>OX155700.1:735200-1335200 GCA_944547425.1 Eupithecia centaureata | reverse complement strand
GTTACCTATCTAGTACCCATAACACAAAGCTTTGAGTAGCTTACTTTGGGGCTAGTTAGTGCTGTGTGGATTGTCCAGCATTATTTATGTAGGTATAGGTACTCTCTAGGTATATTTGTGTTCAGGAAAACGAAGCGCCTCCGTTCAAGAAGCCAGGTCGCGCCGCGGTGCCCAAGCTTCTGGTGGGGGCCATCATGCTCGAGGAAGACGTTATCGTCATGGTCGCGGCAGGAGACGAGGATAAGAAGAGCGGGCTCAATAAGTTTATAGGTTACTTTCAATACTCCAAGACCCTAGTTAGGCACTTCATTCTGGTTTTTTGTGCAGTAGTTTATGGACATTTTCAGGAACAAGTAGGTACCTACAGACCTCCCCTACGCTGGCCCACGTTTTTAAAGTTGTAGGTTCCTTACCTACAGCGCATTTTACTTGTATGCATATCTACCTGGCCGTATTTACATACCTACTTATTTTATTTTTTATCATCATCATCATCAGCCTATATTAGTCCACTGCTGGACATAGGCCTCCCCTAATGAGCGCCATAGCGCCCTGTCTTCAGCTTGACGCATCCAGCATCTGCCAGCAGTCCTTCGCAGATCGTCATCCCACCTGGCCGGAGGGCGTCCTACACTACGTTTGCCGAGTCGCGGTCTCCACTCAAGAACACGTTTACCCCAACGGTTGTCGGTTCTTCGCGCGATATGGCCGGCCCACTGCCACTTCAACTTGCTAATTCTATGAGCTATGTCTTTTATGCTATGTTTTTGGCTATGTTTTTTTTTGTATTTTTTATATGAGGTAACAAAAAAAATATGGAACTTTTTTTTCTAGTTACAACCGTTGTTGGTTGTGTAAATAGGTAAGCTTGATTAGTTGATTCAATGGACAACTCCAATCATAAAGGAAGCCATTTATAGCCCAGTGAGTGCTATTCATCATAGGTTAGGGTTTTATAGTTAGCACTGCTAACTATTTAGCAGTGTTGTGTTGTTTATTTCTTAAACCAAATCCACAGCATTAAAAACTAAATTTAACAAACTTATTCATAAAACAATGAGGGATTTACATTTTATAAATTTTAAATAAATTGACGATCGATCACTAAGCTAAAATAATAAGCGATAACAATGCAGATCAAATAAATGTACACTTAAAAGTAAAAAGGCATTTGAAATTAAAACATAAATAGTTCTAAAACACAAAGCACTACACTTTGACGCTCATATTGAAAATATAGTTAGTAAAGCTTTTAAACTTTACGGCTTTGTTATGCGAACATGCATCCCTTTCAAAAGGCCTGAGTCTTACCTTCTTCTTTACACATCTTTAGTCAGATCACAATTAGAATACGCCACTTCTGTCTGGAACCCTTTATATGATAAATATAACAATCAAATTGAAAATGTTCAACGTAAATTCTTAAGCTCAACCAACTACCGATGCTTCCGCTCGAAGTCCACCTATGATCACCTACTTGATAAATATTCTCTCCCTACACTGAAACTGAGAAGACTGCTCCTTGGTCAACTTACTTTATATAAAATTTGCCATAATAACTTTGATTGTAATAGGTTAGTTAACCAAGTGTATATACATGTACCTTATTGTTCACGTCCAATTAGAGAGACCCGTAAAAAGGCTTTATTCGCTCCTACTCCTTGTAAAACTAATGCAGGTGTACGCGCTCCACTGCATAGAATGACAAAATCATACAATAAGTACTTTTCTGAAATTGATCCATTTGCTACTTCACCTGCTCTTTATAAGAAATCAATTATTAACCTTATCTTGTCATCTGATATTACTTTTGAATAACTAACAAATTATAAACATTCAAAATTGTTAAAATAAATAATTTAAACTTTTGTAAACTATTAGTTTAGTTTAAGTACTTATTTAAAAGTACTAAACTTCAATTAAACTTCAATAAACTAAAAATAATAAACCTCAATTAATTAAATTCAATTATACTGTAATAGCGCCATCCTAGTTCTTTTATTCATGTAATTTACCACTCTAGCACCTACTTATATGCATATAGCTAATAATATTAAATCTTACATAGTTACATATTTTCACTAACACCACCCCTTTTTATTGTGTTAACTTGCGGATAACGGGGCTGGTTACACTTTTAGAATTAAGTTTATTTAAGATCTCTTATAGTTAATATTTAAGTGTAATTGTTTGTTATCCCTAAGAAATAAAAAAAAAAAAAAAAAAAAGCACATAAAATAAACCTTCCCAGAATCAAATCTTTAAAACTGTTTTAAACTTAACAACAAACTTCAAACATAAACTTAATTAAGGTGTAAAATATTGTGATGGTTTAGCAGGTGGTATGCAGTCGTCTGGAATCCATCCTCATCAAACCGCCTTCTCAACAGGTAACTTCCTCGTCGAAAAGAAAATAATCGAGAACCACAGCCTCTCCGAAAAGCAGTTTCTCATAGGTCTGCTGAAGGAGATCCTGAGGTACGCTGCCCAGCGCGACTTCTCCGCGTTCAAACTATCCGTAATGATCTCCATCTATCTGGCCTCGCATGTCTTCTACAAGAATTACTACTGGCTCGCGCCGGCGACGCTTTGGGATTATTTTAAGGAGCTGATGATCAGGCATACTATTGAGGTAAATTTATTTATTTAATTCGGATTGCCATCTGCTTAACGACAATAGAATTTAAAATAGACACCGAAAGCTAATAATAGGCATACACTAATAAATAGACACCTAAGTGTGAACACAATTTTTTTTTTACTTATTACAATTAAACTAAAAAAAACGAAGTACATATTAAGTAAAACTAATCATGTGCAAAAGAAGTTGAGAGTCATGCACCGCCTTGCCTATTATAATCTATGTTATTTGACCTATTTGGCACGGCGGGTGACGGTCCGCCTGCGACGAAGGAGGTTGTGGGTTTGATTCGAACATAGAAAACTCCCAGAACACCCTGAATACATTCTTATCTGCGGATCACATCAGACGCCTATTCTGCACACATTATACAATGTAAATAGTTGTTAATTCCTTAGTTACAATAAGTTTTTGTTGTATTTTAGTATTTAGGGAATTGAATAGGTACTTTTTTTTTTTTAGTTTAATTTGTCCATTTTTATGAACAGGCTAAAGCCATATTACAGCCATATTGCCTTGTCTGATGTTTATTTTATATTGTTAAATATTTTGTGTAAAGTTACACGTTTTTACTGATCAGCCATCTTTCCGGAAGTTCCCAACCCTGGGTGACTTGAATTGAATACATTTTCTTTCATTATTTTCTTTTTCAGGATTCGCCGGACGGCCAACAGGTGTTTGACCCCGAAGAGTGTTACGATATAGTGACTCACTTCCACACCTCTTACTTCACGAACCTGCCGCTCGTGCATATCCTCACCTTCGGCGTCTTTCGCTTCAAGCTGCTGTGGCCCTTCAAGAAGAAGTAGATAGCCGTGAAGTCAGCTGATTGAGTTGAGGCGTCAAGAAGTTTTTGTTATAAGCTAGCTGTGCCCACGGCTTCGTCTGTGGGAATAGTGACTTTCGGCAGTCACATCATCATCATCAACCTTTATTAGTCCACTGCTGGACATAGCCCTCCCAATGAGCGCCATAGCGCCCTGTCTTCAGCTTGACGCATCCAGCATCTGCCAGCAGTCTTTCGCAGATCGTCATCCCACCTAGCCGGAGGGCGTCCTACACTACGTTTGCCAAGTCGCGGTCTCCACTCAAGAACACGTTTACCCCAACGGTGGTCGGTTATTCGCAAAATATGGCCGGCCCACTGCCACTTCAGCTTGCTAATTCTTTGAGCTATGTCGATAACTTTGGTTCTCTGTCGGATGTATTCATTACGAATCCTATCCTTCAGAGAAACTCCGAGCATAGCTCTTTCCATAGCTCGCTGAGAAGTCACATAAATCCTGCTAATATTATAAACGCGCAAGTTTGTATGGATGGATAGATGGATGGATGTTTGTTACTCTTTCACGCAAAAACTACTGAACGGATCTGGATGAAATTTGGCACAGAGATAGATTATAGTCTGGAATAATACATAGGCTATATTTTATCCCGGAATTCCCACGGGAACGGGATTTACGAGGGTGAAACGTTAGTCTTACATATTTTCATACAAACTTCATCCCCTGATTTTATAAACTTAAATGTCATATAGTATTTATACGTAATCAAAAGCATATAAAATATTTTAGGCTATTAATATTCTATTTTCAAAAATTATAAAAGGCCTATCACCTATCATTGTTTCTCAGGTTCTTGAAGTCTTGACTAGATTGATCCCGATTTCTGTACCAGATTTCTTTTAAAATTTGTTATGAAAGTGTCAGACAGGGGATTTTCTGATTTGTATCTAGGGATTTTCGGATATTATGAGGATAATTATGTTGTGGTTTATTTACGTGTTTATGACATGATATTAAAGCTTAATTTTATTATCTACCTATTTGAAGTGCTTTACCTCACCGGATGCAACAGTGATGGAGTTGGCAACATATCAAACTTTTGTTTGTATCTACCTTACAATTAGAATTAATAATAGTTTGGCTACCAAAATAGCTGTTGCATCCTGGTGAGGTATTTGTACCAAGTGTTTTATTTATACTTTACAATGTTTTGAGTATAGATAGACATTAGACAACTAATGTGGTGCAGTGGGCCAAAGTTTGCCTGCGACGTAGGAGCTTGCGGATTCGATGCCTCGAGACAAATGTTTGTATGATCTGCAAATATTTGTACCAGGTTTCCACGGCGGACTCGTGGTCACACCGTTTTGCTACACCAGTGTGACTACGAGTAATTTCTTTTACTCGTGATAACACTGTGCGGTGTGATCAACAGTAATAACTAAAACATAAGACTCGTGGTTACACTGCTAGTGAGGGGAAACAGTAGGTTGAAGTCGGACAGGTTTTTTTTTGTACAGTAAAAAATATCTATGTATGTAATGTATTGTATTAAGTATATCAGTTAACACAAGTTCTGCTTAGCTTGGAGCTAGATGATGCTGTGTGGATTGTCCATTATTTATTTATTATTCACTAGCGACCCGCCCCGGCTTCGCACGGTTTTATTATACGTAAAAAGCTTCCTCTTGAATCACTCTATCTATTACCATCAAACCACATCAAAATCCGTTGCGTAGTTTAAAGCGTTCAAAGGGACATAATGACATAGGGACAGAGAAAGCGACTTTATTTTATACTATGTAGTGATATCAGATATGAATGCCTATGTAGGCTATGGATAGTAAAAGGAATACATATAATTTAACTTCTTATACCAATTTATTGATTTTTACCAGCAATGGACACCTGGAGTTGCTCTTTTAGATTTTGTGTCAATTTCTTCTTCTTCCTTCTTTTCTTTATGCCACCTTCGCTAACAGTTTTTCCAGCCTCTTTTGTTGGTGCTTTTTGACCTGGTTTCTTTTTCTTCTTCTTGCAAGACAGTGGATTAGGGTTATGAAGTTTTTTCTTTTTCATGGGAATCTTCTTTACTTCAACTGGCTCTTCCACTCCTAAAGCTTTTTTCATGTTTTTTAGTGCTTCATTCTGAGTTTCACTGATGAATATATGAGGGTTGGCTTCCAGAGTCTGTCCAGCTTTAGCATAACTAACCGGAGAAGGTTTTTCAAGGGTCGGTGACTTGTTGTGGAGATACAGAAGTGGAACACCAGCCTTTTCTCTTAATTTATCTTGTAAATCCCTGTCTTGAGTTGCTAAGATGTAGTGCTTTTCATTTCTTTTGCCAATCATAGACCTGATGCAGTTAGAACCGGAAATTGAATCCTTATGTCCACATTCATGGATACCAAACTGTTTGAGGATAGTGAGTGCTCCGTGGGTCTTTTTGGCTATTTTCTCAGTTTCTATGATTATGCAGCGGGTGGTTAGCAACTTTGCTTGTCCATTTAGGTATTTTGGCAACTGTTCTCTTACGTTTATCTGTTCCTGAAATCAAATGGAGGAGATAGATTAGAAAATTACTTTTTGCATGCTTAGAAATTATTTACAAGACAAAACAAATCACGAGAGTATGTAACAATTAGCGGTTTTATGGCTTAACCTTCGGTCAGTCGCACATATTTTGTTTACGCGGTTGGTAGGGTCTTTCAAAGCCCTTCTGTATCTCACTGCAGTTACGCGTGAACTGAAAGTAGCAGGGATACGCGTCATGAACAATCCAATTTAGGAGGGTACCAAAAATTTTAAATTGCTGAGATAGTTTTCATTGCTTAAATTTTACATTTTTGTAACACCCGGGCTTTGAAAGACCTCACGCGACTAACGGAGGGTTAAGACCAATCTCTTCCAGACAACCGTGACAGAGAGTATTCGTTCCTTTTATATTTTGCCTCGGGCACCAGATGACTATTTATCAAACACCCTAGGTACTTTAAACTAGTAAATACATCAGAAGATTTTTAAACATATTGGGATGAAAGTAAAGAGTTAAGCTGGTGATGAATACCTAGTTTAAATTACTGCTTGCGGGCTCAGGGAAGTTCTCTTGCCAGCGCATGCTCTGTTCCTTCAGCGTGAGGTGAGAGTCTACGTTGTCAGCCTCCGGGTCAGGCAGTTCCTCTAGGGGCACTAGGATATCCTCGTGAGGCAGCTGCTCAGCTCGCCACTCATCATCCACGATGTCAATCAGTCTGCCGTTACGACGGAACTTGCTATCCATTCTGGTACAAAGTAATGCTTGTAAAATATGAAGTGATTGAACTACAACAATATTTTGATGAGCGCAAGCAGTAATCCAAACTAAGTCTTGTCACCTTTTGTATGGGATAAAATGAAAATAATGATAAGACTTACTTTGAAAGCAGCAAAACAGAATGTGCCGTCAAGAAGAACTTGGTAGGGTTCATGAAAACCGAAATTGTTGTAATAAAATTTTAGGTATTTTTGAACTTTCTTGTATCTAGTTATTTTCATCTTGTAAGATGTGGTACAAACCTAATGATCGTATTAATTTGAAGATAAAAGTCCACAATATGCTCACTTATACAAAACAACGTCCAAAACAATTTGTGCTACTCAAAAAAGATTAGGAATAAATAATAACCATGTCCAACACATGTTTACAGCACACTACGACTATTTTCACGGTCTCGGGTCTCGGCCGGTTCGGTATTGTTTTCATCGCAACTATTTTCACGGAGAAAAGCAATGATCTAAAACTGCCATAGACATTTTTTACTTTTTTAACAGGGTGACATCATAATGACAGCTATCATAGACAATTTTGACATTTCTTGATAAAAAGTCTTCTCATCTCGTTCTCTCTCTCGCTCGCTTCCATGTTTGTTCGTGGTCATTTTACAATTCTCTGCTAGATTTTCCAGTTTAGCAAATTATTACTGATTTCTATTCATCACAGAGTGTAATTAATGTTATATTCCGTGACACGGCGACCTCGTGAGGATTTGTCGCCCGAGAAAAAGTGTAAAACGAAGATCTAATAACAGGGAGGGTACGTCTTTCACATCCTTACAATCAAGTAAATGCGTCATTTTATAGAATATCGTCGGCATCATCCGCAAAACAAGATAATTTAGCATAGTGGCAGGCTCAGTAGGTGACTGTAGGTGTAACACAAGTTGTAAATGTGGTCATTGTGTGATTTTGTGACATCCAGCTGATTGGATTGAGGGCGTCGAACGGTGGGCCTCCAGTGGAGAGGCGAGATACGGCCAGATACGGTTAGTCATCACCACAACAGACACGTTTCGGTGTTCGTTCGATAAACTGATTATAAAAAAAAGTAATTTTAGGACTCTGAAACTGCGTCGGAACTTTCGATAAGGTGTCGATGTGGATTCCTTTGTAGGCCGCGATTCTCGGTTGATAACGTTGGTCTTGTTAACCGTTTTTACTCCAGCTAATTGCTGTAGTCTTTGTCCATTCTCAAGGTGGAAGCTAATCTGGCTGTGAGCAAGAGCTCAGTGTGTTGTGATCTAGTGTCCATTCCATGGTGTCTAATTGTGTTTTTGTGGGCCTTCTAGCAGGTGAGTTGCAAAAACTGGGATTGTGTATGCACTTTACTTGTTTCACTTTGCACACTTGTGATAGAGTACACTTTTCAAATGTAATTTTGTGATTAAACAAGTGTGGTTGTTGTAGATGTCTAATAGATTACAAACACACTTTTTAATATTGATAATTGAATGTGATAGTGGTTTTTAGTAATTTACTCTATTTTAATTACATACAGACTAAAATATGAGCTTTATGTAGTGATAACATCTTATAAAATGAACAAAGCATATTTCTTACAAAGCAAGACAGATCAAAAACTGGATGATAAACTTTGATAAGGTATCACTTTCATTTTATCAGTGTTTTGCAATTATATGTAGGTAAATTACCTATAGTACATAGATAACACAGTTATTTATGCTGCTATGTAGCACTGAGAGATATTTCCATGGTTTCTTTCTGTCAATGAAACAACTACAAAACGCTGTCCTTTGTGAAAAGGATCTTAAGCATGAAGTAGTAAGCTTATATTTCTATAGCAAAGTGTATGCTTTAAGGAACTTATGAAGTAATTAGTCACCATAATTTCTTCAGAAATGTTTTTGATTCAGTTTTAATCATAAAGCTTATACTAGTCCACTGCTGGACAATGGTCGACCCTGTTAAACATCTTATTGACTCTTATCATAAGAGGAGAATTTATAAAAGTATTTTACACAAGTGGTTATTAAAACTTGGCTCAAATGTTTAAATGCTATGTTTTAGAATCATTGTCCATGTAATAAATCTCCTGAAAGATTTGTTTACTTTTGCTTATCAGAAATATTCATTGTTGAAATGCTTGAAAGGTTTCTTGGAATTTATTTGTTACTTAAATACCTTTGTTACCTATCTTTATGATTTAATATAAATACAGGATAATGAAAGTGTGACTGGTATTTCTCATTTAATTAGATATTTTTCAAATATAGACTGGTATGTCAATAAGAGTGAAGCAGTAGACCAAATTAACACCCTAGTAGGAAATTGCAGGTTCGATTTCTGCTTTGGAAAAAATCTTTGTTTACTCTGTATATTTGTTTTGGGTGCTTTCTATAATGAAACAGCGGTTAGAGTTTTCACAAGACTGACGTTTATTTACAGATAGATCCAAAAGCATAGGTAACATAAGTAGGTTTACTATTATACCAATAGATGGCGCAAGCAGTTATAAAAACGTATTATTTTCTTATCTAGAACACTTTCTATGTAAACTAAAAAAATATCTATCGATGTAATGTATATCATTTATCTACAACCAATAATTCAAGCTCTGTTTAGGGCTACATGCTTTGTGAATTGTCTATCATTATTTATTACTAGCTGTGCTCCGCTGTTTCATTTGCCTCAAAATTTATGAAAAGTAGCCTAGAACTACAACTATTCAATATTTCAGCCCAATCTGTTCAGTAGTTTCTGCATGAAGAGGTCACAAACATTCATCCATCCACCCAAACTTTCTATTATTGTGATGTTAGTTCCGATAGAGGTCTTAGTTGGTCCACCGGTAAGTAAATATCATGGGTAAATGTAGTTCTGTACATACATGCCTCTTTTTGTGAGCAAATCAATGTTCTTAGTGAGAATGAAGTTTGAATTGATTGACAGATGGATTTCGTTTAAATTTTTAACACTACCAGGAAATTACAATCTGTTCTTTAAATGTTTGTATAGAATGCACAAAATGTTTTCCTCCTTTCTAGAAGACATTACGAAAATAAAAAATATCCACTGGATTTAATAAGCATGTTTAAATTAAATCTGCATAGGGATTCTGTATTGGGAATCAAATACAAAAGATATCACTTTAAAACTAACAAGCAATACAAACACACGGCCAGACATATGGTTTGCAAACATTATCTCCGTTGCCCTTGAGGATTATGCAACTGTAACTGCAAAATTGCCTCAGTTGGCTTCTTTTGAAAACAATATACATATTGTGAATTTTCCATTCAATATCTGAAAATATAATAAAAATAATTCCGGACAGTCCACACAGCATCATTTAGCGCCATAAATATATAATAATACAAATGTAAAAATACTTTGAATTACTTTTTGTGCTATTTGTTTTTGAGGATATTTTTTATCCTAGTTTTAAAATAAGTAAATTGTATACCCATAACACAAGCTCCTATTATATCTTATATATTTTATATATATGTCACCGTTAAATTGCAAATAACGTTAGATTATAATCTATCTCGCCAGATTATAAACTGTCGATAGATTGTGAACCGTAACATTTCATTACAATTTAACGCATTATTTTTCGGTAGATTATAATCTATCGAAGTGAAACCGTCAAATCACAATCTTACAATTTTCAAACTGTGTTCTATACGAAGACCTGATCCCTGATTGGTCAGCCTTACAGTAGACTGCTCTGTGTCCATAGAGTTAGGAATGAAATATAGGTGTCAGTCAAATAAAATAAATGCACTTCAAGAATAATTGAGTTCTTGTATTTATTTTTGACTTCCGATGTGGCGCGGTGGGCAAAGGTCCGCCTACGACACAGGAGGTTGCGGGTTCGATTCCCGCCTCGGAACAAATTTGTGAACGATCTCCAGAAATTAATTATATCAGTCATCTAGCACCCATAACACAAGCTCTGCTTAGCTTGGAGCTAGATGATGATGTGTGGACTGTCCGGAATTATTTATTTATTTATTATTAAGTAGGTACTTAATCAATAATTCTGATATCACATGGTCTCAAAATAAGAAAATCAGAAACGTAAAAATATTTTATCCTCAAACAGAACGTAAAATTGAAAAAATAATGAAAATTTCTTATAGAAAAAACTATCACAAAATTAAATCAAAATATAAAAAAAAAACAAGTCGAAAATATATTAAAGTTTTTGAAAACATAATTTTATTGTGTTGTAGTTACCAACTCGTCTAACAACTTTAAAACACTTTGTATTCTTTGATTTCTCCATTGTATTTTTTACTATTTTCATTATGCCCGCTGTAATAGGTTTGTAACTCTGTGGTAAATTCATCCTGATTCAATCAGCGCGCTAGATGCGTTCTGTTTTACAATTTGACGGTTTCACTTCGATAGATTATAATCTACCGAAAAATAAAGCGTTAAATTATAAGCAAATGTTACGGTTTACAATCTATCGACAGATTACAATCTCGCTAGATAGATTGTAACCTAACGTTATTTACAATTTAACGGTGACATATATATCTTATTCTTATTTTAGGGCAAGATGATGTTGTTGGATTGTCAAGCATAATATTAATTTTTAGAAATAATTATAAGATCTCAAATTGTCAAGGAAAGTTATTTGCGTATAAAATACACGCCAAAAGATTGACTTTCAGTTTATCTATGGGATTGTTTACAAAAATTTCACATTCAGCATAGCATATACTCCAGGTATAGAGGCTAGGTTGGAATGGACGATAATCCATAATTGCACAACATAGGCTCATGTGAAATGTAGGTGCAGATCCCTCCCGAGTTAGAATTAAAACTAGCGCTAGGTGCAGATTACCCTCTTTGAGTTTGAATCAAGACTAGCCCTAGGTGCAGATCACCCTCTTTGAGTTCGAATTAAGACTAGCCCTAGGTGCAAATCCTCTCTTTTGAGTATAATTAAGACTAGCACTAGATGCAGATCACCCTCTTTGAGTTTGAATTAAGACTAGCCCTAGGTGCAGATCGTCCCTTTTGAGTATAATTAAGACAAGACTAGCCCTAGTGCAGATCGCCACCTTTGAGTTAGAATTAAGACTAGCCCTAGTGCAGATCGTCCCCTTTGAGTTAGAATCAAGACTAGCCCTTCCTTCCAGGCGATGGCGACAAACAGGAGCGGTGCAGCTGCGCGGCCGAACGGCGCTCCACAGACCAAGGTGTGCCAGTTCAAGCTGGTGCTGCTCGGGGAGTCCGCCGTGGGGAAGTCTTCGTTAGTCCTGCGCTTCGTCAAGGGACAGTTCCACGAGTACCAGGAGAGCACCATCGGCGCGGCATTCCTAACGCAGACCGTGTGCCTCGATGACACTACGGTCAAGTTCGAGATTTGGGATACTGCGGGGCAAGAGAGGTGAGTTTTTATTACTCTATTATCTTTATAGTCTTCGTTAGTCCTGCGCTTCGTCAAGGGACAGTTCCACGAGTACCAGGAGAGCACCATCGGCGCGGCACTCTTCACGCAGACCGTGTGCCTCGATGACACCACAGTCAAGTTCGAGATTTGGGATAATGCAGGGCAAGAGAGGTGAGTTTTTATAACTTGGTTACTGTATTCGGTTTATTAAAGGTTGAGGATAATAAGTCGAAAAAGGTTGCTATAAAAGATTATTTTTGAAGTTTTGCTGGAAGTTGAATAACCTGACACAAATTAATGATTTGTTTGTGTGTATGTAATGTTAGTGGCAATGGCAAATAATATGGAATAATTAATTGTATTTTATTCCCATTTTTTTCACTCTTTTAATTTTTGTTATAAAGCGTTATAAATATCTAATCAAAAGTCTAAAAAATAAGTTTCAAGCTTCAGCTACAAAAATGACGAAACTTCCTTACAAACTTTCAACCCTTATTTTAACCATTTACCTTTACTCGCATTAAATTAAAATAACTCGCATTAAAAAGTCTATTTCGTTTCTCAGGCTCGAGAGTCTAGACTAGACTATCTCTGTACCTAATTTCATTTAAAACGGTTCATTAGTTTTGACGTTAGAGCGTAACCGACAGAATTAATTTCGCATTAATAATATTAGAAGAAATAAAGATCGCAAATGAAAAATACTCTTTCCAAAAGATAAACGGACGATTTGCGTAGCCAACGGTTGAATGACAGATAACGTATGAGAATATTTACCCTGTTCGGAAGAATAAATGTTTTAATCCAAATATTCGTTCTGGTTTTCTTTGTTGTCTGGCGGAGAAAGTGCATGGTTGTATTCTTTAGGCAAGTTGCCAATTAGTTGGCGCATCCGACGAGCCTTTTATCACAGTCAAGGGGCTCCGCTTTGTCATCATCATCATCATCAAGTAAACCATTTCTTGGTTATACTCTAGGTATGTATTTAGTATATTGATAAAACTGCTTCTCTCAATTATGGCAACTATTAATAAAAATTATATCTATTGTTCATTATGAGGTTGTCTGAAAGAAATAGCTTTTAGCAGGACTAGAACTATATATTCAAAATTACAGTTCGATCAGTACAGTCGTTATTGAGTGAAAGAGTTGTACTTAACGCGTAGTATGTTTGGATGTAAGAGTATTACATCCAAATATACTTTCGCGTTAAGTATAATATAAGTAAGCCAGGAAGTAACGATAAGTATATTATCATAGTATTATTATGCCATTTGCCTTTAAGTCTCCAAGTTGCACAAAAGGTTAGTATTTAATATTGAAAATACGTTTCCATGACTTGAGTACTTGAGTCGCAGCATTGAATGGAACTACGTATAAGCCTATTAGTTGTCTAAAGCCGGTGTCTACGTCACGACTAGTCACGAGCTGAATCATACCATACGCTATTATAATCAATACGTACTATGACATAAGGGCTCTTTTATTCTGTAAAATACTTCATACATGCATCATTTTGTTTATTTACTAGCTGGTGCCCGCGATTTCATCTGCGCAGGATTAGTATTTCGAGTATATCCGCGATTTCACCCGCGTAATTCCCGTTCCCGTGGGAATTACGGGATAAAATATAGCTTATGTTATTCCAGACTATAATCTATCTCTCTGCTAAATTTCATCCATATCCGTTCAGTAGTTTTTGCGTGAAAGAGTAACAATCATCCATCCATCCATACTTACGAACTTTCGCTTTAATAATATTAGTAGGATATCAAGTTCTAAACTGTATAGTTTAACAATTGAACGTATACATACATCTGCAGAAAAACCTTGTAAAGGCAGAGTCAATAAGAAGGTCTGACCTGTTCTAGATAAATAATGTGGCAGGTTTATCTCTGAGACACTGCCCTGCAAGCATAACTTAATGTTCATTTTGATGGATGTCTTTATAAATAATGCCACATAATTAAATATGGATAAAAAGATAATTATTATAAGTAGCATTGACCAATACCATAATAATGTACTTAGATATCTTTATAAATTATTATATACATATAAACCTTCCTCTTGAATCACTCTATCTATTAAAAAAACCGCATCAAAATCCGTTGTGTAGTTTTAACGATTTAAGCAGTCAAAGGGACATAATGATATAGGGACATCGGGACAGAAAAAGCGACTTTGTTTTATACTATGTAGTGATGCCATATATAAAAAAGATAAAGTTAGATTTATAATTGGTATTAATATAAGAAGCATTCACTAATACGACAGAATAGCATCTGCCAACTCCCCTCTTTCTATCCTACATCTATGCAAAATTTCAGCTTGAATTGTTCAGTAAATTTTTAGTAGCTGTGTGAAGAGGTAATAAAATAAAAACCAGAACAACTAAAACTTTCAATTCGTATTTATAATATTGTGTAATTTTTATTCTGAGACCGGTTAGTGTCGTAATGCGTCGCGGTTGTGTTTTATTTTGTGACAAACAGGTACCTACTATATTAAAATAATCGACATTCTATTATACAAACCCGTATGATAGTGTTAATTTATGCAACATTCATTTCTACAGCTATCCGCGGGAACATTGTGTCAGTCAGCATTACGATTTAGGGTCGAACTTGTATTTTAATCGATGTGAAATTAGCATGACAGATGCTGGATGCGTCAAGCTGAAGACAGGGCGCTATGGCGCTCATTTATGTCCAGCTGTGGACTAGTATCTGATGATGATGAAACCAGCGCATGTCGCTTAGAAATAAATCAATTCTCGACGGGACAAATGTGCACGATCTGTAGATATTTGCTCAGAGTGTTCTCTTTGTTTTCTAAGTTTAGTATAAAAATCTATAATGGATAAATGAAATAATTATCGTGTCACTACTTAATCACTACATAGTATAAATAACGTCGCTTTCTCTGTCCCTATGTATGCTTAAATCTTTAAAATTACGCAACGGATTTTGATGCGGTTTTATTTAATAGATAGTGATTAAAGAGGAAGGTTTATACGTATAATAAAACTGTGCGAAGTCGGCGCGGGTAGCTTTAAATATAAAATCATGACGAGTGTCGTTATAATGAGTTTCATGTAAAGACAAAAACATTGAAACTTTGAAAGGGTCGAGTTACCTACAGCGGTGTTAATCAGTTTCCAATTTGATAAATGTATTAAGACCAGATGGTTTTTAATGTGAGAGCTTTGTTGATAAAACTGGATTACGGGAGAGACCGTAATCTAGTTTTGCCATTAAAGCGGTCGCCCGTTGTTATAAAAGGTAGAAAAGAATGCAGAATGTAGCTCTAGACGGGACGGGAGACTAGACGACTTAATTAGCGACGTGGGTGGAAACTGGACCGGACTAGTCCAGGACTTCTTGGTATTCTGTGAGCACGACGCGATTGTATAGAAGGCATACATGTAAAATAAATATACGAAACTTAAACTCAAACTCGTAAACTTAGTGAAATGACAGGAGACTCCCGCTCCGGTTCGTTCTTGGTGCATAGGATTGCCATCGCTAGTTAGCAAGGTAATGCTGTAAGCATTAGGGTTGTTCGCATCCGATTACGCCAAAACCGATCACGGGGCATCCGATCACGGCAAACGGCGTCAAACTGTTTCATCCGATCACGCCATACAAATACTGCCTTACTTTTTGATTACGTTTGTAAGCGATATTAGTAATAGATTTTCAGTTTCAAATATTTACGAATGTTATTCGTAGTGTGTTTAAATGATTCAGTAGTTTTTAAGGCGAGACAGCGAAAATAAAAAAATATGGTAGTTATATGAATCAGTCTTTTATTAGGTCTCTCTGTTTTCCAAATCAGTCTTATTTTACGAAACTTTATTTTCGCTGTCTCGCCTTAAAAACTACTGAATCATATAAACACACACTACGAATAACATTCGTAAATATTTAAAACTCAAATAAAAATAGAATCATTGAAACGGTTCTTTTACATAAAAGTTATGTAAAAAAACATACAGTTGAATTGAGAACCTCCTTTTTTTGAAGACTGTTGGAAATGGTAAAACACAGCGGATGCAATGGCAGAAAAAATATGTCGTGGGTCTTACGTGTAACATGTTAAGATTTTCTTTCCTATGATATTCAATTCAAATTTAATATTTTCGATGATATTGATAATCAAGTTAAATGAAAAAGAAAACCACCAAGGCATAATACCATCTTCAGAAATAGCCTTGTTAACACAATTTACCATAATTATTAATTACCTATTCCACGCGACTTAGCCGCATGTAAACCTGTTATAAAAATGAATTCTCTGACTCGAACCGACTGCGATGTTTTACAAAAGCTTTTCTTTATTAATTTAGTTTTGTGTTGTCAGACCAGGGGCCGAATTAGGTAGTAAAAATAGTGCCATTCAAACAAGATGATTTAAATGACGTTTGTGCATTTGGTATTCAAATATTTTTTGCGGTGAAGAGACTTTCATAATGATAATGTCAAATTGATAGTCATAAAGGTAATCGCCACAGCTATGAATGAACCTCAAAAAGTTTGTGCTAGTAGAATACCAAAAAGAGTTTAACACTGTCATTTTGACATGATACTATTTAAATGGTGAAGCGACGAATTTAGTGGAATCGGCCCAGCTATTGGGCCGTGCAGGCTACGAAGCAAAATTGGCTGGAATGGATTTTCAACGCCCTTATGTAATTCTTATTGTAAACCCTACTAATATTATAAATGCGCAAGTGTACCTGCCTGTCTGTTACGCTTTCACGCAAATACAACTAAATCGATTTCAATGAAATTTGGTACATAGATAATCTAGAGCCTGAGAAAGGACATAGGCTACTTTTCAATGCGAAAAAAACCGGTTGTAATGGATTGAAATAGGGTATGAAAGTTTCGTCATTTTTGAAGCTAGAAGCTTGAAAATTTATTCAACTTTTTGTTTTTCTTTATTATGTATTAATAAATAAGACATTCATTAAGATTTTGTAAAACTTAACCTTATAGGAACTATTAAATTGGGGATAATAGTTTACCTACATAGATAACAGAAACAAGAAAGTTTATATGGAAATAGTAAAGTTTAAGTGCTGAAAGTCACTATTCGACGCGGACGAAGTCGCGGGCACAGCTAGTAGTAATATACTTATGTATTATATAATGTTGGTTTGTTTGTCCGCAGGTACCACAGTTTAGCGCCGATGTACTACAGAGGGGCCCAAGCAGCTATTGTTGTGTACGACATCACCAATCAGGTAAGCGCAGTCAGTGCACACAACTAGTCTAAACAAGGATAATGTATCTCTCAAAGGGCAATACGTTTGGGCAACAAAATTCCAAATGAAGTGGCGAACATTTCAGTTAAAATTACCATTTAATGTAACGGCTTACTTGAAAATATCAAATTATCTCGAAGATAAAAAAGGTTGGAACGAGTTTTGATTAAACACCGAAAACAAGGTATACGTTTCTTTTTCGCTTCTTTACTTAATTTAAACAAATTGAGGTGAATAAAAATCAAAATGATCAGTTTATTTCTTAGTTTTAATATGTGTTCTATATGTTTAATTATATGTATTAATTAACTATGTACATTCTGACGTGTCCAATAGTTCTGTAAGGTCTTTGACAGACGGACCGCATTTCAACTGCAATCCAACTAATTGCATGGTTTGTTTGGTTTGCAGTTAGATAGATAATGATTTTATTTGAAGTTCAGACACACATACAAACACAGCAGGTAAACATTATAATATTACTTATTTATTATTATATTAACTAGGTAAATGTTGTGTAAAACGGTCACAGTTGATTAGGCTTGTAGAAGTACTTTTGGAAAAGGTACAGAACGGACTGGAGAAACTAATAATTTGTTCCTTCCCCTACTCCAAATCACTGACAACAAAACAAAATGATATTTTATTCAAAAATAACTTACTAATTTACAACATGACATGTCGTCATAATGATGTATTGTATTTTGAGACTAATATGTTTATTAGTAAAGCTTTTTTGACTAGGGACACAATGGACCTAAATAATCAATGTAAAACGAAAATTGCTAAATTGTTAGCATTTAATATTTTTGATCCCGTTATAAATAGTATAACGCAGTTACCTGACGAGCCTGTACATATAGTTAGTAATAGTACTAATGAGGGCATTAAAGCTACAGCGTCAATAAACACAAATTTAAACTGACCGCGACGACAATGGGAAAGCAAAAAGCCACATTTCATATAGTCCATCAGAATATACAAGGCTTACCCAGCAAAGTCCTAGAATTAGAATTATTTTTGAACCACTTTAATGTAGATGTTATGTGTATAACAGAACACTGGATTGTAAAGAATCAGTTACTTCCCTTTTATAATAACTATTGTTTTGTAAGTTCATATAAAAGAAAAGCTGCAATACGTGGTGGCTCTCTGATTTTAGTAAAAAATAGTCTTAAATGTAAAGAAAGAAAAGATATTGTAAAACTCACTATTGAGAGAACTATTGAACTTTCTTGTGTGGAACTGGAGCGACATATCATAGTGTGTGTATACCGCCCTCCTAACGCAGATCAGGTTGCTTTTGAATGTACTATGGAAGAAGTTTTACTGAAGATATTTACATGTAGGAAGGATATCATTGTTTGCGGCGACTTTAATATAGACATTTTAGCAAATCCCCTCGCCGACAGATTGCTTAATTTATTCAAGTGCTTTAGTTTACAACATCTTTTTAACGATCCCACTAGGGTAACCCAAACATCTGCCACCTGCTTAGATAATATTTACTGCAGTCAAACTCCAACCAGCAAAGCAGTAGTTAGGCATTTCCAATCAGACCATTATGGTCAAAGTGTTAATTTTAGCTATAATGATAGAAATAATGTAGAAAAATATACCTACAGGCCAATAACAGAGAACCGTATTAAGAATTTTCAAGGTAGAGTTGAACTCACATTATCAAGTATACCTTGTTCTGATGACCCCAATGAATTATTTTCCAAACTTTTGAATGTCATACACAGGGAACACAGTGAAGTATTCAAACTTAAAACTTGCACAGTGAGAGACAGGGTCGGGTTTATTGATTGGGCCACTCCGGGTATTTATAGAAGTAGGAATAAACTATATGACCTTTATGCTTCTCGAGAAACTATGTTACACGATCCTGCGTTTCTATTGTATGTAACCAACTATTCTAAAACATTTAAGAAAGTCTGCAACACAGCAAAATGTCTATTTTTAAAGAATGTAATAATAAAATCATCTAATAAAATAAAAGCAACATGGAGGCTAATAAATAACGAAACAGGTAAATCAAAGCCACGTTATAAGGAAATAAGGTTAAAAATTAATAATTCAATTCTTATACATGAAAAAGATGTTGCCGATGCTTTTGATGCATTCTTTTCTGCAATTCCTAAAATTGTTACCCAGTCTCTAAACTCCTCAGCATCAATGGCTGTTAAATTTTTAGAATCTTCAGTTGCTAAATGTAATGAGAGCTTTAACTTTAGTTATGTAAATGCTGATTATGTAGTGAAAACCTTTAAGTCAATTAACATTAAAAACACTGAGGATCTCTGGGGTATATCCACCAAAGTATTAAGTTCAATTATTAAGGAAATGGCTCCTTGTTTGGCCTATATTTTCAATAGCTGTGTCGACGCAGGAATTTTTCCTGATCTCATGAAATATAGTAAGCTGGTTCCTCTTTATAAATCTGGTAGTCACACTGATCCGGCCAACTACAGACCAATTTCAATACTTCCTGCTATGAGTAAAATTTTTGAAAAAATTATTCTCATCCAGTTGACTTCTCACTTCAACCTTAATAGGTTATTCCATGAAAACCAATTCGGCTTCACCAAGGGTAGATCAACAACCGATGCTGGTACAGTTCTATTAAGGCATATATTGGAGGCCTGGGATAAAGCCAAAAACGCTATTGGTGTATTCTGTGACCTTTCTAAGGCTTTTGACTGTGTGGATCATAGTACATTAATTGAGAAACTAAAACATTATGGAATTAAGAAAAAGGCTCTGGATCTTATGAAATCATATTTATCTGATAGAGTTCAAAAAGTAGATGTTGGTAAAGAAAGATCTACGGGCTCAAATATTGAATTAGGCGTACCCCAAGGTTCAATATTAGGTCCCTTTTTATTTTTAGTATATGTAAATGATCTCCCCTTTCTAGCAAAAGATCTTTGTGATATAGTCTTATTTGCTGATGATACATCACTAATTTTTAAAGTAGACAGAAATAAATATAATTATGACGATGTAAATAATTCGCTTTCACAAATACTAAATTGGTTTACCGCCAATAATCTCTTACTTAATGCTAAAAAAACAAAATGTATAAAATTCATGTTACCAAATGTTAGAGAACTCCCAACTCAAATCATGTTAAATAATGAGATTGTTCACTTCGTAGACTCTACTGTGTTCTTGGGGTTGCATATTGATTCATCTCTTCAATGGCAACCGCAAATTGATGCTCTCGCGGGTAGGCTTAGTTCAGCAGCTTATGCAGTGAGAACAATTAGACATCTCACTGATCAGGACACAGCTAGGTTAGTTTATTATAGTTACTTCCATAGTATTATGTCTTATGGTATTTTGCTATGGGGACAGGCAGCTGATATTCAGACTATCTTTGTTCTTCAAAAAAGGGCGGTGCGTGCAATTTATAAATTAAAGCCACGTGACTCCTTGAGGGAATTATTTAAAGAAATAAATATTCTAACTGTAATTTCGCAATATATTTATGAAAATTTAATGTATACACACAAAAACAAGAGTAACTTTTTGAAAAATTGTGATGTTCACAATAGAAATACAAGAAACAAGGACAAACTACACATCCCTTCATTTAGATTACGAAAACTGGGGAAATCATTTATGGGTAATTGTGTGCGCTTCTATAATAAGCTTCCATCTGAAGCAACTGAACTTTCTATTCGTAGATTTAAACAGTACATAAAACTAAATCTTATCAAGAAGGCATATTACTCCATAAATGATTACATCAATGACGTTAGTGCTTGGCCAGATGTCGCTCAGTTCCACATCGACAATAGTATGTAATTATTTATAAGGCAAACATGTATTAGACACATAAGTTATACACATGCTAGTGGTTTCTATTTCGCCTCTTCCACTAGTGGACAAAAAATTGAGGCGAATTAAATTTGACTTGTCTAAGTGCTTATTTTGTAAGCCTAAAGAAATAAAGATATTGATTATTGATTATATTATTGATTATAATAGTAAAAATAGACAATAATAAATTTAATTAATAACAACAAACAACTGCATTCAAACTGCAATTTGCGGTTGGATTGCAGTTGAAATGCGGTCCGTCTGTGTGGAACCTAAATGAAATGAGCACTTTGAGTTTGTACTGTGGCTGTCTGTAGGTCAACGACTGAGGGCGGAACTAGGTGATAGATTCAATGAGACGGATAGGTTTGGATCTTATTGTAAGCTTCGCTCGCGCATAGTTTGGTTTTAAATTTACAATGCCCTGAAGATACTATTTACTCCTTAGGTCTTATTGTTAGCTTAGGAAATCAGAAATTAATAAATTGATTTCTTTATGCTTACAAAATGAGCAGATTAGACAATTCTAATTTAATTTTAGTCAATAGAACCGCTAGGAAAGCAATAATTAACTTTATATCATTAGGCTTTCAAAATCAGCACTCAGACAATCAAATTTAATACTAATAATTTAAGTCAATAGTAACCTGAATTCCGAATTTTTAAATTTTTTACTTCATTCAAGTTATTTTTGTATACATGTTATCAAAATAAATAGAAATAAAAATTGCATGATTGCATCCGAAAACAGGAAAACTTCTATTGAGTAAATTACAATTAAGTAAAAATAGAGTATAGAATTACAAAAAAGTTACATCTATATAGAGGTATATAAAAGAAAGTCGTGTTTGTTACAACACTTATAACTCGAGAACGGCTGGACCGATTTTTATGATTTTTGTGTTTTTGGATTTGTCTTCGTCGGGAATAGCATAATATGTATAAAAAATTATTTATTTATTTATTTTTCACAAAACATAGTACTCCATCTTGACAGGCACACCCAATGCAATAGAGCACCCACACAATTCATAAAACCAAAATCAGCTTATTTGCTTCGTTACATACAACTTACTAAATTACATACATTGTCCAAAATTAATATAATATATCTAAATCAAAATACATAATGTCAAAATAAAATTATAAATATCAATCAACTTTCTCTGAGACAAATTAAATACAAAATTAAACTTTACATACAACAATTAATTCAAAATAATAATAATAATTTAGACCCTACTTGCAACAACATAAACATAAAATATCTGAATCTAAATAATTTCAAAATTAAGTAATAAATATCAATTAAATTTATATGTTGAAAAAACAGATTAAATACAAATTAAACTATACATACAAACAATTAATTAAAAATAATGAATCATAATTATCGCACTAATAAAATAAAATATGATATTTGACAAATAAATAAATTTCCCCGCGGGCGACGCTGCGGGGCGCAGCTAGTAAATGATAAATAACATTAAAACCGGCTCAGCCTATCAGTCACGTATAAAAATTGAGATTATACATATTCATGATAAAAATTTGAATTAATGAGAAGTTACTTGAGTTACAAATATCAAGGCCGTTATTCTTGTATATTTCATTAATTCATAAGTCACGGTAAATAAACCTAAGAACGACTTTGTAAAAAGAAATAAAGAGGCAAATCCAACAGAAAGATATTAACAAACACTAGAGATAAGATAGATAGTGTTTTTACCCTTTATCACAAGACAAAAGAGTTATTTCAATCTGATTTTTATTAATTGTGAAATAATAAGAAGACCTAACAGGTTTGGTTGTTAAATCTACGGACTACGGCTGCGCTCACTTTGGATGCGATTTTGTTCGTACGATTACTGTTCGAACGCACGTGAACAGTGATGACTTTATTGCTAATTTTATTTTATTTTAAAATGAAGCCGTGTCCAAGGGTCCTGTTTGGTGTAAAACTTAGACCATAGAAAAATTACTTAACAATTACAGATAAAGCTCTTTTAGTTTGAGAAACATGATTAAGTCTGCTGTGCAGTAATGCTGATGATGATGATGAATATGCTAGATTTTAGTCTAACAAAAATACACGAAAGAACGTAAACATTTATGTTGCGTGTTCGATTCCCGCCTAAGGACAAACGTTTGTACGAACGAACAGCAGATATTTTATTATGGATGTTCTAGATGTTTTCTAAAAGTATATTCTATATTCTCTATATTCTATGCAATATATATCAGTAATCTAGACTAATCTAGTACCCATAACAGGCTTAACTTGGGGCTAGATAGAAAGAAACACTGCTTAGCTTGGGCCTAAATGATTTGTGTGGTTCATCCAGCATTAGTTATTATTCTTCCACCCGCTTCCGATCTATCGTTTATTCTAATTAAAGACGTCATTAAAGTTCTAATAATAACCACAGGACAATGAACAATATGATTAAAAGAAACTCTAATGTAACTCGCTTAGAGGATTCGATTCCGGGATCCCGGGATTCGGGATCCCGGGATCCCGGCCCATTTTTGATCCCGAAAATTTCGGGATTATTTTTTCCAAATCCCGGGATTTTCGGGATTGAGAAAAATACTATAATAATCGTTAAAAATAATAAAAAATGAAGCGCGTTAATTTAAGAAACACAACACAATATTATAAACTTAAAATTATACCTATTGCTTATCGGCACCATTAAAAATAACAAAAATCTGATCATGTCGGTTGACATCGGTTTAGTTTTATTTTTAAATTATTATTAATAAAAACAGGAACTATTATTCCTGCATTTTGTTATCAGAATACGCACTTTTTATTTACAAATAATACCATTTAAAATACCATGTAACTGTTCACAAAAAAGCATCCCTTAAACAAGTAATCAATCGCATCCTCGGTCGCATCGTGGTCAAAATTCATCTAAAATATTTTTTGTCGATAATCACGATTTGCTTTTTAGTTAAAACAATACGAATCATTAAACTTTGTTATCATTAAACTTTGTTTTTACTGACTGATAACTAGGGATTAGATATTCGGTTGCTTATTTACCTAAAGGTGGGGCAAAGACACAAAAAGGAGCTTTTAACACCAACTTTTTCAGGAATCCTGATGAATTACCACTAATTCTAAACTTCCAGAAATTTCTAAAATTATGATGTTTTTTCGCCGGAATCTTTTTTATTAACAAAATAAAAGACACTTTTATTCTATTGCGTATTTCACTAAAGACACAATATACGATTTTTTTTTGAATTTCATAAATAAAAATCATTACTGCTCCGGCAATATCCATTTAAGTGAAAAACGCGTCATAAAAAGTGTGTTTTATATTTGATTGATCTATAAATAAAATGCCAGCGAAAATAAATAACACTCGATATTTTGGGATTCTTCGGAATTTATATGAATTCCCTAAAAAGATTTAGAGTTGTTTGGTTTTAATAGCTCAATTTGTGTCGTCGCTCAAAGTTAAGGTAAATAAGCGCCCGAATATCCGATCACTGCCGATAACGTTACCATTATGTGTTTAATTAAATAAGTATTTTGTACGTATCTACCGAGGAAAAGTAAACATTAAAAAAAATATTTTTTTTAATTTTTGTATAAGTATGTATTTTGTATGTAAGTATTTTTGTAGAGGGGCAATTCTGTATAAAAGAAATCAGTCAAAATTTTAAACCATCGTTGTATGTATTCTCCGTGATTGAGTTTCGTGAATTCTGGCAAATCCGACTTCTTCTTAATAGTGTTCATATATAAGAAAATGCTGAAATTAATGGTGAACTATATAACTAATTGGACCGGAAAATGCCCGAATTGCCCCTCAGCGGGGCTTTTCTGGCAGGTGGTAATATTATTTGATCCTATGATGCTATAATAGTAAAACTAGAAGCTTTACAAACTGGACAAGTCAGTACATCCAAATTTGAGTCTTCTAAACTCCTGAGAGGGTTCAGTTACTAGAAAAAAGATTTTTTATTTTTTTTTTCACGTGGGGTGATTCGGGCTCCTTTTTTTAGTCTCCCATATATGCTAGTGTTGAGGCTCTGACTATCGACATCGACAATAACGAACTCGGTAAAAGAAGTGGATATTAATTATATGAGTTTTTGAAAGTACGAAGGAAAGAATTGTTGTTTTCATGTTAAGTAAAAACAACAAGTTTTTTTTTCCATTAATTTACTTATTTAGGTAGGTAGTAAAAGCATACTTCATTATATTAACTGAATATAAGTATTCAGATAGAGGACACTTAGACAAGTTAAACATTTCTAATCACATAATGTCCTAAATTGTCAGTATTTTTCTCAGTTGCCATGAGCTTGAATTTTTTTATCGACATTTACTTCAATGCTGTGGACATCACTGGTTTTTTACAACTTCATATAAAAACAGTCGGGCAATTTGGGCAGCCAACTCCGAAAAAATAACCTCCGATCACAATTTTGTGGGGCAATCATACCAGGCTCAATAACTTATAAAAAACAAAGATTAGGAACGAAACAATTACATTAAAAGAATTTCCAGTTTAAACAAGAATAATTAATTGCCTTGTCAAATCAGCAAAAAACCCGCGAAAACCACTAAATTCTGTAAAATTTGAAGACCTTGTCACAGGTGTCATGCGCACTCAAAATGTCGACTGACAAAATGATGCTGTATATCGATCAGTTAACGCGGTAGCAATACTAGCAATTCCTTCTATAGGTGATTGAATTAAGCGGTTGTTGCTCTACCCGAACATAGAGGTCTCTCTTGAGTAAATGCTACAGAACCAAAAATATGACCATGTGCCATAATAATCCCCCTGCCATAATTGCCCCTCTGTACCTTAATTAACTGAATAAATACGTTTTTGTGATTTTAATTGATTAATACTTTGTTTTTGAAAGTAAATGGAAGCTGATTTTCATATATAACTTTGATATTCTTACTTCGTCTACGATCCCGGGATTATCCCGGGATCCCGGGATCGCGTTTCACCAATCCCGAAATCCCGGGATTGAAAATAAAGACCGGGATCGAATCCTCTAAACTCGCTGGTACTTATAAGGTTGCGGTATACCACAGACTTGATTGGTGAAGCCAGTGACATGTCAAACGATGGTACGTAACAGTGTGCGTTAACAATCGTGCAGGTAGGCGAGGCAATGCTTTCCTTGAGATGTCACAGACGGGGTCGAACTCGGCTGGTACACTAGGCACGTGAATTGAATTCCCTGTGAAATTTCTTTTGCTAATTTTATCATATAGTTTCTGCGGGTCTTCGCACGGATTTTGTGCGCTTGCTAATGTCATTCGGCAAATGTTATCATATTATATTTATTACATAGTTATTCTGATTTAGGTACGGCGTACGGTACGTAATACGGCGTTGTTTTTTTAATATTAGGTTATTTCTATCCCGTTCCATGAAACTGAGGGTAAAAAACTTGTAAAAAATTTAATTTAACTTTATTTATTCGATTCCTCTTATGTCAAAAAGCAAATTGAAATAAAATTTCGATAAAAGAATCATTAGAGTTTGTTTCGCACATAATTTGATCGAGATATCGGGAAGCCTGCCTTTTGATTCGTAGGTCATTACTAGTTACTAATTATTTTGTCCCTCCAAGCTTGTTTCTTAATAAGTTGTAAAGTTTTCTTGTGATAAAAACAATTTCAGTAGCTTACTTTGGGGCTAGATGGTGCTGTGTGGAATGTCCAGCATTAATTTGAGGTCTCGAAGGCTCTGTCCTGCATAATATAACAACGCGAAATCCTATTCTCGAATCGTATAAGATAGCACAAATGGGCGGTGCACGCTTATTTTACACGCGTGTTTCTTACGGTATTTAGTACACGAAAATAATAATCTAAGCGCTAAATCGATGAAGCTGATCGACTGTCCTTTGGTGAACACTGCTCTAAGAGGCAAAGACAAACCCAATCACGGTTTCAGATAAGATATTAAATAAAATTATTATTTATTGTAAAACATAAAATATATAAATAAAAAAGTGATTCAACTGTTTACCCCAGCCTGTGGCAACGGTAGGCGACCTCCGACCGAGGTCATAATTTAGGCTATACAATACGTGGTCAGTGGGGCGGAAAGGACGTAAGTGTTTACACTGCCTAGTGCTAAATAACGCTACTCGGCTATTTCTCGGCTTCATATCGCTTTTTTGCGGGTTTGTGTGAGCGTTATCAGTTTATAGTCACGTTAGGTAAACACGGCATGGTCTAGGCCAGGGTTTCCCAACCTGTTTTGCACGGTGTCCCTGTATTTGTAGAATTTTTAGTTTTATTCAAACTCCAAAGTGGAGAGAATCTGCTTTCTAGAAATTGTTCTTGACATCTTCTGGTAATTGCAGAACTAAGGAAATTAATAGATTTCTGGTCCTATTGTTGATTTTAAATTAACGTCTCTGCAATATTGGTGAAATAGGTACTGTTGCTTGTTTTCAGTCTTAAACATTGATACCTAACTATTATTTATAGTCTGATTACGATATCCACCCCTTAAGATTTCTCTACGCCCCACCGGTTTTGAAATCCTAGTCTAGGCTGAAATACTTTTTATTGTTGGGTGTAGTTTTAAATCAGTAGCATAAGGCGTTTGGTCAACTAATATTACAAATGCGAACGTTTAGTTGGACGGATTGATGGATGGATGTTTGTAACATCTTCACGCCAAAACTACTGAACGGATAGCGCTGAAATTTTGATTACATTTGTTCTAGGCCCGGAATAAATCTTTTATGTTCACCAAATTTATATGGAAACACATAATGAGAGTCACCAACTTTCAAGTACATATCATGAAAATCGGTTCGCTCAAAAAAAGAGGTCGAATTGAGAAGCTCCTCCTTTTTTTGAGAACATAATAATGGAAGTATAAAATGACCGATGCCCCAAGAGAGAGAAAGAGTTATTATATAATGGTTATCAGCGAGCGACGCCCCCTCACCAGTGCCGCCGTCTGCTAAATAACGCTTATCAGATAAACTTATTGTAATTAGTACCTTGAGCATCTTGCGTTGCTCTTTATCGAGTGTTATATACAAGTTGACGACCGGTGTCGCGCGGTGGACGAATGGCCGTCATCGACGCAGGAGCTTGCGGGTTCGAAGTTCGAACACCGCCTAGGGACAAATGCGTGTACGATCTGCAAATATTTGTTCCATTCGAGGGTTCTGAGTGTTCTATATATCTATGTAATGTATTGAATTAAGTAGGTATATCAGTTATCGAGTACCCATAAGAAAAACTCTGTTTAGCTGACGGCTAAATAATGTTTTGTAGATTTTTCAGCAATTTTTATTGTTATTATTCCTTCAAATACCAATGATTAATCGAAAAGAGAAGAAAATTACCAAATCAATCGTCAGAACAGAACATCTTTCTCTACGTGCTTAGATGTCGCGGGGCGTTGGGGTTATAGGCGGTACCGATGGGTGTTCGCGGTATCAATGAGGCATTTTCGATTTGCATTTTAAAAAAGTTAGTTCCATATTCCTCGATAGATGACAGTGTTTCAATTGGCAATTAGAGTAGGTATATCAATTTCAAATGAAAGGAAAACCAACTTTTTCAAGTTTTTAATTTGTTTCCAATTTAGCATATTTTTTTGTTGTTTTACTTCTTCTTGGTTATGATGGCAATCGTATCTGGTTAGCCACTTTTCTCCCAGTGTCCGGTCCACAAAGTTTTATAATCATAGAAGGAGTGTTAGTGTACGACAAAATATAATCGGCAGAGATCGGTAGGTTGGAGCTTTGGTTACCATTAAGATTTCAAGCATTGGACAACACAAAACAGTTTTTTTTTGTTTTCCTTACATTTGACATTGACATTCTCAAATTGCCAATTGAGACACTGCCATCTATCGAGATATTTAGAACTAATTATTTTCAAAACCCCTCATTGGTCTTCACGGTACCGGTGGGGTCGTCGCGGTACCGATGGGTCTTCGCGTAGAGTTCAAGGCCTCCAGCCAGACACCGACACAGATAGCGCTTTTATCTGCCATGTATCGCGCTATGTATGTATTTATACTCGGAGGAAATGCCGCGAATAGATACATTATCATAACTATTATTTGTGTTAATGGTTATTGCAATTAAATAGTGTTCTGATTATTGAGTAAGTACCGTAAGTAAAGTATTAATACTTACAATACAATGCAAAATGTTTGATGAATCTGTTTTTAATTGAAGGTGATTCTCGTTTGGTCCCATTTAAAGTTATCCTTAACAATGAATGTTTTAGAGTAATGCGTGGAATTTGTTCATTCGTTAGACTTGTTCGGTTTTATAAATTACATCTAATTATGTAAACTCAAACTCACAGTGCTTTATATCATTAAGAAGCCGTACGCCTAAAGAAATGACTTTATAATTATTATTTTATTTTAGGACAATTTAATAACATGACAATTAACTTCTACCGACAGACTAGATTATCTAAAAAGGGTAGGTACTTGAATACACTTGGCCTAAACATCAATACACAGAATTAGATGAAAATGAACACCTTTCCAGGATAGGTAGAGTGATAACGCCATCTAGAATAAACAGATGTTCTATGTAGGTACTCAGGTAGGTACTGTCGTTTGTATCTTGTATCTTGTCGTTTGTATCATCCGGCATTATCCCATTCAACGGGTATTTACCGGGACTGATGAGTCATAGGACATGTCAATAATCACCTGGACTTAAATGTATCGACTGTTGGGATTCCCCCTATCACAATAAAATGACACGAAAGTTTGGGTTAATGTTTTGTTACCTCTTCTATGATTATAATTTAACTACCTGTATGCTAAATTTTTCAGAATTAATAAAAACAAAATAACTATCACAGAATAGCAACAAATAAAAACTAGTTGGTATTTTTCAATGGTACCAAATGAGCTAACCAACTCTCGAGTCAAGCATCGCTCAGTTTTTTTTACATTTGCTGTGTTTCTTATTGTCAGTACAAAACTTGTACTTACATTTGTTTAATCGAACGTATATATTTTATAAAGTCAAAACCCGTGCGAAGCCGGGTGTGCAGGTAGTTTTATTTTAGACTTGTCTAACTAAATAATTTCGGGTTCGTACTCGTCATTTAATATTATACGCCTTATCAATCATCTGTCAGGTCAGGGTGATAACAGTTTACATTTATATCCCAGTTTGAAACAGATGTGAAGATGATCCCAATGATGTGACAATGGTTCGTTCAAACTCAAATTGATTTATTTATTTTGGACCTTATTTGGACACGTTAGAAATTCAAAGTATGTTACTTTAGGTTACTAAGAGATAGTTTTGTTCACTTCAATCTTTTTAAAGTTCGAAACACACAGAAGCCGGAGGCGGAGCGGAGGCGAAGGCGTTCCGGTTTTTCCTATGGCACCGCCTGCGGTGTGTGTGTAGGCTTTCATATGATTCAATATAATACAACTCGCACGCCTTCGCCTCCGCTCCACCTCCGGCTTCTGTGTGTTTCGTACTTTAGGTATAGAAGCGAGCAAGAAACCTGTACCTTATGTGTACCTATACTAGGTTGTTTGTTACTTTTCTAGTTGGAGGAAAACTCGTCCAAAGCATTTTTAACTTCTAGAATTCTAGATACTATGATAATATATGATTATGATAGGTAACTATAATATATTTCTCCTTCACATTAATAAAATAAAGCAAACAATATTGAATTAATATTGAACACTAACAAATTTAAAAACAATATTGTTTTTTGCGCATCCCTCGAACCAATGCTTTGTGCAAAGGCACAAACCAACGGAGGCCTATGTCCAGCAGTAAACTAAACTAGTAGGTAAAAGCTGTAGACGAATAAGCTCCAAAATTTCTTACCTCGCTAATCTTACCCCTCTCTATTCCAGGACACTTTCGGACGCGCCAAGAACTGGGTGAAAGAACTCCAGCGGCAAGCCTCCCCGTCGATAGTGATAGCTCTGGCGGGCAACAAGAGCGACCTCGCGGCCAAGCGCATGGTGGAGTTCGAGGAGGCGCAGGCCTACGCGGACGAGAACGGACTGCTCTTCATGGAGACCAGCGCCAAGACTGCTATGAACGTCAATGACATATTCTTAGCTATTGGTGAGTGACTCTAGAGTTACGGTGTCCTCCCCCTCTCTACGGACTTCACATAACCCGAGAACATGCCATTTAATGTTCTCTAACTCCTCTTCCAACTGCGCTAGATGATGGTCAAGCCTCAGAGTGCGTCCGTTAAACGTTGCCAGGTTCATTTTAGTAAGCGTGTGGCCTTAATACCGGTGATTCTTAGCACCCCCTGCCCCGCCGTTACCATGACCGCTACCATGGCCAGGAATAGCGAGGCGGCCGGGAACTAGGGGCCGTTTTTTGGCTGTACTTATCATTAAGGGGTAATGCCCATAATCCCCACGCTGGGCATGCGGGTTGGGGATCGCAGTTTGATGGTGGGGTTGTTCTAGAGGGGTGCTGCTGCCCTCCCCCCGGTATATCCCTTAGTCGCCTCTTACGACACCCACGGGAAGAGTTAGGGTAGTGCAATTCTAAGCCGGCACCACACGGCACTCAATTGATTGCTAGCTCAATTGATCCATATCAATACTACTCGTCGCGTCCCCAAGACACTGGCTGCATTACCACGCTGTATGGCAATGCTGATTCGCAGCACCAGCTCTCGCGTCACGCGTCGCATCGACCAAACGCTCAGATATTTAAAAAAAACCCGGAGAGCCCCGGTACCCCACGGACCTAGGTTTATTAACTTAAGTTTTCTGTAATAAATATTTTGTATTTGTATTAAGTGAAGCGTATTGTTTCAGCGAACAAGTTACCAAAGAGCGAAGGCGGCGGCGCGGCGGGCGGCGCGGGCGCGCGGCGCCTGGCCGACGCGGACCAGCCGCGCGCCTCCTCCTGCTGCAAGTGATGCTCGCCGCACGCACAGGTCTCTCTCTCTCTCTAGCAGCTGATGAACAAGTTACCAAAGAGCGAAGGCGGCGGCGCGGCGGGCGGCGCGGGCGCGCGGCGCCTGGCCGACGCGGACCAGCCGCGCGCCTCCTCCTGCTGCAAGTGATGCTCGCCGCACGCACAGGTCTCTCTCTCTCTCTAGCAGCTGATGAACGAGTTACCAAAGAGCGAAGGAGACGTCGCGGCGGGCGGCGCCTGGCCGACTCTATAGCTCCTGATGTAAATGCCTCCCAAGGGGGTTTTACCATCACCTCGGTCGCAGCCGGATTGAATTCATCATCATCAGCCTATATTAGGACGTAGGCCTCCCCTAATGAGCGCCATAGCGCCCTGTCTTCAGCTTGTCGCATCCAGCATCTGCCAGCAGCCTTTCGAAGATCGTCATCCCACCTGGCCGGAGGGCGAATCCCGGTCTCCACTCAAGAACACGTTTACCCCAACGGTTGTCGATTCCTCGCGAGATATGGCCGGCCCACTGCCACTTCAGCTTGCTAATTCTTTAAGCTATGTCGATAACTGTCGATGATTGCAGTGAAGATGTTCATTGCACAGGACTTCCTGCTGTGCCTTTCTTGATGCTGCCCTACTTCTGATAGATTCCATTAATCGGCTCTTACGACTCCACAAAAAATAATAAATCCACGGGCCGAGTTTAAGGAATCAATTCATACGTCGCAACCGCCACGGCAATGCATGCAAAACTGGGCTCAGTGTAGACCCCTGAGCTTCCCCACACTAGCTTTTCACATAGTGATAATAATACCATACTCAAATTAGCCTTTTTTAGTAAGCTATTGTATGAGCAATCTGTAATGTTCCTAACAAAAGAATAAAGACAAAAGAGATTATAATCGAATCACTTCTATTAAAATTCAATAACCTACCGTATTACAAGCCCTTTAAGAATCCAGTAACAAGTTGTATACAATGTTTTGGTTGGTGTTTCAGAATCAATCGCTTGACGGTGATGGCGCGTGCGCAGGTTGAGGTATGTACTGTAGAATATCGGCATCGTCCCCGGCCGCGGCGCATAGCGGCTGCCCCGCAACACGGCACTGTGGACTTAGAAACAAGACACATACAGCTCACAATCAAATATCCATGCAAACAGAATATAACTACTTTGAAATCATGACTTTTATACCTGCTTTTGGCAACTTATAGGGACATTAAGAGATAGTAAAGATACACGAGGTATTTATACTATCTTGAGTGTCCGTATAGATGCGTAAGATGCCACTTGAAAGTAAAAAGATGTTGGCAAAAGCAGGAAAGTCAAGTTCCTAGTATCTGGTTTATTCCATGTCCTATTACCCTTATTGGCATTAGTTAATGTAAAATTCACGCTAGTGCCACTCCGACTTTGTTTCAAAGATACTAGTTAGAAGCTAATCTTGTGCTTGTTTGATGTATTTTGTTGGAATCTAATTCGAGCAATAAATAACTTATACTTAAGTTTCCCTGCAATTGAACATGTTTCCCTATATCATGTTTTCTGGTTTCTACGTCCACAATCGTCACCAATTACAATATAATTATTAAAAAAGCTAATTATAAAATTGATAACTAGTTTTAAACTTATTTTTTAACTGTAATAAAATATGTAAAAGATTATTATAAAATTTGGTTTGTATCCTGTTATAGGCAGTTGGCACTTCCCGTAGTTGACTACTACTTACGAGATTCTTCTTTATTTAGCAGTAACGTGTCGTTGCAAGCTTATGTTAATATATGAATACGCGATAGTTTGGGAATTAAAATATATAATAGATTGACCTTAACATTAATAAATATGAAATCTGTTTTACAAAGTACGGCGCCTTAGATACTAACGTAGATAGATCGCGGGTTTCGTTACTTCAAAATTTTGGTGAAGGTGCATTTAAAGATCATGTCGTTACGTGTATTTAGTTTAGTGTAATCAGTTTCATTTACGCATTCTATTGAGAGACGAGAACATTTATATCGACATCATTTTCATCATTTCAATTATCGTTCAGGTCACGTGGTTCTGATGCCTTATGCTTATTACATCCACGACTACTTAGGTCATTTCATTTATTTCAATGTCTACCTTCTAATCGTTCATTGTATGTCTCGGTACACGCTGCGTTACGTTTGTGGAAGCTGTCGTTTCAATCTCACTTGATGTGTTTATGTGTATTGCTTTCACGAAATTTATATTTAATTGTAAATTTTGTTTCACAAACGCTTCAACCTAGCGTGTACTGTAAAGTTTATTTCAACCGCAGTTTAGTTAAATCTTTAAACTTAGATGTTAATAAGTTCACATGTCTCATGTAATATTAATTGCAATAAAAGGATTCGTCCTGTATGTATGTATTATACTTGTATGATAATTTTAGATGTCTTTAACTCGACTGTATCGACACTTTTGAAAATAAATCGCATTCCATGGAGTTGTTAGGTGGGGTGGACAAAAAAGATCTCAAAAGAAAAGAAAAATTGCTAGTAAATAGTAAATTCTCAATTCTTTGAGGTTTTCGATGTTCATCTTTCACCAACGGCTTCATAAAGGTAGCTGACTAGCCGCATTTGATTGAATTGCTTTATGCATTTTATAAGATAACCAGTAGGCTTAAAACTATCTTTATTTTTCCGAATTGTGTGTCAAGTGTGGCTGGTCAGAGCTATTCGCCCTCGTGGCCACAGCAAGGCCACATATAATAAGTAGTTACATCAAAGCGGAGAATGTAAACAACCTGTTCACCTGTCATCGTCACCACGAAATTAATAAATTGGCAAGGTGCTTGCTTTAGCATTAGGTCCAGGCGAATTATTCATACAACAACATTGTATGTGTGATACCTATAAAGAATCTAGACTATTGTCGTTTTAGGTATCATTAGGTACATAACCACTCCGCTTTGATGTACTCAGTGTGTGGTAGCCATGATTCGTTAATTAGTTTAATTTATAAAGCGTACGTCACTTTTCCTTAGCTTAATTTTTATATATCGAACGATATGAAACGTGGAACATCAGAATGAAATGGATTCAAGTCCTTCTACATAAAGACGTATTTTACATCGAGAATTTTCTTTGTATTGAAATTTAATATATTATTTTGTTTTTTATCGATAACAGGATTTATGTTATACCTTTGTTATAACTTTTTCTTTATACCTAAGTTGTGAAATCAAATAGGTGTTGCGCCGTGACGGCGCTAATTTTAGATTCTTTTGTCCGTTTCCTTGACGAAATTTTGTGTTTCGCTTCACATTGTTGTTAGGTATTGCAAATTGTTTATTTGGTCTACTTTTCTACCTCCGCGACATTCGCTCCAAACGTGATTAATTAGAGAGAATAGGATACATAATAACGTAACGTTATTTTCACGTTGAATACTTAGGCGTCGACTGATGTAGCGAAGTCGACCAAATATTGCATTTGTATACGTGAAAAGCAAATTGTAAATGATTTCCATCTACTTAAATGTACCTAACTGAAGGGAGCGGATCCATTTTTGCAATAGTCTACAACCATGTCACATTACACGCTAGCGAAGGACGCCGAACAAGATCATATTGTATGTTTTTGTATTGTGTAAATATTTTGGATTTATTAAGATTATTATATTGAATAAAAAAAAATTGTAAATTTTTGTGACTTTCATTTACATGGTCTACGACTGAGTTTCTAACTACAACCGTCTATCAGATAGATGAGAAATTATTAGACCACACAAAGACCGAAAACAATACACACAGAAATGATAAAGAGCCAAGTAGGTACAAAGAACGGCCTCATCGCTATGAGCGATCTGTTCCAGATATCCTTAAGATGGACGATATGAAAGAACCCCTTGTTTTGTTTAAGTCAGATTCTGTTTAGTTCTAAAAGACAGAACCGTGTCCGAATAGACAGAACTACCTACAGGTAAAGGAATAATGCTGGTAGAAACCTATGTAAGTTTGGTTACCAACCCTTGAAACTCAGTAAAACCAGTAAATACCTACTGGTGGAAGTAGAATATTTTTTGTGTTTACTGTTTGGTCAGATTATATTTTAGACAAAGTTATGGAATAATATTATTGAAACCTATGAACTTATCTCGGTTTTAGTCAACTGTTAAGAACAAAATGCGTAGTAGGCATAAACATGGAAGTAGAAAGAAGTTTTTTTATTTTCAATACATATACCAACTAGCTAATGGCAGGTACCTACTTGAGATCTTTATCTCCAATAAACTACTGCACTCCTAGTACAGTTTAAAAGTAAAGTCATCATCATCAGCCCACATTAGTCCACTGCTGGACATAGGCCTCCCCTAATGAGCGACATAACGCCCTGTCTTCAGCTTGCCGCATCCAGCATCTGCCAGCAGTCTTTTGCAGATCGTCATCCCACCTGGCTGGACGTCCTGCACTACGTTTGCCAATTCGCGGTCTCCACTCAAGAACACGTTTACCCCAACGGTTGTCGGTTCTTCGTCCACGTCTCAGCTCCGTAGGTCATTACAGGTAGGACTCACTGATTGAAAACTTTCGTTTTCAAACATTGTGGTATGGAATCCATATTATGGATGACGAGAAGACGCCACGTAGGTAGTTTCCGTAAAAGTAAAGTATGTATTTAGTGTTAATTGATAAATAGGTTCTGGTCTCATGTTATGCAACGATAAAAGAGTTGAAAAATTACGAGGCGAGTTCATTGAAAAAGATAAACTAACTAGTATGAACTTGGTTTTGGTCAGACTTAGATCAAAAACAAGCTATAGTAACTAAAAGGACCAGGACAAACTAGGTAAAGGACACACTGGGATATCCGAGCGTGGAAGTAGGTAGTTGGTAGGTTTTATAAGGTATAAAGTTGTATCTTTCAATGTAGGTATATGCTTTTGCAACTAAACGCACAAGTGAGTTGCAAACACGTAACGACCTATCTGGCGCGGTGGGCGAAGATTCGCCTGCAACGCAGGAGGTTGCGGGTTCGACTCCCGCCTCGGAACAAATATGTGCACAATCTGCAGAAATTTGTTCCGTTGGTCTGGGTGTTATAATGAAAAAATCTATCTATGTATATAATGTATAAAATATATAAATTATCTAGTAGGTACCCATAACACAAGCTTTGGGTAGCTTACTTTTGGGCTAGATGGTGCTGTGTGGATTGTCCAACACATATAAACATAGTAATAAATTCAAACAAATGGTCTAACTTTTCTTATATCTTCTCTAATATGAGATTATAGCTGATAGAAATGCTTGGGGTAGTGACCTACATAATTTCCTCGGTAGCCAGTTTCAAATCCTGTCTGAACGACAACACGGCGGCGTTTCTGACTACGATTTTGAAACTTAGAGATGTGACGTGTTGCTGTGATTCCAAAACCGGTCTCACTAATGTTGATGTGTAATTTTTAGGAAGGAGGGACATTACACCAGACTACGTGACGCATTTTTAATGCCCTCCCCGCCCTTGGTGACCATCCGTATCTAGTATATACCAGGAGAGGAGACCTACCCTACCCTACCCCTCTTGTTTTCATGTAGTAATCATGAATTTGGTTTTAAATCACTTTTTGCAGGCAAAAAGATGAAAAAATAAAATAACAAGAGAAGTTGCACAATTTTTTTTCAGTATAACATATTTCGTTTATTACAAAAAAGTACGAGATTTCCCTAGATGATATTGACTACGTGACGAAAACCTAAACCCTTCCCCGCCCTTGATCAAGCGTGGTATTTTGAAGACCCCCCTCCAAAGGGTCACGCACGTAGTATGGGTAGGTACGTTCCCTAAATCACTTTCTAGTATAAAACAAAGTAGCTACCCGTTGTAGTGGTGTCGATTATGAATTAGCGTAAAGTAGCAAGTAAATGCAAGTAAGCATTTTCATTCGGATAAACATATATAACAATAAACGAGTATCACTCAAAGCGGACGTTTTAACTGTCTTTCCCCGATGTCTCTGCTCGCCCCTCACATCACACTACATGGCGATCCTGCCAGGCGCGGTTGCGAAATAAAATAGTAATTTAAAAAAAAACAAATCAGTGAAATTGAACTATTTAAAAATAAGTAAGATAAATTAATTGTACTATTATAACATAATTAGATCACATAGCTCACTAGTGTAATGTAGGTACCTACAATATATAGAGGTAATATACCCGCGCGAAGCTGGGGCGGCTAGTATAGTATAAGCTACAAAACCATTATTAGAATAAATAAAAGTCCATTTACAATAAATTAATTTATTTTTGACAAGTTTTAAACTGCATTTACATTAGAAAATACACTATTGTAATATAACTTACATTTTGGTCTAATAAGTACAGACAGTTAAAATGCGACTTTATGGCACATCCAATAAGATTCAAGAACGCTCAAAGGCGCAGTTCAGAATAAAATACATTATTAATTTGCTATAAAATTGTTATTTAATGATTATAATTCATTTATTTCATAAATACATATTGCAAAAATATAACACTTTCAATATCTACTCAGCCTTATTAAAGGCAAATATATTTTCATAACTACTGAGATTGGTTTATTTGAACATATCAAGTTTCTTTGTAGGATGACTAGTACTAAAAGTTTATAGAATAGCTGACATGATGAAATACCGAGTCTAAACCTCTTAAGGACCACATCCACAAGCGTAGCGTAAGGGCGCTTTCCCACGAGGCGCGACACGACATGAAATAATGCGACGACTCCGGGCGTCATACATTTCTATGAACCGTTTATTCACGCTACGATACCGCACAACACGAAACGACCGCTCAAAAGATTGGGTGTAGTAAGATGCTGCTATGTTTCCGTTTTGTTGCGGTATCGATATAGCCATTATCCAGAACTGTATGAACTTATTTACGACGCGATGCAACAGTTTGGTTTGTTTTAAGTATGTATAACGCTTCATCAATATATGCATCTTTCAATCAGTAGTAGGGAGCCAATATTCTCGGCGTCTCCTTCTTATGCAGTGCCGGATTTATATACCGTTCTCTGAAATCTGCCGCCCTTAGGAAGCTGCCGCCCCTAGGCCGCGGCCTATTTGCCTATTTATAAATCCAGGACTATTCTTATGTATAGCAGAATTGCTAGAAGTAGCCGCCGACAATTGAAAACCAACCTACCGCGATTTTGAGCTTCTTTTGTCTAGCGATTAGTTGCGATATATGTGTACATTTTCAATTACCGATTTGCTGCTGAAAACCGTTGCCGTGGGTCATGTTTCATTAATCGTGTGGCTCGTGGGAAAACGCCTTTATGTTGATGATCACATCGTTTCGTCGAAACTATCTGTGATTTCATGCGGACGTCGTCTCTTAAAGATTCATTTCCACAATACTAGAAATTTACTATCTACATTTCAGTTCTTTTCTAGATCCTACCGATCTAGATCTAGGCTTAAGTTATAGGTATTTGTGTACAATTAGGCTCCTAAGACGCATATCTAAGTAGCAATAGTAACTAACTTGATAGTTAAACTAGTGAAGTGATGGAAGACTTGAAAACTTTATATGTATGCCAGCCAGACGACATAGACTTATATCGTACTTATATGTATGCCAGCAAGATGACATAGACTTATGAAGTACTTATATGTATGCCAGCCATACGACATAGACTTATATCGTACTTATATGTATGCCAGCAAGATGACATAGACTTATGAAGTACTTATATGTATGCCAGCCAGACGACATAGACTTATGAAGTACTTATAAGTATGCACGCCAGACGACATAGACTTATGAAGTATTTATATGTATGCACGCCAGACGACATAGACTTATGAAGTACTTATATGTATGCACGCCAGACAACATAGACTTATGAAGTACTTATATGTATGCCAGCCAGACGACATAGACTTACTTATGAAGTACTTATATGTATGCATGCCAGACGACATAGACTTATGAAGTACTTATATGTATGCCAGCCAGACGACATAGACTTATGAAGTACTTATATGTATGCCAGCCAGACGACATAGACTTATGAAGTACTTATATGTATGCACGCCAGACGACATAGACTTATGAAGTACTTATATGTATGCACGCCAGACGACATAGACTTATGAAGTACTTATATGTATGCACGCCAGACGACATAGACTTATGAAGTACTTATATGTATGCACGCTAGACGACATAGACTTATGAAGTACTTATAGATTATATAAATAAAGCAAACATAGTCTAGTGTTAGTGAAAAATTAAGGCTTTTGAAACGGCTGCGTTAGTTTGCACTTATATTTTAACAAATTATTTTAATTTTTATATTTTAATTTAACTAAGTATGATAAAGCCTGTTAGTCCACAGTTGGACGAAGGCCTCCTCAAATAAGAAACACTACAACACTTTCAAACTATAATGAATTTTAAAATTATTATTTTTTTAAATAACTTAAAACAGAGGGGGATAGCGTCATATAATTATAGTAATACTCAGCTCAAACATAATGATATAAAACTAAATAAACATGAAACAACATAAACAAAGTTACTTAACCAAAAATTTGCAATCTATCATATGTATACAATTTATTTTTATGTGATGACATGATTGAATCAGAACATAATATAATGTGGTACTTATTTTCTTTATATAAATTTATTTTTTATTTTCTGGTAGCAACAAATTTACTATGTAACCCTTATATTGAACAAGATTGTCAAATAGAAGAAATAAACAAGAAATCTAACTAAGCCAAAGGGTTGACATTGAACATCAATTTGGCTCTCCTAGCTGAGAGTATAAAATGAATGGATATGAACGTAATAATACCAAGTATGACATTTCTAAGTTGATTATTTATGTAAATTTTTAATTACTTGATATTTAATAATTTTGTATTACTATTGATTGTTATTTAATTAAATGTATGGACCACTTTAGTCAAAGAGATTCAAATTAATTTTTAACATTGTCACTGTTAGAATTCATTACGGCGCATCGCACGACACAAATTACCTAAGTTCGGTGAGTCGATAGTTTCGTCTTGTCGAGACGATCTACTTTACATCGACTGACCTCAAAGCTATATGTATTCTACAGCTCGTCGTCGAAGTGTTGCCCCATGATATCGCTATCGTAGTCAGTCGCCTCGCTGCCCACGAAAACCTCGTGGTGTTCGAGTATCTCGTCGAAGGAGAGCTTATCGCTGTGATCGTCGTCGGCATGAGCGAATAAATGGTCCACTTCTTCTACGGCGATTTCGCTGTGGACAGAAACTTCGGTCAGAGTTTATTTATTTAATTATTTAAGTTAATTGTTTGAGATATTTTATTTCTCTCTTAAGAATTTACAAATTCACTTATTAACTATAGCTAAAGTAAAGAGAGTAGGCCTTTCAGCTCTCTAAATATAGATATATAGTAAAACTAGGATATTACAGTGGTAAATTAATATCTACTTCGATTGGTAGGACCAAGTATTCGTACCTAATAAATATAATAAATAATTAAATTATTTTAACAAATTCCTTAATAATGTGAGTAGAGCCTGCTCAGTAACTTAACGAACCGAGCATCGCGTCACTCGGTACTTATAGTATACAAAAGATTGAAGCTAAGAGAAAATCAAGTATCTATCACTTTATTTCTTAAATTATTTTGATAATTATGTACCTATCGTTTAACATTTGACCTGTCTAAGTGCTTACTTTGTAAGCCTAAAGAAATAAAGATATTGATTTACTGATTTACTATAACTGATTTAGTAGTAGCCCGCGTTTCGCATTCCTTGTTTTTATGGAAACGTTTCAATGCCATGTATATCCCATGGTAACCGATTTATGGGATGAAAGTAGTGGTAACTACAATAGTTGTAAATACAACGTCAGTGGCGCTCAAGGTTGCGGTTGCGTGTTCGATTCCCACTTTGGGTTAAATGCTTGATTTGCAAATATTTTTTCCGGGGTTCTGGGTATTTCTATAGTGTATAAGATACATAAAAACCTCGCAATGTAATATTGTATTATATCAGTCATCTAGTACCCATAACACAAGCTCTGCTTAGCTTGGGGCTAGATAGCCCTATAGGATAGGCTAGGTATCATATGTGGATTGTCCTGTATTTTTATTAACATTGGTCCTATCAGTGCCGGATTTATATTTTTTATGAGTGTAGGCAACTTTTTTCCGCCGCCCCATGTACGGAGCCGTTCATTATTAGCTGCACCCCCCCCCCCCCGGGAGACATAGAATTTTATTGTCTGCAATCGAGTGACCGTCCTCTGAAATCTGCCGCCCCCCTAGGATGCTGCCCCTAGGCCGCGGCCTATACGGCCTATTTACAAATCCAGGACTGGGTCCTATGCGTATCTACAGGACATAATAATGAGTATTTGTAAGATATCAGCAAAGGCAAGTAAACACGAAAACCAATAAAAACATTAATACATTATGTACTATGTAGATTGTAGGTATCACGTAGTAACAGTCAAGTTTATAGTGAACGTGAGTAATAAAAGCCTTTTATAATTGCAATACATGGTAAAATCAATTGAAATCAGCATATTGCATGATTGTTTTGCATAATTTGTGTTGGTACAATATTAATTTTACCTTTTTACATGGCTACATAATTATGTTCACAAGTTTTCAAACTTACTGATTCCAGAATTTAGCGATTCAAGTCACAGAGTTTATTTTCTATGGTAGAATAGAGAATGCATAAAATATCTATTTCAAATATCAAAATTGGTAAGTATTTGAAGTTTATTCCTTCAACTTAAATAATTTACGCAATCAGTAAATCAATAACTTTTCTTTAGGCTTACAAAATAAGCATTTAGACAAGTCAAATTTTATAATTATCAAAATAATATAAGAAAAAAAGTGTTAATTGACTTTCTCTTCGCATGACCCAATAGACAGGGCGCTATGGCGCTCATTAGGAGAAGCCTATGTCCAACAGTGGACTAATATGGGCTGATGACGATGATGATCACCCAATAGCTGTAACTAGTGAACGCCACTATTTTTAAAATTAATAGAAAACATAATCAAACTTTTTGGAATGTTTTACAACCGTGTATGCTACGTGAAAACTGAAGTATGCCAGTTCCTGGCATACCTAGCAGTTCCCTATCTATCCTACGGAGATAGTCTACATTTAATGTAACACGGGTATATGTGCAGAGGCTAGTGAACGTACTTGTTATCAGGGACGACCCAGGCTTTGACCTCGTCCTGGTCGAGGATGCCGTCCTGGTCAAGGTCAAACTCGTGGTCGAACTTCTCCTTCTCCGCGACCAGCCACGCTTGGTCCTGTTGCACTCCTGGAAATGACAAGATGGTATAATAGAACAAAAATGATAAAATGGTATAATTGGACAAAAAAGACAAAATGGTATAATATGAAAATATGGGTCCATCTGACAAAACCTACTTAGCAAAATGACTAGCTAGCAATACATCAACACTTCATCTTCTCTTTATAGCATTTGAACTACATCGCTAAACTGACTTGGTAGCAAAAAGACTACTTTTTCAAAACAGGTACAGTCATTTACAAAAAGTTGAAATCCTAATCATGTCGTGTTTACTAAATACTGAAATTTTAAGACTTGTTAGAATGAGCAGTGGTTATGGATTAAATATCATATATATTATAATGTTGCATCCTGATTCGGTTTCTGAAAAGTACTAGGGTTACAGAAGTTTCAAAAAGGTAATTATTAGCTTTCCTTTATGTACGCTAAACTAAATATAATTTCAAGTAAGTATATAGACATTAACTATTACCTCTTAGAAAATCATGTTGCTAACTAGTACTTTTTGAACAAAAAATACGAAATCGGCTACAACGGTGTTAATACTTCATGGTTTGAAACTTCGTAGTTTGAAAACAAGACTGGTCAATTATAAATTAAGAAGGAAGCTGCAATGTTGAAGTATGCTTGAAAGATAACATCGAATATTGTTTCATTGTTATTGATTCATTTAGTTGTAATAGAAGCGTAAGCAGTGAAAGCCAAGAAAATGCCGGATAACCTTAAATTTATTACAAATCAAAAAGGAAAACAAGCACGTTATTTTTGTATATCCTGCGAAAAGAAGCACGCTTGAAAGATATTGCTATCAAGCAGCACTATTTTAACAAATCACGACGGTTGCGTCGCCACATACAATTTGATAAAATGCTCAAAAATGAAATTACATCACTGAAACATGGACACATCAATGAGATGCAGTTCTTAGAAAACATTTTTGAAATTAAAAAGCAAATTCTTCATCACAACCATTAGAAACATATTTTTTTTAATTTTATCAAGCCGATTAATTTTTTTTTTATTTAAGGGTAAAAACGACTCTTTCAATGAGGGGTTTAAAACTAATGTTTAAGTATAATTCTTAGTGTAATTTTTATGTTATAAAAACAAGAATAATCTTTTCTTTTTGTTGGTTATTAAACATATTTTTTCTAAATAAAATGTGTTTGTTACTAACAGTACTTTTGAAAAAGTAGTCTTTTTGCTACCAAGTCAGTTTAGCGATGTCGTTCAAATGCTATGAAGAGAAGATGAGGTGCTGACGTATTGCTAGCTAGTCATTTTGCTAAGTAGGTTTTGTCAGATGGACCCGAAAATATCACTTCAAAGATCTTTTTAAAACTTTATTTTTCTATCCGGGAACTGTCCCGATAATAGAAAAAAGTAATAAAAAATTAGGTAATGGGATTAAAAGTATTCTTTTATTCCAGGGCTATAACTACGTCATTAAAATTTCAGTCTGATCCGTTCAGTACTTTTTGCGTGAATGAGAAACAAACATCCATACAAACTTTCGCGCTTATAAAATTAGTGCTTATGGATTGATTGAGGACTGACTTGGTAGGTAGGTACTGCAAAATATAAAAACTGTGAATCCGGAGTTCACAGCATATTCTAAAATTCCCACACCGCGTCTGTTCGCGATAAAATCAAAAACGGTTTTCAGCAACATACAAGTTGATTCATGGGGTTTAGATGCATAATCTGTAACTTTATAAAATAATTAATTTATATTCTTTAATTGAACAAGTAATACCAAAACAAATCAATTTCTTACGATTATGCGCAAACAAATAACAAAATTTAAATGCAACTTTGCCGGTCGAATCAACTATAAATATTATTGCGTCAAACATAAGTAGGTACTTATGTAACGTAAAAGTCCTTGTTAAGCTACATTGAGGTCTACGTTTGGCGAAAACGAACCGATAACATTCAATTCAATAGTTTCATTTATAAATAATCTAGCTATGCCTGCGACTTCGTCCGCGTGGAATAATGAATGATGTTACTTTGGCAAATTACATAAACCTTACATATTTTCATACAAATTTAATCCCCTATTTTTATTTTTCTTAATCACTTACAAACTTTAAAAGTGATCTTTATTAAATTAATTTAATTATTAATTAAATTAATTTATCTAATCAAAAGCCTAAGTATAAGTTTCAAGCTTCTAGCTTACAAAATGACGAAACTTTCATACAGACGTCCATCCCCTATTTCAACCCCTTACAACCCTTTCTGCATTAAAAAGTAGCCTATGTCCTTTTTCAAACTCTAGACTATCTCTGAACCAAATTTCATTAGGCGTAGTTCTAGCCCTGGAATAACATAGGTATAAGCAATTTTTCATCGCATTAATCAGTTCCCATGGGATATAAATAGCTTCGAACGAAACGTTTTCATAGAACGCGTACGAATCCGATACTAGTTATAGTATTTTTATAAAATCAATGTATTCTACCAAAATGATCATTACTACTGTATGTTTCCCAAATAAATAAAAACAAAATAAAAAAGCGCCGCGAGCCTTCTTATTTTGGAAGTTGGTTACGTAGTACAACGCGCAAACCTACGGGCCGATTTCTTGTCTCTGTTATATAATAGCCTGGCATTTGCCATGTCTGATCTCTGAGACAGGAGACTCGGTGACCCAATGGCTAAGACATACTAAATCCATTGTGTTACTGTACCATCAAGAGATCTGACATTTTTTTTTCAATAATAACATATATTGATAAAAGTTTTAAACTTAAAATTAATACATCATTGGTCCCCAAAATAGGATAGTACGTATAGTTCATAAAACAAAATCTTATGAAGAAAGCCTATTACCCCATAAATTATTACATCAATGACGTTAATGCATGGACAAATATCTCTCAGTTCCACACCTACAGTAGTTTTTAATGATTTATAAGGCAAACATGTATTAGACACATAAGTTATACACGTGCTAGTGGTTTATTTTTCGCTTCTTCCTTCACAAAAAATATACTAATTATAAACCTGTATCTTGGGTTCGTTATAAAATCATATAAAACTCACTTATTTTCTAGTATAATAATAACACAAAATTCTATCTTGATCTCTTGACTTGTCTAATAAATGTGCATATTTAGTTCAACATCACAGAGTTTATTCACAAAGTAGGTATAACTCTATTGCTTTTTATATCTATAGCCACATCTGTGTCCTGATTCTGTGGCTCATTCAAAATGCTTTAATGGATGCGTATTCACGTTTTACTTCTATAGAACGATGGATGGACATTGAATTAAATTATTCAAACATAATATATATATTTTTAACAAACTGTTGCTCACGGCAGCGCCGACATTTTCCTGGATAAAAGTGATTCTAATGTTAGTGTAGTAGTTACCTTCCATGATTGTTTGGAAAAATGAGCGACTCGTTTATATTTTTTATTAATATAACTTTATAATCTTACTATTATAATAAATGGGAAAGTATGCGTGAATGTTTGTTATAAGTAATCTCCGTAACTACTTAAGTTATTTAAATTAAATTTGGTATGTAGACTAGATAGTTTAGGACCTAGAATAACAAACACATAGGATATTAAAATTTGGAAATTTTAACCTCTGAGGGGGTTAAATAGAATGGTAAAGTTTGTATGGAAAATTTTTATTTCTTGGTTTGATTCACTCAAAACTCGGTATAAATAAAGTTCAAAGTAAATAATTAGACACGTATTTTTTTATATTTACGAAACTACCTCTAGGAGACGTGCAATAAATTTCTGAAATTTGACAAATAAATTTCAATGAGGGCGAAGCCACGGGGCGCATCTAGTCCTAAATAAAAAAAGAAATAAGAATTTTTATCTGCAAATAAGACTTTTACAGAAAAGTATGCTTTCTCTTTTATAATGTAACAAAAACTAAACAAGGAATGTTAAAATCGTTCATTTGTTTAGTTAATTTCTAGTTAGTCTAGTTTTTAATGATTAACTTGTAATTATCACTACATTGTATAAAACAAAGTCGCTTTCTCTGTCCCTATGTATGCTCAAATACGGATTTTAATTCGGTTTTTTTAATAGATAGTGATTCAAGAGGAAGTTTTATACGTATAATAAAACCGTGTGATGTCAGGGCGGGTCGCTAGTTCAGAATAAAACGCATAAAAAGCAGCGAGAAGATGCAAGTTTATCAGTGTAGTAATTTGATGATGCCGTTGAAAGAAACCTTCAGTTTCTTAAACGTTATCGAATCCGAGTATTTTTAAACAAATCACATCATTGTTAAACCGAGCTCGCATAACTAACATGTCGTGTTGATGGAAAGCAAATGACGCATACGCGGGCAAAGATAAACATTTGAATAATGTTAAAAATGCTCGACACAGAAACCAAAGGGTTATGTTATGGTTAAGAAAAGCTGAATACAGGGCGCTATGACGCTCATTAGGGGGAGGCCTTTGTCCAGCAATGGACTGATATGGGCTGATGATGATAAACAATAAAATAAATAATTTAGGACAATCCACACAAAAGAACAAATCTCTCAGTATCCTAGTATAAATAGCTCTGCTTAGCTTGAGGCTCGATGATGCTGTGTGGATTGTCCAGCATTATTTTTTTATCACTACATAGTATAAAACAAAGCCGGTTTCTCTGTCCCTATATCCTTAAATCAATAAAACTACGCAACGGATTTCATGCAGTTTTTTTAATAGATAGAGTGAATCAAGAGGAAGGTTTATACGTATAATAAAACCGTGCGAAGCCGGGGCGGGTCGCTAGTTTATTTATAAACAGTTGTGCTAACTGCAGACGGTTTTATAAGTAGTGATATGTTAAACTTTCACTGTACTTACCCCGATCCCCTACGAACTCTTTGAAGTCGATCTTGCCATCTTTGTTGGTATCTTTCTCTCGCAGGGTCTGTTTCACGAGGAACGGATGCATAATGCTGTGCTCCTCTGGGTTTGTAAACACCTGTTGAAATTAAAAGATTATTTAACAAACTAGTTTTAGGTCGGAATTTGTCTAAAATTAGGTCATATTGGTATTAAACAATGTGACCTATTTTTAGACAAATTCCGACACAATACAACTGTTACTATTGTTTAAGAATAAATAAATGAAATGAATAACGAAGGGTCTCATTTTACTATACCTTAAAAATTGAAGTGAACAAAAATCAAAGTGAGTCCTTTATTTCTTTGTTTTAATTATTTATAACATGAATTTTATGACGTGTCCAAGAGTCCTGTAAGGTTTAAAGAAATAAAGCACTAGAATTAAAATAAATAAAATAAAAAGGAAAAAATAAATTGAGCTAAATCTAGAGGTCGGCAATGAGGGAAATGACTAAATTGATCAGCAAGTAATGTGACAAAAATTTATGTCATACTTAGTAAATTAAACATTTGTGCAGCAATATATTAGTAGGACACCAGTTAAAACAGATTTAATGAAATTAGGGCATGCAGTTAAATTGATATTGCATTTTATGACCAGCAAACCGTGATTCGGTTTAATCTTAAATCATTGTTTATTATTCGCGAAACTACTGTGAGTTATGTCTGGTTTACACTTTGTTAAGTATCAAGTGCGAGTGACAAGTGCAAGTGACATAGTGATTTCCGATAATTGTTCACGGAAGATTATGAACTAAGACGTATGCCATCTTTCACAAAGCTGCGTCTTAATTTTTGTTATTTGAATACGCATAGAACGGCGCCGCGTCTAAAAATGGTGCCTATACAAGACTTGACACTTCCACTTGCCACTCGCACTTGATACTTGACAAAGTGTAAATCAATAAGATAAATCAATAGAATGGTAGAATAGAATAGATAATAATTTTCCGTGTGCATAAGGTCGGCACCAGGCATAACTAAGTGCTATAAGAGAGCTCCAAGACGTTAATAAATAAAGGGAAGTTTTAGAATAAAATGAGCATCAGCGTTGAAGATGCAAGCTTGTGTAAAATAGGATGATATTACCGAAAACTCCTCAAAGTCAAGTTTATCATCTCCGTTCTTGTCGGCGACTGCCCACATTTCTTTTTCCTCCTGCAACAGCTGAAACAAAGACTTTTTGCTCAATACAAGGTGTCACATCACACCTAAATATTCTTTACCAAATAGTTGGTACCTAATATGATGGTTTAACCTTATCTACTTAAATCCATTCAAAGAATTACACTTATCATACATGTCACTAATAACAAATTAAAACAAGTAATGAAGAAAAGGATTACGTTGAATAAAAAGAACAAAGCTATCAGTCATCTTTTATATATAAAATATACGTATACAAATCAATAACAATATTTCTAACAACGTGTGAAGTCACGATCCTTGGGCACCTTGTAGAAAGTAATAAAAGATTATTTACTTTGATACGCAATAGCAGATGTTCCTCGTTAGTCACGCCACTCGTTATTATTTAAACAGGTTTGTGTTTATTGCTTACATTACAATTATACCGCTACTTTAGTATAGAAATAGGGAAATAAAATAGGAGACTCTTACCCCATGCTGAAAATAAGTGTTTATTTTATCAATCACGCATATATCCAATGTGTTATGTACGAGTAAATTTGATAGATTCACTGTAGATAAGTGTAAGGTTTTTGTGAGTTTATAGAAATAGGGAAATAAAATGAATAGCAGACTCTTACCCCATGCTGAAAAAAGAGTTTATTTTATCAATCACCCATACATCTAATGTGTTATGTATTTGATAGATTCATTGTAGATTAGTGTAAGTTTTTTGTGTGTATAATATGGTTCTTTTTTCTAATGTTTTAAATATTTTGCTGGATGTTTAAAATGCATCTGCAAGCAAAATTTTCAGCTTTCATATGTGAGGATATGTTAGGTTAAGAGTTATTTTTTTATTAACAACGAAAATTACAAGCAAGGAATAGAAAAATTACAACTAGTATTTACAATTGAAACCATTGAGCTAACTGCAGACGGTTGCAAACAGTCTAAAGGTGGCTCAATTGATCCATGTCAATACCAGAATTTTCGAAAGATTAATATTCCTGTTTGAACAACTGTTAGTTCTCCGAATAAACCAAAATAAACAAATAAAATACAAATTGTAAGCCAAGGGGATTCGAAATCCCCATTGGCTTAAAGTGTAAATTTTATGGCACACACTTCTCTCTTAGCTTAGTTTAGAAGAAAGAATTACCTAGTCATTATGGCTACTGTAATTTTCCATCCTTACTTCACTACATAGTTTAAAACAAAGTCGCTTTCTCTGTCCCTATGTCCCTTTTTATGCTTAAATCTTTACAACTACGCAACGGATTTAAGTGCGTTTTTTTTAATAGATACTTAGAGTAATTGAAGAGGAAGGTTTATACATAAAATAAAACCGTGCGAATCCGGGGCGGGTCGCTAGTATATTATAAAGGCGAAAGCTTGGATGTATGAATGCTTGTTACTCTTTCACATAAAAACTACTGAACGGGTTGGGCTGAAATTTTGAATAGATGGTCAGATATTAGATAGATATTTTTTATGCCTCTGTTTTCGTGTCTCTTCCAAAACTATAACAGAGTTTGATGGCCACCAAGAGAAACTTCGAATCTCTACTACACAAAACTATGTATTACAGAGGCATTAAAAATAGCTTAAGATACGTATAACAAACTGAATTGATATTTTGAAATTCCTTTGTTTACCGTTATCCTAATAATATTATAAACGCGAAAGATTTTAAGTATGGATGGATAGATGCATGCATGGATGGAAAGATGCATGCATGGATGGAAAGATGGATGCATGGATGGAAAGATGGATGCATGGATGGAAATATGGATGCATGGATGGATGTTTATTACTATTTCACGCAAAAACTGCTGAACGGATCTAGATGAAATTTGGCACAGAGATAGATTATAGTCTGGAATAACACATACACTTTATTTTATCCCAGAATTCCCACGTGAACGGGAATTACGCGGCTGAAACCGCAAGTATACTCGAAATACTAATCCTGCGCAGACAAAGTCGCGGGCACCAGCTTGTATTAAAATAAATGGTGGCGCTAGTGTATCTCTTGTTTGCGCCTCAATGACTCACCATCCCCGAGTCGGCCTGCTCCTCGGGCCCGATGTCCTGCTCCGAGTCCACTCCGAAGGCGTCCCGCACGTACTCCTGCCACGTGACCACGGCGTCGCGGTTGTCATCCACCTCGCTCATTCGCTCTTGAGCCTCCTCGAGGGACAGGCGGCTGGAGGACATAGGATCTTTTTACCTAAAGCATTTTATATTTTTACCCGCAAAGTTTTATATTTTTACCCAATAAGTTTTATATTTTTACTTGATTAGTTTTAGGTTTTACCTAAAATGTTTTATATTTTACCCAAGTTTTTATGTTTTTATCAAGCAGACACTGTTTATTACTGAGTATCAAAAAAAGGTTTGGTTATAACTAACGAGGCAATTATTAAAATAATTGTCTAGTCTCTTATATTATGTTTCTTAGTAAGGTTTAAAATGCATAAAAAGTTATAATACAAAAAGTGATGTCAAAATTTATTTATCATAAAATTGTTATTATTTAAATATCATTTGTTAATTTAATAATTGATTCAATTCATCACTTGTTTAATTTTGAAATTTTCCATCTTGTTGATGAAATTTTCCATCTTGTTGATGGAAAATTGAGAAAAAAATGTTGAAACAAATGGAGAAAGTTAGAATCATAAAAGGTAAAGCTCGAATATTGCTTAACTTTTATGTAACAGCGGATGTAATTTCGACAGAGATGATGATGGTGATGATTGCCCTCCCAGCAACAATCACCTGAATACTGTTTGTTCCACAAATAGGAACAAAGCTAGAGATTTGACTTGGTGCTTTGTTTATTTAGCTGGTGGTGATGGTAATGTATCTCTATCGTTACATCGAAGTGCTGAGATGTCTCTATGAAGCTGCCACTATGAGTGTCCAAGTACAGGACCAGCAGTCTAAACCTATCCAATTGCGCAGAGGAGTGAGACAGGGGGATGTCATATCCCCGAAACTGTTCACGAGCGCATTGGAAGATATGTTTAAGACGCTGGACTGGAAAGGTAAGGGCATTAACATAAACGGCGATTACATCTCACACCTGCGATTCGCTGATGACATAGTCGTAATGGCGGAGTCGCTAGAGGAGCTGACCCACATGCTGGACGGCCTAGCTTCAGCCTCGCGATGTATATCGGTCTTGGCATGAATTTGGATAAAACCAAAGTCATGATCAATGGCCACATTGTTCCGGGACCGATCGTCGTAGATGGTCACCTTCTTGAAATTGTTTCCGAGTATACTTACCTTGGGCAGATTGTACAGCTAGGTAAAAACAATTTTGAGAAGGAGGCCAAGAGGAGGATCCAGCTAGGCTGGGCAGCATTTGGGAAACTACGTCAAGTCTTCTCTTCATCCATACCGCAATGTTTGAAAACGAAAGTTTTCAATCAGTGCGTCCTACCCGTAATGACCTACGGAGCTGAGACGTGGACACTCACGGTAGGGCTGGTCCACCAGTTCAAAGTCGCCCAGCGAGCTATGGAAAGAGCTATGCTCGGAGTCTCTCTGAAGGATAGAATTCGTAACGAATACATCCGACAGAGAACCAAAGTTATCGACATAGCTCAAAGAATTAGCAAGCTGAAGTGGCAATGGGCCGGCCATATCTCGCGAAGAACCGACAACCGTTGGGGTAAACGTGTTCTTGAGTGGAGACCGCGACTCGGTAAACGTAGCGTAGGACGCCCTCCGGCCAGGTGGGATGACGATCTGCGAAAGACTGCTGGCAGATGCTGGATGCGTCAAGCTGAAGACAGGGCGCTATGGCGCTCATTGGGGGAGGCCTATGTCCAGCAGTGGACTAATATAGGTTGATGATGATGATGATGATGATGATGGTAATGTATATCACATAATGTACTTAAATTGTATAAAGAAAAAAATATTAATATCACAGTGAAATAAACTGATAGATATATCACTTTATTTTAGTTTATTTCCTATTTTTATATATCACAGTCCTATATTGATCACTTGTACGTCAGTTATGCACATGTCAGTTTACTTCCTAGTTTTAATATAGATAATCTGTTTGTTAACAGAAAAATAGGCCAGGTTAGGTAGGTTTTTGAAACAAAAAAAATAATAGTAGGATGAAACCCATTGGAAAATAAGGAGAATGTAGTAAAATTTTAAGGAAAAATAATTTACGGGCTATCTGAGGTCAAGAAGGGGTAAGGGTGAGTGTTTTAGGGTTAAAAACGGTTAATCTCGATTTCTGGCAGTATTATTGTAGCAGTATTATTTTATTTCTCTTTTTATCTTTTTGAAAGGCTTCTACCCTGGTCTATAACATTTAGATTTAAAGACAACATTCAGACCTTTACGGTCCAAATTTTGAGTCTCTACTCATCTCTAACATCTAACATCTATTTGGAGTCATTTACTTAATTTTTCACTGACTTGATAATTTTTTTTATGTTTTAACATAATCATAAACTAAAAAATTACAGTAAACACTATTGTTTATCTATAAGTTCTAGAGTATGGAACAGGTAAGTGCTTCTTACCGGCATGCCCAACATTTACTAATAATGCAGCAAAAAATAATACAATGAAAGTGGTACAATATAACACAATATAATACATTTTATATAAGATACAAGTTTGTAAAAACAACTGATTAAAAGTGACTGAGGAATAATATGAGAAACATAAATGTTTCCTAAGTTTTTAAAGAAAGACAAACCAAAACAAAAAATAACAAATACTAAAAAAAACAAATAATAACTAACACATGGAAACTAATTTGTCGAATTTCAGAAATTTATTGCATACCTTCTAGGGGTAGTTTCGTAAAAATAAAAAAATATGTGTCTAATTATTTACTTCGTAATTTATTTATAGGTACCGAGTTTTGAGTGAATCAAACCAAGTGTGGATTGTCCAGAATTATTTATTTATTTTATTTAAGTAATAATAATTTTCCATACAAACTTTACCACCCTATTTAACCCCCTCAAAGGTAAAAAATTTCAAATTTTTAAATCCTATGTGTTATTCTAGGTCCTAAACTATTTACATACCAAATTTCATTTATATAACTTAAGTACCTTGTTACAGAGATTACATAATATAACAAACATTCACACAGACTTTCCCATTTATTTTAATAGTAAGATGTAATAATAAAGTAAATAGAGTACCTACAACAATGAGTAAACTCTAATTTAATTGGGTCTTCTAATTTCTGATGACACAATTTAAAAAAAATCTATTATTAAAACAATGCGCTATTTGACTATACAAATGTTGGTATCTTTCCAAAACAAACTAGGTTCATAGCTTACAGTCATAATGAACAATGCTCTATTTTGTTTATGCTCTGAATTCCCGGTAGAAACAGGAGTTTAAACAATCAGATTAGCCTTATCTTATTGCTTTTATCTATCTACACCCCAACAGGATGCTGCTTGAATTGTCAAGCCTATCTACACTTCTATTTAGCAGAAAAAGCAAAAAGCTTTGTCAAAAACTATCTATAATACTAAGGTGTGTTGAGAAAACAGGTCAGTAGGAACCTACACATAATCTTGCATTAAGATAATGTCATCTATTAATTTTAGTGAAACTGTATGAAAGAGGTCAAGAAAGTATCGTAATTACTTTCTTGACCTCTGACATACATCTCTGATTTGCAGATAAAATTAGTCATATATTAAATTGCAAGTTTAATCAGAATGCTCACCCAAATGAGTTCAAGATCCAGCGCTTGAGTTCCTCTCGGTCAACCTCCTTGTCTCCGTTGACGTCCATCTTGTCCAGCAGCAGCGCCAGCCGGCTCTTGGCCTCCTCCGGAGACAGCTTGTCGAATTCCTCGGCTTCCTTCACACTCCCTATAATCATATAATAGCTAACTACGATCCCAAGCACGATACAAGGCGAGAGAGTTATAAAAGCGCGCAGGAGCGACATAGCGCGCGGCTACAACGTTCCTTATCAACTAAGAGCATTGCAAAACCGGCCAGAATAATAACAAAGTTAATAAAACAGCCGGTATCGGCGTTCGACACCTACCGAGGATGGCTTCGTGATCGAACTCGTAGTTATGTTCTCCGTCGCCGCCGTAGTGATCGCTGTCGCGCGGCCGGTAGCTGCCGTCCAGCTCGCGCTCCTGCGTGTCTAAACTGTGCATGTGAGCCGCCCCCAATGCACAAGATACGACCACATTGTAACTCACAAAAATCAATAGCAGATATCTAAAACCCATTCTATCAAACAACCGATTGACGGAACAACGAACTAAAAGTTCTATCGTCACCACACGATGTTCTATAATAGAATTTTCCGAATTATATAGCCACGAACAACCGTAAAATAGGAAATTGAAAAGCCTATTTCTTTCATTCACAACAAAAATATCTGTCTCACTCGTCAGTCTGGATGTGACAGAGACAGTAAGACAGATAGCATAGATGACACTGACAAATATTCCTGTCACGGGAAGAAGATCAAACCATGAATGTGCTGTCGCGCGCTGCACAAGCTCCTTTTCGTATTGGAAAAAAATATGTACCTACCTACATATTGATTTTTTTAAGAAATAAAATTATAAGAGAAGAGATCAAGGAATAAAAACAAATTAAAACTACCTACTGCAGACGGTAGCAAACTGTCTAGAGGTTGCTCAACTAATCCTCAAGACCGGTCGCTGTCTGCCACCTGGCTGCATTACCTACCCAAAGATATTATATTTTAACATTACCACGCTACAAGACAGTCGATGTTGATTCGCAGCGCCGCGCCAGAAACCCGGTTCACGCGTAGCATCGAACAGATATTTTTTTAAACCCGAGGCCTTTAAATGAGTCAACTGATAATCGGAGTTAAATAAATTAAAAGGTGGTGCAACTTGTGCAAGCAGGACCTCGTGTTCTTGGATTAATTCATATTTCTTGTTCTGTGACGTCCTTGTACAAAAGATTTATTCTGTGATTTAGTTATATGATGGAATAAAACCACAACATTTTAAATCAGAAACCGTTTTAATTTAATTTAATAACTAGGTATAAAAGCTAGGAACGTCTATAAAAAACAAAGGTGGGTACACATCTAAACGTTTAAAAACTAGACTGGTTCCTCGGAACATCATAGATAAGATAATAGTAATTATGAAACAAGCTTAATAAATCATCTGAGAAGGTTTTCAGTAGCCACCATGATAAGTTTCATTCTCCGACTAGCCACATTATTAAAATTTAATTTAATAACTTTAGTCTTTTAAAAAGGTAGTAAATACTTATCTATACATAGGTGCTTAAAGACTTAATATTAATAAAACTAGGCTGGTTCCTTGTCACAGCTTAGATAAGCTAACAATATGTAATAAGCTTATTCAATCATTTGATAATGTTATCAGCGCCACCATGATTAATCTCATTCTTCGACTGACCACGTTATTAAAATTTAATTGAATAACTAGAGAACGTCTAACGAAACAAAGGCAGTAATTAAGTAGTTACTTATCTATAGGTACGTGCTTAAAGTCTAAATACCTATAACATAAATAAGCTAACAACAAGCTTATTATATCATTTGAGAATGTTTTCAGCAGCCACCATGATGAATCTCATTCCTCGACTGGCCACGTGGCCACTTTATTAAAATGTAATTGAATAACTATGGAACGTCTATTAAAAAATAAAGGTTGTAACTAGTAACTTATCTACACGTACGTGCTTAAAGACTAAAGTTCGAAATACACAGAAGCCGGAGGTGGAGCAGAGGCGAAGGCGTGCGAGTTGTATTCTATGGAATGAAAGCCTACACACACACCGCAGGCCGCCCGGCCGCGGCCGCGCGGCCGTGGCGACGCGGTGCCATAGGAAAACGCCTTCGCCTCCGCTCCGCCTGCGGCTTCTGTGTGTTTTGAACTTAAATATAATATAAATAAGCTAGCTTCTAGCAACAAGCTTAATAAATCATTTGAGAAGGTTTTCAGCAGCCACCATGATGAGTTTCATTCTCCGACCGGCGACATGGGCAGGCCAGGCTGTTATGAACTCAGTGAGATGCTTGCGGACCTCGGCCACCACCAGCGGTAGGTACCGGCTGGTGACCGGGTTACGGCGGTCTAAGTGGACGATGATGTCTTCAATGTATCTGCAGAAAAAGGTTTTATGTTAGGTGAGGGTCGAGAATCGGTGCAGATTGGGAGTTTTTATTTATTTAGTGCAATTAAGTAGGTAGAGATAACAGAAAGTAAAAGGCCTATTCCAGTACCCAATTTTATGGGACCCCTAACTAAAAGTGGTGTAATAAGATTTAGAGCGTAAGGGTCCCTAATTAGGGCGACCGGACGGACCCGGCAAGCCTTGCTCCCTAATCGCCCTGACTACTGGGCCCTGAATACCGTGTAGTGGAATACCGCTTCAATACCTAGGTAGGTACCTACTTTCCTACCAAATTTAATACCAAATTGCTACCTACACACAAGGCGTTTTCTATCTACCTTTTCTCCGTCTACCTATTGTATGTAATATTAATTATCTAGTAATGTAATAAGTACCTATACCTACACCTTAATTAGGTAGATACATACTGAACTTTTGATTTGAATATCTATCACCGTGTATTCGTGGGTGCCAGCTGTCATCCGAAATGTAGGTCTTGGCGAGTACTATAATTTACCCCAGCAAACTGGTGCTCTACAATCGACAGTTATGAAGATATTACGATTTGTTGTTTGATAGCTTTTTTCACGATATAGATCCTTCCAACTTATGTTTTCAAAGAGTGGATGCCGTTGGTTATATGTTTTAATTTTTTGGTAAAATTATAAAAATTCCATAAGGAACCCTGAAGAGCAACGAGGATCTTCTCTCGGACAAGTTGTCCACTTCACTTTTGGTTTAGGGTACAACTGGTCCGAATCTAAAATCAGCAGTTTTGGGACTCGGACGAGTTGTACCCCAATCTAAAACTGAAGAGGACATCTCGTACTCGGACAAGTTTTCATTCGGACGAGATGTACCCTAACCCGTAAGTTTGTAGCTAAGATCAAGTACCTACGTGTTTGTAATCGTAGGTAAGTTGAGAGACAGATTCAAAAACCTGGTGCACATTGTGTCCGTGATGGTAGCGTACCCATAATCGAATTCACGATTGTTGTTATGCCTAATAAATACTGTATAAACACTGCATAATTAATGCAAAACTAGAATAAATAATGCCTCTCTGGTTTCGAAAATAATACCATTCTTAGTGGGTACGCTAGCATAACGATCAAGCTAGCGTACACATGACGTGTGCGTTCGCCCAGCAAAAAGTATCGTCTTTTCAAGAATCGAATGATGCAGATAATCAGCGCCCTATGTCGTGTAAATGCGCCCGAAATTTTAAATTTGCGCCTCCAAGGGCTGCAGAGATATTTATGAAAAACTGTTTTTGCTGCACGAACGTTCGCCCAGCAAAACTTTTTTTAAAAAAAGGGTGTAGCTGTATTTTAAATATGCAAAAAGATAGCTTATATACTAGTCTAAATGCGCCGTTAAAGCCAAATTTGCGCCTCTAAAGATTTTAGAGATATTTAGTTTTTTGCTGGGCGAACGTTTTGGTAATTTCTATATCTCGGAAACGGCTGAACGCACAGTCATCATTTTTTTACCTACAGATCCAGTATAATTGGCGCCTGTTTGCGCCGTAATTTCCATTAACATGAGTAGCATGGTTCAGGAGATATTATTGTATTTCCTAGAAAACGGAAAAATGCTCTGGCTCTCGAATGAACAAGACCAAGGACTTCGCGTTAGTGCCGACTGGTACCCATTATATATTCACACGATCCTGTAAAGTTTCGCCGGCCTACTACATATAATAGACGAGTTATTAACGATTTTGTCTTTTTTTTGAGGTTATCTTGAGTGAAATTACTTAGGATATGAAAACACTAGTTTCCTGTGAGCTGGCTTAATACATGCTTCTACAATAATTAGCGCCCTATTTTAAGAATACGTATGCAAAAAATCATCTTTGTACACCCATTACTTTAGACAATAATGATAGAAAACCATTCGAAATATTTTTGGTAGATAACCAGACCAAATTCGAATGAACATTAAAAAGCGGCCGCACGATACTACAAGCTATCCTTCTTAAATCGTCATGATAATATTAAGTGTTTAGAGAACGTCGCGTACAAAAGTGGAATTGTCATTTAAAAAAAATATACTTTTGCGCTCGTTTGATTTTGTATTGCTAAGTATATATGATGAAAATGCTCTTTTCAATAAATAATGAAGTAAGTACCTACTTAGTAAGTATACGTAGGCAAGTACGTAGGTAAGTATACCTAGATATGTTTTTTTATCTGATAATCCTAAAGAGTATCCCCTGATATTAAAGAAAATAATCCACGGCTCTTTTGCGAATAAATATTTAGTAGGCTGGTTTGTTTGTTTGCTAAATCCTAACGAGCCAACCTTTTCATACCAATATTATAATGGTATGAGTAATAATTAATAACAGCCAGTAAATATATTATTATATAGGTATTATTATTTATTTAAGGTATTTAATTATAACACTAAACCAATCTATAATTTTAATATGGCTGAAATACTTAATTTACCTGAAACGTACCTATGTAAAATGTCAATCTGTGATTGAGTAGTAGAAGGTCATTTTATAATAATAAGTAAATACAAGAAACTATTTTTATCATGCGCAATGGTAAATTAATACCTACTGTTTACATGAGAGCTGTGAGTTATAAAACTGAAAGATCTTTATCATAATAATGTTATATTCTAAGTATATAATATTAGGCATATTATGCCTAGTTCTATTTTAAGTAACAGTATAGGTAGGTAGGTACACTGTTTATGTTAGTATTTTACTGTGATTTTGATTTAATGACTAAATTAAGAAAATGAATAGAAATGGCTTATGTTTGAAGCGATTACGAAGTACAAGATTTCTTGTCCATCATTTTTACCATTTTTAGTTACCTACGTGTAATAGAAAACTTTTTGTTATGTTTAGGAGTTACGTTACACTTGCATTTTTATTTATTTGTTATTTTTATTTAATGGTTGATACCTACATGTTTTAATCGTCTCAAAAGCATATTTATTGTTATTTGTCTATAAGAAATAACAATACAGTTTTGTTATCTTTGTTTATTACTTACCTTCTAAAAAAAAACAAATACCTATACTGTCAACGGCACATCAAGCTAGATCAGATGTCAAGTTGTATAGGTATTTGGTGTTGAATCATTCATTCATTATTATCTCAACAGGTCACAGATGTGCCGTTGTCTCCGGACAAATTATTTTTAGTAATACCTACATGCTACATTACAAATTATAGTGTACTAGATGCGCCCCGCAGCTTTACCCACGAACCAGAGTTTTTTCTTACAAATTTCAGAAATTTATTGCACACCCCCTAGGGGTTATTGTGTAAAAAGAAAAAAATCCTACGTGTTTAATTATTCAATCCATAGTTCATTTATACCGAGTTTTGAGGGAATCGAATCAAGGAAAAATTATTTTCCATACAAACTTTACCACCCTATTTAAACCCCTCAGAGGTTAACATTTCCAAATTTTAGTTATTATAGCCTATTTACAATAAACTATCTACCTACCTACGAAATTTCATTAAAATAACTTAAGTAGTTACAAAGATTACCTACTTATAACGAACATTCACACAGACTTTCCCATTTATTATAATAGTTAAATTATTAAAAACAAAATAATTCACATTTTATTTCATGTATAATATTTTTCGTAACATAAATATTATTTTCTACTTAACAATTCTGTACGCATCTGTAATACTTAAATTTCATTACAACGCCACCAAGCGAGGAAGGATAGCTTGTAGTATCGTGCGGCCGCTTTTTAATGTTCATTCGAATTTGGTCTGGTTATCTACCAAAAATATTTCGAATGGTTTTCTATCATTATTGTCTAAAGTAATGGGTATACAAAGATGATTTTTTGCATACGTATTCTTAAAATAGGGCGCTAATTATTGTAGAAGCATGTATTAAGCCAGCTCACAGGAAACTAGTGTTTTCGTATCCTAAGTAATTTCACTCAAGATAACCTCAAAAAAAAGACAAAATCGTTAATAACTCGTCTATTATATGTAGTAGGCCGGCGAAACTTTACAGGATCGTGTGAATATATAATGGGTACCAGTCGGCACTAACGCGAAGTCCTTGGTCTTGTTCATTCGAGAGCCAGAGCATTTTTCCGTTTTCTAGGAAATACAATAATATCTCCTGAACCATGCTACTCATGTTAATGGAAATTACGGCGCAAATAGGCGCCAATTATACTGGATCTGTAGGTAAAAAAATGATGACTGTGCGTTCAGCCGTTTCCGAGATATAGAAATCACCAAAACGTTCGCCCAGCAAAAAACTAAATATCTCTAAAATCTTTAGAGGCGCAAATTTGGCTTTAACGGCGCATTTAGACTAATATATAAGATATCTTTTTGCATATTCAAAATACAGCTACACCCTTTTTTTAAAAAAAGTTTTGCTGGGCGAACGTTCGTGCAGCAAAAACAGTTTTTCATAAATATCTCTGCAGCCCTTGGAGGCGCAAATTTAAAATTTCGGGCGCATTTACACGACATAGGGCGCTGATTATCTGCATCATTCGATTCTTGAAAAGACGATACTTTTTGCTGGGCGAACGCACACCACATGACCGTACTCAAAAACGACTAATGTTACAGAAACAAAATTTACACAAATAATACGCTACAAATACTGCCACAGCTATGCAAAATTTCATAATGATTGCTTTTATAGGAACGGAGATAATAAACAAGACTTTCAAAAACATTCCGAGCTAGCGTTATGGCAGCGTACACATTAAAAATCCTAATAGATCTTATAGAAAATGAACTTTACTGATTATAAATGATATATGTATAAATAGTGCGTGAAATACTCCCTCTGCCAGTAGTCATTCTTTATAAAAATTCTTAGTGAAACAACGTAAAAAGTCCATGTGAACTTCTAGGAACAAATGCATTGTGGTACAGTCGCACACACAACAAATAATGTAAAATGGAAATTATACACCGTACAATGTACGTATATTACTAAATACAATGTGATTCTTCGAACCTTGATCAAAAGAAATGTGCGGATACACGACACATATTTATCGGTAAAAATCAAGATAAAAAAAATTATATGTTATTTATCTCAAAAACAAAGCAGTTTTAATAATTTTTAAAATGAAGACTACTTCGTCTGGTTGTTTCTTCGTTTCTTTTTGAGTAAATGGTGTATTTTATTAGAAGTAGTCTCATTTGAAAGCTAGATAGTTTACCTAGCTAATAAAATAAATAAAAAATACAAATACGATACATAAGCGTAGTAAAAACAGTATTTTTTTAGAAATAAGACAAAAAAAATCGATTTTTATTTTATTTTTTCTCTGTAACTTTAAAACTGGGTAATTAAGGTATACTTTTTTGCATGTTGTATTAAACTTCATAATTTATTCTACAAATCCTTCTAAAAACTGGGTGTCTATCTCTTTCCGTTGTCATGTTATTCACCATTTAAATTAGGTACTTTCTGCCATTTAGATTAAATCAGTTGAGATTCCCGTTGATATCTGTACTTGACTTGTGTTTAAAAAAAATAACATTAAATTTTTTTTGTCTCGGTTTTTATCGATAAATATGTGTCGTGTATCCGCACATTTCGTTTGATCAAGGTTCGAAAAATCACATTGTATAAGTAGTTTTGTTACTTTCATGAGTAGGCATTGCTTCTGAATGATGCTACCTACGTGCTTGAAGGGTCCATCCTATAGGTGCTGCAAGCTTGTCGTAGTAGGAAGTATTTCTGTTAACTGAATGCACATGAATTCAATGAAAAGAAATACCTACTTGATTTTCAATATCGGGCTAAAGTTTTGACAAATTATTTACCACTACAAATCAGTGCCTCTGGTGTCATTCGATCATTCACAATGATCGATATTCATGACCTAGTATGAAGATGATCCGGATCATAAGACCCGTTCATTTGAATGATTGATTTTGCCGGCGGCCTATCATCGCTTCACTTCGAGTTTTCGTTTAATTCGATCATGCATTTTGTGATTGACCGATTGAACGATTACTTACCGGTGCGAGATCTGTTCTTTGCGTCGCGTCGCGTCATTTCGTTACAGCCCGATTTTAATCTCGCGAAAACTTATTTGTAATTAATAATAATCATTTATCATATATCATACTCAATAATCATTTAATATAATCATTTATTTGACCTGAATTGAGATAGATATCTACCTACTATGAAAAAAAGATTCTAAAAAAAAAGATATCTATCTCAATTCAGGTCAAATAAATGATCATGAATTTAATAAGTTTTTGCGAGAATCAAATCGGGCAGTAACGAAATGACGCGACGCGACGCAAAGAACAGACAGATCTCGCACCGGTAAGTAATCGTTCAATCGGTCAATCACAAAATGCATGATCGAATTAGGGCGGAAACATATTTACGTGTCCTGGCGTGTCGCGATGCTTACTGTCGCGGCTGTGAGTGTGCACACTAAAGTGTCGCGACTCGAGGTGTTATGGCCCAATGTTCCCATATATACAGATTTATCTGTATCTGTAGAGAATTTTGACCACAAATACAGATTACAGATTAAGCCAAATCCGTAAAACTTATATTCAGATTAATACAGATCACATAGTCTATGATGAAATAATTGAATACTTTAGTTTATTTTTGTTTTTGCGCTAAGATTTCTTGCCAACCTACTAATATTAATGTATTTCAGGAACCTGTTTGTGTTGTCAACGTCATGTGTTGTCATTTTGCTGCAAATAATATTAAATTAAAAAATGTTCGCGCCACGAGCCACGCGCCAGTATAGAAACACATTTGCCTGTTGTGTCGTGTCGCGACATAACCCCCACCACCGCTCTGGCGCAATCGGTGGCTAGCAGTCTGCGACACGATAGACCGTGTCGCGACACGACACGCCATACAAGTTTGTCCCTAACCATACTAGGACAGTAAGACGTCGGCTTGCTGAATCTAACTTAAAACCCCTTAGACCTGCAAACGGCCCTAAACTGGAGCGTGGCCATCGTATTTCAAGACTAAAATATGCCCAGAACCACGTAAATTGGAGTATTGAAGATTGGTCGAAAGTTATGTTCTCCGACGAATCAAAATTTATGCTCTACAAGCACGATGGAAGACACAGAGTGTATAGAAGACCAGGGGAAAGATTCAAGCAAGCATGCATCGAAGAAAAAGTAGCCTACGGTGGTGGGTCTGTACTTGTGTGAGCCGGAATTTCCTCTGAAAGTCGCACAGAGCTGGTGATCATAGAAAACGGCTCTTTAACTAGCGTAAGATATGTGGAAGAAATCCTCAACGAACACGTTGGTCCATTTATGGTCAATTTGGGTGAGGATGCTATATTTATGCATGACAATGCCCGACCTTATACAGGTAGGATTGTGAATGACTACCTTCAAGAGATGAACATTACTTGTACGGAGTGGCCAGCGCGCAGCCCGGATATCAACCCGATCGAGCATGCTTGGGACGAGCTAGGGAGATGCGTAAAACAACGAAACCCTCCCCCAATCACGCTTCCTGAGCTCAAAATTGCTCTCACAGAGGAATGGGAGAATATTCCCCAAAATCGTATAAGGAACTTGGTGTACAGCATGCCAAACCACGTAAACGCAGTAATGGAAGCACGAGGAGGTTTTTTTTTTTTTTTTTTTTTTCTTTATTTATTTTGAAGGAGTTTAGTCAAATTGACTATGTCACAATACGAAGTATTGAAATTCAAGAAAATCGTCATAAAGTTCAAAAATTTCATGTTTCCTTTTTTTGTTTTAAGGAGAGATCAGCAGTTTTTTTTCTTTATGTAATTTTGTGTAAATAAAATGTATGGTTACTTACTCATATTTTTTTAACTTTCATTTAAGGAGTATTAAATTGTCTATTAAATACAATTTATTGCATTAATCTAGCATTCTTACTTTCCGAGATTTTTTGGATTCTTTGAGTGACCCGGATTCATTGCTCTCGAGTGTAGTTATGGGCGTGTAAAATTTTCATCAAAGTCCTTCCATATTTCTTCATTTGTCCTAAAGTTTATCACCCTTATTATTCCGATTAAGCTAAAGTGGTGCACAAATTCATTTAAGTCACAATTCTCCGGCCCAGTAGGTACAACTGTTTAATTTTACAGACATTTAACGTCCACGTCGAGTTGTACAGAATTTAACGATTTGTTTATGTTAACGTATAATTTGCAGACTTCTTTGAACTTGGCTTAAGTTTTGAAGCGTGAAATAAAACTTCATAAGACGTTTCAAGCAAGGAATCAATAAAAGAAGAAGCGTTCTTGATTTTAATTTAATAGACGTGACCCACCTCTTTGCGTTACGCTTCAATATTCCAATAAAAAAATAGCTATAATCCCTGATTTTGTCAGGACAATACATAAATATTGTATGTATATATATAAAGTGAAAACCTTTTGCAAACCACTTAGATTAAATGGTACTACCACCATACACCGAAGTATAGCTTTTTGGTTTAGACAAAACTTGGGAAAAGTAATAGAAACCTATACAAAACAAATGGAAATCAAAAACATTTGACAAGAAACAGTCAGTTTTAAGATGACAAAATAGTCAATAGTCAAAGTGCTTTATTTCCTTATGACCTTACAGGACACTTGGGTATGTCATAAAATTCATGTTATAAATAATTAAAATTAGGTAATAAAGCGCTCACTTTCATTTTTGTTCACTTCACTTTTTAAAAGTTGAAGTACTGAAGCAAACAAGAAACCTTTACCTAGTTAGGTTGTTAGTTTTCGAGTTGGAGAAAAACTCGTCCGAAGCTTTTTTATCATTTAAATTATTATAGCTAGTAGGTCTGTCTTTTTAATCTCAGGAGGTGTCTCAGGAGGTGTCTAGAGCATCCAGGAGGTGTCCAGAGGATGATGGAGAACATCCAGGAGGTGTCCAGAGGATGATGGAGAGCATCCAGAGGATGATGGAGAGCATCCAGAGGATGATGGAGAGCATCCAGAGCATGATGGAGAGCATCCAGAGGATGATGGAGAGCATCCAGGAGGTGTCCAGAGGATGATGGAGAGCATCCAGGAGGTGTCCAGAGGATGATGGAGAGCATCCAGGAGGTGTCCAGAGGATGATGGAGAGCATCCAGGAGGTGTCCAGAGGATAATGGAGAGCATCCAGAGGATGATGGAGAGCATCCAGAGCATGATGGAGAGCATCCAGAGGATGATGGAGAGCATCCAGGAGGTGTCCAGAGGATGATGGAGAGCATCCAGGAGGTGTCCAGAGGATGATGGAGAGCATCCAGGAGGTGTCCAGAGGATGATGGAGAGCATCCAGGAGGTGTCCAGAGGATGATGGAGAGCATCCAGGAGGTGTCCAGAGGATAATGGAGAGCATCCAGGAGGTGTCCAGAGGATAATGGAGAGCATCCAGAGGATGATGGAGAGCATCCAGAGGATGATGGAGAGCATCCAGAGCATGATGAGGATGATGGAGAGCATCCAGAGGATGATGGAGAGCATCCAGGAGGTGTCCAGAGGATGATGGAGAGCATCCAGGAGGTGTCCAGAGGATGATGGAGAGCATCCAGGAGATGTCCAGAGGATGATGGAGAGCATCCAGGAGGTGTCCAGAGGATGATGGAGAGCATCCAGGAGGTGTCCAGAGGATGATGGAGAGCATCCGGGAGGTGTCCAGAGGATGATGGAGAGCATCCAGGAGGTGTCCAGAGGATGATGGAGAGCATCCAGAGGATGATGGAGAGCATCCAGAGGATGATGGAGAGCATCCAGGAGGTGTCCAGAGGATGATGGAGAGCATCCAGAGGATGATGGAGAGCATCCAGAGGATGATGGAGAGCATCCAGAGCATGATGGAGAGCATCCAGAGGATGATGGAGAGCATCCAGGAGGTGTCCAGAGGATGATGGAGAGCATCCAGGAAGTGTCCAGAGGATGATGGAGAGCATCCAGGAGGTGTCCAGAGGATGATGGAGAGCATCCAGAGGATGATGGAGAGCATCCAGAGGATGATGGAGAGCATCCAGGAGGTGTCTAGAGGATGATGGAGAGCATCCAGGAGGTGTCCAGAGGATGATGGAGAGCATCCAGGAGGTGTCCAGAGGATGATGGAGAGCATCCAGGAGGTGTCCAGAGGATGATGGAGAGCATCCAGGAGGTGTCCAGAGGATGATGGAGAGCATCCAGGAGGTGTCCAGAGGATGATGGAGAGCATCCAGGAGGTGTCCAGAGGATGATGGAGAGCATCCAGAGGATGATGGAGAGCATCCAGAGGATGATGGAGAGCATCCAGAGGATGATGGAGAGCATCCAGAGGATGATGGAGAGCATCCAGAGCATGATGGAGAGCATCCAGAGGATGATGGAGAGCATCCAGAGGATGATGGAGAGCATCCAGGAGGTGTCCAGAGGATGATGGAGAGCATCCAGAGGATGATGGAGAGCATCCAGAGGATGATGGAGAGCATCCAGGAGGTGTCTAGAGGATGATGGAGAGCATCCAGGAGGTGTCCAGAGGATGATGGAGAGCATCCAGGAGGTGTCCAGAGGATGATGGAGAGCATCCAGGAGGTGTCCAGAGGATGATGGAGAGCATCCAGGAGGTGTCCAGAGGATGATGGAGAGCATCCGGGAGGTGTCCAGAGGATGATGGAGAGCATCCAGGAGGTGTCCAGAGGATGATGGAGAGCATCCAGAGGATGATGGAGAGCATCCAGGAGGTGTCCAGAGGATGATGGAGAGCATCCAGAGGATGATGGAGAGCATCCAGAGGATGATGGAGAGCATCCAGAGGATGATGGAGAGCATCCAGAGGATGATGGAGAGCATCCAGGAGGTGTCCAGAGGATGATGGAGAGCATCCAGGAGGTGTCCAGAGGATGATGGAGAGCATCCAGGAGGTGTCCAGAGGATGATGGAGAGCATCCAGAGGATGATGGAGAGCATCCAGAGGATGATGGAGAGCATCCAGAGGATGATGGAGAGCATCCAGAGGATGATGGAGAGCATCCAGAGGATGATGGAGAGCATCCAGAGGATGATGGAGAGCATCCAGAGGATGATGGAGAGCATCCAGGATGATGGAGAGCATCCAGGAGGTGTCCAGGATGATGGAGAGCATCCAGGAGGTGTCCAGGATGATGGAGAGCATCCAGGAGGTGTCCAGGATGATGGAGAGCATCCAGGAGGTGTCCAGGATGATGGAGAGCATCCAGGAGGTGTCCAGGATGATCGATAGCATCCAGGAGGTGAAAAATGAATAATTATAATATTTTTAATACAAAGATAAACATTATTAGTGTGATTTTTGTAAAAAGTTACTTGTATTTACAGTAATGATTTAAAGGTGTTTTTGTAAAAACTGATTAAAACTACAAACGTCAAATAATTGGTCCTTAGTTTTAAGAAGCTTAATAATCTACTTACTACCGAAAACACATATTTTTATTGATAAACCAACCCATATTTGATTTTGGTGATATAAATGCTGATTTCCGTGGACACCATATTTTTAAAATTGAATAACTCCGTAACCATAAAGCCAATAAAGTTCCGTTCACTACCAAAAAATTCAGAATTAAATCTTCATTTAGAATATACTATCATGATGTGCAATTTCAACAAAAAAAAATGTGCCACAGAAGTCAGACAAAAAACGAGTTTTCGTAGAATCACCCACTAAATGTATGAAACCGATATGCTTCTGGCGCGTCCCGACACACCGCGACACGCAAGTATGTTTCTGGCATTAAACGAAAACTCGAAGTGAGGCGATGATAGGCCGCCGGCAAAATCAATCATTCAAATGAACGGGTCTTATGATCCGGATCATCTTCATACTAGGTCATGATTGATATCGATCATTGTGAATGATCGAATGACACCAGAGGCACTGATTTGTAGTGGTAAATAATTTGTCAAAACTTTAGCACGATATTGAAAATCAAGTATTTCTTTTCATTGAATTCATGTGCATTCAGTTAACAGAAATACTTCCTACTACGACAAGCTTGCAGCACCTATAGGATGGACCCTTCAAGCACGTAGGTAGCATCATTCAGAAGCAATGCCTACTCATGAAAGTAACAAAACTACTTATATTTAGTAATATACGTACATTGTACGGTGTATAATTTCCATTTTAAATTATTTGTTGTGTGTGCGACTGTACCACAATGCATTTGTTCCTAGAAGTTCACATGGACTTTTTACGTTGTTTCACTAAGAATTTTTATAAAGAATGACTACTGGCAGAGGGAGTATTTCACGCACTATTTATACATATATCATTTATAATCAGTAAAGTTCATTTTCTATAAGATCTATTAGGTTTTTTAATGTGTACGCTGCCATAACGCTAGCTCGGAATGTTTTTGAAAGTCTTGTTTATTATCTCCGTTCCTTTAGAAGCGATCATTATGAAATTTTGCATAGCTGTGGCAGTATTTGTAGCGTATTATTTGTGTAAATTTCGTTTCTGTAACATGAGTCGTTTTTGAGTACGGTCATGTGTACGCTAGCTTGATCGTTATGCTAGCGTACCCACTAAGAATGGTCATTATTTTCGAAACCAGAGAGGCACTATTTATTCTAGTTTTGCATTAATTATGCATTGTTTATACAGTATTTATTAGGCATAACAACAATCGTGTATTCGATTATGGGTACGCTACCATCACGGACACGTGCACATTATTGAAATAAATAGGTGGGTACACTAGCTAGTACTTAGGTAGGTACCTACCGAAAGAAATAAAAGTGTAAATTGATTCGATTATTCTGAAAGATGGATATAAAAATTAAAATCAAGGGATAGAAAAAATTATAACTAGTATTCACAATAGAAACCTACAATTGAGCTAACTGCAGACGGTTGCAAACAGTCTAAAGGTAGCTCAATTGATCCATATCAATACCAGTCGGAAGCGTCCCCAAGACACTGGCTGCATTACCACGATGTATGGCAATGCTGATGGATTATAAGTAATTTCGCTAATCGACTGGCTCGTAGAACGGCAGTGGAGTGTAGAGTTACCTGCATTTGAGGTGAGTGTGGAGTTACCTGCATTTGAGGTGAGTGTGGAGTTACCTGCATTTGAGGTGAGTGTGGAGTTACCTGCATTTGAGGTGAGTGTGGAGTTACCTGCATTTGAGGTGAGTGTGGAGTTACCTGCATTTGAGGGGAGTGTGTAGTTACCTGCATTTGAGGGGAGTGTGTAGTTACCTGCATTTGAGGTGAGTGTCATGCAGCATGTCGGTGCTGAGCTGCTGCATCAGAGCCAGCAGTACATCCTGGCGCAGCAGACAGCGCGGGCTGAAGGCGGAGCCCCCGGCGCTGCGGCACGCCCACACCACCAGAGACAGGTCTGACGCGCTCAGCGCTCGCTCGAAGGCAGCGTTTATCTCGCCGCGTTTTATTTGCTTCGATATCTCGACGGTTATCTGAAGGTGATAAAAACAATACGTACTACTTCTAATCGTATAGGTACTTGGTAAATCATCCTTACTTAAATATAAGGGCGGAAACATATTTACGTGTCGCGACATAACCCCCACCACCGCTCTGGCGCAATCGGCGGCTAGCAGTCTGCGACACGATAGACCGTGTCGCGACACGACACGCCATACAAGTATGTCCCTAACCATACTAAATGTATGAAACCGATATGCTTCTGGCGCGCCCCGACACACCGCGACACGCAAGTATGTTTCTGGCATTATAAACGGGAAAGTTTGTATAGATACTTTTTCCTCTTTCAAAAACTACCTGAAATTTTAAATAGACGTGGTGTGGTTCTAGCCCTGGAATAACACTTATGCTACTTTTCATCCCATAAATAAAATCCCATAGGATATAAATAGCCTTGTCGAAATAAATGTTTTCTAAGTATTTCTTATTTCTATTTCTATTTCCTTGAAAGATTTCATAGAAACAAAGCGTGCGAAGCCGCGGGCAGATACTAATAAATCCTAATGCTGGATCATTCATATCTGCATCATCTAGCCCCAAGCAAGCCCTAACTAATCAGAACAGCCGCCTTCCGTCTATTTGCAAGATTGAGCGAAATCGAATCGAACTCATAAGTTTGACCTAGACTAAGCTTTGAGTAGCTTACTTTGGGGCTAGATGGTGCTGTGTGGATTGTCCAACATAAGACTTATGATGCTGGATGCGGGAAGCTGAAGACAAGGCGCTATGACGTTCACTAGGAGAGCCCTATATTAGTAAACTAGCGACCCGCCCCGGCTTCGCACGGTTTTATTATACGTATAAACCTTCCTCTTGAATCACTCTATCTATTAAAAAAAACGCATCAAAATCCGTTCCGTAGTTTTAAAGATTTAAGCATTCAAAGGGACATAGGGACAGAGAAAGCGAGTTTATTTTATACTATGTAGTGGTGATGATGATGATACGTTTGACCAAAACTATTCCTCACAGGGTTTGGCTGCGGGGTACTGGGTGTGAAGCCCGGGTTCGGAGACTCGGGTCCCTCTGCCGATGGGAGCTTGAAGATGTCCAGCACCTTCTGTCTCCATTGCTTCAGCTCTTTACTTAATAACCTGGAACAGAGATTGTGACATTGACATGATGTTACAAGTATAACGTACGTAGGTATGATTTTCTGTGATTTTGGCTCCATGATCCATCAGCATTGCCATACAGCGCGTGGTAATGCAGCCAGTGCCTTGGGGACGCTTCCGACTGGTATTGACATGGATTAATTGAGCTACCTTTAGACTGTTTACAACCGTCTGCAAATTAACCTTGAGTGGTTAAATAGGGTGGTAAAGTTTGTATGGAAAATTATTTTGCCTTGGTTCGATTTACTCAAAACTCGGTATAAATAAATAACTATTACTATGAAATAAATAATTTAAAAAATATTTTTATATTTTTACAAAATAACTCATAGGGGTTAAAAAAAGACTCTGGTTCGCGGGCGAAGCCGCGGGGCGCATCTAGTGATAAATAAGTGTATGTGACTTACTCTTCAACAGTGTAATTGAGCGAGTCCACTGGCTTCTTGCGAGGGTCCGCAGCGTCCAGCAGGGCCTTGTGCAGCTCTATGGCTTGCGTCAAGGACTGCGACAACTTTGACACCAAACTAGAAAGGCATCCCGTGTATTCGCCCACTGGAAAACAACTATAACTTAATGTTGGACATCTCACAGGATCATCTAGCCATTAAGCCATACTATCTTGCGTTGTCTTCGCCAAACATCTTTACAAATTCATAAACTTTAGCTTAAGTATACAGGGTTATAGGTATCTAATGATTAACCTCTTAAAGGCGACTTGGGTGAATCAAGACTAACAACTTTTGTTCTATGACTTTTGCCAAAACGTAATACATCTCCAGTTTTAATTTTTTTTAGTTTTGGCGGGCATTTCTTTCAACCCCCGCTCGCCTCACCGCAACCCCTTTCTTTCCCTACTAGATTATGTATACGACATATAGGTCATGTACCAAACCGACATGTCTCAATCTGCGACGCCTAGACAGAGCTAAGAAGATTAGAATTGAAAATTTGCTAATAGTATTTTTTTTTTGTATAGGAAAAAAATCATTGAATTAGAAAAAATCGTAGAACAAAGCCGTGTGGTGCCGGCATAGAATTGCACCACCCCAACTCCTCCCGTGGGTGTCGTAAGAGGCGACTAAGGGACACACCGGGGGCGGGCAGCAGCGCCCCTGCAGAACCAACACCATCACCTAACTGCGATCCCCAACCCGCATGCCCAGCGTGGGGATTACGGGCATTACCCCTTAATGAATACAACGGCCAGCCAATGGCCCCCAGTTCCCGGTCGCCTCGCTATTCCTGGCTATGGTAGCGGTTATGGTAACGGCGGGGCTGGGGGTGCTAAGAATCCCCGGGCTACATTAGGCTACCACACACCTTCCAATTTGACCCTGGCTACGTTTAACGGACGCACTCTGAGGCTTGACCATCATCTAGCGCAGTTGGAAGTGGAGTTAGAGAACATTAAATGGCATGTTCTAGGGTTATGTGAAGTCCGTAGAGAGGGGGAGGACACCGTAACCCTAGACTCGGGCCATCTTCTCTACTTTCGCGAGGGTGATAAAACATCCCAGGGTGGCGTAGGTTTCCTCGTCAATAAAGCCCTCTCTGGCAACGTTCAAGAAATCTCCAGTGTGTCGACCAGGGTAGCGTACCTGATCCTTCGGCTGTCCAAGCGGTATAGCATGAAGGTAATTCAGGTTTACGCACCGACCTCGGCACACTCGGATGATGAAGTGGAGGATATGTATGAAGACATATCCAAAGCCTTACATAACACCACTAAGGCTCACTTCAACGTTGTTATGGGGGACTTTAACGGCAAGGTGGGAATCCAAACTGGCAACGAATCCCGAATAGGCCCGCATGGTTATGGAGTTAGGAATCACAGGGGGCAAATGCTTGTCAACTTCCTTGAGAAAGAGGGGTTGTTCTTAATGAACTCCTTCTTTAAGAAGCAGCCCCAAAGGAAGTGGACATGGCGAAGTCCCGACTCTGTGACTAAAAATGAGATCGACTTCATCATGACGGATAGCAAGCACGTATTCAGAGATGTCTCAGTGACCAACAGGTTCAATACCGGATCTGATCACCGACTGCTCCGAGGCACTCTGAATATCAACTTAAAGCTTGAAAGAAACCGTCTGGTGAAGTCCACGCTCCGACCTAATCCAATCCAAATCATGGCGGGCACCAAGAAGTTTCAGCAGCTTCTCGGGGATAGATTTGTTGCTTTGGAACCTACTGATGACGCTGACGAGAACCTACACAATCTGGTCGAAACGTTGAGGGATGAGGGCATTAAATTCTGCAGAAAACAAGGTACTGGCAGGAAGTCCAAACTCTCGGATGAGACTCTAGATCTGATGACAAGAAGACGGGAAACCACCCAAGTGACTTCGTCAGAGAGGTCAGACCTGAACAAGCGAATCGCGAAGATGGTACGGCGCGACCTTCGGAGCTCCAACACACGCCTCATTGAAGAGGCGATAGAGCGCAACCGAGGGTCCAAAGTATTCACTCAGCAGCTTGGCAGGAGCCACCTGACGAAGCTTAAAACGCACGATGGGAGGACCGTTTTGTCGAAGCCGGAGATCTTGGCCGAGATAGAGGATTTCTATGGCCGTTTGTACACTGCACATGCCCCTCGTTCCCGGCGAGATGACCATGATTCCAGAGCCACCCTGACACGCCACTATACCGACGAACTGCCAGATATCAGTCAAGATGAAATCGTGTTAGCTCTGAGGCAGCTTAAAAATGAAAAAGCCCCGGGTGAGGACGGTATTACTTCAGAGCTTCTGAAGGCAGGAGGAGCCCCCGTTATACAGGAGCTACAGAGCCTCTTTAATGCCGTCCTTCACAGTGGGAGAACTCCTAAGGCGTGGAGCGGGGGTTTGGTGGTGCTCTTTTTTAAGAAGGGCGATAAAACCCTCCTTAAAAACTATAGACCCATCACACTCCTGAGCCACGTCTATAAGCTGTTCTCGCGAGTGGTCACGAATCGTCTCGCCAGGAGACTCGACGAGTTTCAGCCACCGGAACAGGCCGGGTTCCGCGGAGGATATGGCACCATAGACCACATTCACACAGTGCGGCAGATTATACAGAAGTCCGAAGAGTATAATCAGCCCCTGTGTCTCGCTTTTGTGGACTATGAGAAAGCCTTTGACTCTGTCGAAACCTGGGCTGTTCTGGAATCCTTACAGCGATGCCAAGTAGACTATCGTTATATCGAGGTGCTGAGATGTCTCTACGATGCCGCCACTATGAGTGTCCAAGTACAGGACCAGCAGTCTAAACCCATCCAATTGCGCAGAGGAGTGAGACAGGGGGATGTCATATCCCCGAAACTGTTCACGAGCGCATTGGAAGATATGTTTAAGACGCTGGACTGGAAAGGTAAGGGCATAAACATAAACGGCAATCACATCTCACACCTACGATTCGCTGATGACATAGTCTTAATGGCGGAGTCGCTAGAGGAGCTGACCCATATGCTGGACGGCCTAGCCTCAGCCTCACGCACGACGCATCGGTCTTGGCATGAATTTGGATAAAACCAAAGTCATGACCAATGACCACATAAATCCAGGACCGGTCGTCGTAGAAGGCCACCTTCTCGAAATTGTTTCCGAGTATACTTACCTTGGGCAGATTGTGCAGTTAGGTAAAAACAATTTTGAGAAGGAGGCCAAGAGGAGGATTCAGCTGGGCTGGGCAGCGTTTGGAAAACTACGTCGAGTCTTCTCGTCATCCATACCGCAATGTTTGAAAACGAAAGTTTTCAATCAGTGCGTCCTACCCGTAATGACCTACGGAGCTGAGACGTGGACACTCACGGTAGGGCTGGTCCACCAGTTCAAGGTCGCTCAGCGAGCTATGGAAAGAGCTATGCTCGGAGTTTCTCTGAAGGATAGGATTCGTAATGAATACATCCGACAGAGAACCAAAGTTATCGACATAGCTCAAAGAATTAGCAAGTTGAAGTGGCAGTGGGCCGGCCATATCGCGCGAAGAACCGACAACCGTTGGGGTAAACGTGTTCTTGAGTGGAGACCGCGACTCGGCAAACGTAGTGTAGGACGCCCTCCGGCCAGGTGGGATGACGATCTGCGAAGGACTGCTGGCAGATGCTGGATGCGTCAAGCTGAAGACAGGGCGCTATGGCGCTCATTAGGGGAGGCCTATGTCCAGCAGTGGACTAATATAGGCTGATGATGATGATGATGATGATGTAGAACAAAAGTTGTTAGTCTTGATCTACCCAAGTCGCCTTTTCAAGGTTAATCATTAAACACCTATAACCCTGTATATGTATATGTATAACACCATTATAAAAGCGAAAGTTTGGATGGATAGATATTTGTTAATCTTCACGCCAAAACTACTGAACGGATGGATGGGCCAAAATTATGAATAGACGTATAGTTCTTAGACCTGGAATATCTAGCCCCAAACTAATCAGAGCTTGGCTAGCTTGGGTAGTGCCCATCAGAGCTTGTGTTATGGGCCAAAACTTATCTACATTACATAGATAGATATTTTCTTATTATACACTCAGAACAATCATTTGTCCCGGGAATCAAACCCTAAACCTCCTGCATCGGAGACAGAATGAGGCAGACCTTCGGTCGTCTTATAACGAAAACTGCTGCGGAGCGCAGCTTGCATGTATAAATAGGATAAATGGGTGAAGTGTTGTTCGTACGCTCCATATAAGCGTCCTCCACGGTCGCGGTGAGATGGCGCAGCAGCCTGCGATGCGAGTGTCGCAGCACGGGCAGGTACAGCGCGGATATGTATAATACTAGTGACTAGTATACTAGTAGGATAACTGAGTGAAGTGTTGTTCGTACGCTCCATATAAGCGTCCTCCACGGTCGCGGTGAGATGGCGCAGCAGCCTGCGATGCGAGTGTCGCAGCACGGGCAGGTACAGCGCGGATATGTCGCGCGACAGACGGCCGCCGATCGCCTGTCGCACGGAGGCTGTCGCGGCTTGCACCATGCGCGCTTTCACATCCTGGAATGGAAGGGACTTTAGGATTTTGTAGATGTAGCTTGTATATTTGTGGTGTAATTTATACGGGTTCTAACGGAAGACCAGCGCTGGAAAGGTCTCCAACGAGACCTCAGTCAGCATTGCGCAGACTGAGTTTATAATACCAAAGTCAAAGTGCTTTATTTCCTTTAGACCTTACAGGACTGTTCTCCTATTGGTTTGTTGACTATTCTCCAAGCGCTAAGGCCGCCCTTACGCCGCCGCCGATACTTAGTATAGTATGCAGTATTGTTGTATGATTTTCTCTCTTTGTGTGGTTTAAGTAGTACAATAAAAAGTTTTCTATTATAATCTATGCGTTCAGGACCATTTTATAACAATTTTAATGATGTTCCTTATAAGTGTATTGTTGCTATGATTAGGTAGGTATATGTAGGTAGGTAACTACTTCTATTCTATTCTAGATGTTTTGAGTTCTAGAATTTCAGTTGGTAGCGAATCCCGTACTGAGGGATAGTCGCGGTTTCAAGTCCTGCAGTTGTCGAATTTTTTACGATATTATTTAAAATCTATTGTTTATTCCAACGACTGTTCTTGGTATGTACAATTCCCCTTTGCTGGGACGCCTTAAACAATGTCGTAAGCAACAAATGTATGATCGAAAGTGTAGTTTACCTCGCTCTGCAGGAAACTCATGAGCACGTCGCGAATCTCCCTGTCCAAGGATCCCTTGCTGCCCTCGATGGCGTCCAGCAGACTCTTGCCGGGGTTGGCCTCTGTGGGCTTGGGGATTGGCCCGCTGAAATTATCACTACATAGTATAAAACAAAGTCGCTTTCTCTGTCCCTATGTCCCTTTGTATGCTTAAATCTTTAAAACTACCTACTTCCGCAACGGATTTTGATGCGTTTTTTTAATAGATAGAGTGATTCAAAAGGAAAGTTCATACGTATAATGAAACCGTGCGAAGCCGGGGCGGGTCGCTAGTGTATAATGAAACCGTGCGACGCCGGGTCGGGTCGCTAGTTATTTTTAAACAAACCTTTTGCCAGTTGTCTTGAACAGATCACCAATGTTCTCATCCTGTTCGAAATCAGGATGATTCACGAAGGAGCGGGACTTGCCTATTTCCTTCTTCATGGAGTTGAGGACGCGGCATTGCTCCGTGAACAAGTCTGAGTGGAAGATATAGTTTAATAAATAATGCTGGACAATCCACACAGCATCATCTAGCCCCAAAGTAAGTAAGCTTTTCTCATCGGTTTTGGATTCTACTCATGATGCTGAACCTCTGGTTTCAAGGAGAACGCTGTTCACACTAACACCCTGTATAATGTACTAGCGACCCGCCCCGGCTTCGCACGGTTTTATTATAAACCTTCCTCTTGAATCACTCTATCTATTAAAAGAAACCGCATCAAAATCCGTTGCGTAATTTTAAAGATTAAAGCATTCAAAGGGACATAGGGATATAGGGACAGAGAAAGCGACTTTGTTTTATGCTATGTAGTGATTAAATATATCAGTTATCTAGTACCCATAACACAGCCTTGAGTAGCTACTCAAGGCTGTGTTATGGGTAACAAAGTCGCTTTCTCTGTCCCTATATCCCTATGTCCCTTTGAATGCTTTAATCTTTAAAATTACGCAACGGATTTTGATGCGGTTTCTTTTAATAGATAGAGTGATTCAAGAGGAAGGTTTATAATAAAACCGTGCGAAGCCGGGGCGGGTCGCTAGTACATTATACAGGGTGTTAGTGTGAACAGCGTTCTCCTTGAAACCAGAGGTTCAGCATCATGAGTAGAATCCAAAACCGATGAGAAAAGCTTAACACCTATTTTAGTTTTGCAAGATTTTGATATTTCATGTCTTCGCTATCGTACACGATGCCATAGTCACTCTACATACTTTAAGTACCTACCTACGTAAGTACTTATACCCGCGCCTTACTTGGATCGTAACTTCATTACTTGTGCCCTTCAAAAGACGGGATATTCGCACAGAAGGTGATCCGACACTGAGGTGCACATGCCACGTGTCGCCTGGTCGAAGTACTTGTGTCACGTGTTTGTGAGCAAACGTTTAGTGTTTATAAAAATTTTCTTTAAAAAATGAGTAAAAAATAGAATCATTTTTTTCATCCATTTTGGATTCTACTCATGATGCTGAACCTCTGGTTTCAAGGACAACGGTGTTCACACTAACACCCTGTATAATCAGATCGATATTTTTTATTATACCTACATAGAAAACACCCAGACCAATGGAACAAATTCCTAGAGATTGTACACGTATTTGTTTTTCAATTTGTCCGAGGCGGGAATCGAACCCGCAACCTCCTGCGTCGCAGGCGGACCTTCGCCCACCTCGCCACATCGGTCGTCTTGTCGGTGAACAAGTCTGAGTGGAAGATGACAGTAAGTAGTTGCTGGGTATTATGGGTAGATCAGGGGACTGTTCTACCAAAGGAGAATCATTAGAATAATTTATACAGTTGTTGCTGGATGCGGCAATCTGAAGACTGGGCGCTATGCAGTGCCGGATTTATATTTTTTATGAGCGTAAGCCACTTTTTTCCGCCGCCCTATGTACAGAGCCGTTCATTATTAGCCACCCGCCCGCCCCCTAGGCAATAAAAATTGCAAAATCGCGTGAACGCCAGAGAACGTGTTTGACTTTTATCGTCTGCGATCGAGCGACCACCGCACCGTCCTCTGAAATCTGCCGCCCCCCTAGGACGCAGGCCGCGGCCTATACGGCCCATTTATAAATCCAGGACTGGCGCTATGGCACTCATTAGGGGAGGCCTATGTCCAGTGGACTAATATAGGCTGATGATTATTCAGTTGTTTCATGTGGTTTGATTACGAAGGCCCTTAGGTGAATAATAAATAATGCTGGACAATACACAGCACCATCTAGCCCCAAAGTAAGCTACTCAAAGCTTGTGTTATGGGTACTAGATGACTGATATATTTAATACAATACATTACATAGATAGATATTTGTTATTATAAGTACATAGAAAACACCCAGACCAACGGAACTTTCTGTAGATCGTACACAAATTTTAATCTGTTCCGAGGCGGGAATCGAACCCGCATTCTTATGCGGCGCAGTCGGACCTTCGCCCACCGCGCCACATCGGTCCTCATGTTTATTCCTCTTTCACGCAAAAACTACTGAACGGATCGGACTGAAATTTTTAATAGACGTAGTTCTGGCTCTGGAATAACTACTACTTTTCATCCCATAAATCAGTTCCCATGGTCTTCACGTTTCCATAGTAACACATACTTCTGGTGCAAAGCCGCGGGCAGACACTAGTGTGACTCAATACTTCAAGTCTCTTTCCATTTTTGTTAGACTACCGAACGTGGGTGAACGTTGTACTTCGCAGACTTCGCAGCTTCATCTGTGTTAAGGCGCAAACAGCATCTAAAGTAGCGCCCCCACTTATTTTATGATGTAATTCCGTTAAATAAAGGAATTTTCAAAATTCACTCGTAGGTACAGTTGGTTGAACCTATCATAAGCTTTTTTTAATGCATCTGTCTGTAGTAGGTATTTTCATTTTGTCTATTTTAGGAAGAGATACGAAAACAGAGTTTGGTGGCCACCAAAGGCTACTTCGTATCTCTTCCTAAACTAGACAAAATAAAACAAACTGTACGAGTGAATTTTGGAAATTCCTTTATTTAACGGAATTACATCATAAAATAAGTGGGGACGCCACTTTAGGTGTTGTTTGCGCCTTAACAATTTGGTTTAGGTTTAGGTAGAAGTACGTACCACTAAGCCTGTCGATCTTCCGCTCTATGCCATTCAGTTCTCCATCCAGGGTCCGCTCAATGCCGCTGTCCTGCCTCCGCTCATCCGACTCGCAGTCCGACACCGCTGAGATATCCGACAACTCGCTCACGGTGCGGCTTTTAGGCACACTTATTGTTAAAAAGTAAAAGAAATAACACTTATTAATGCATAAAGGTTTAATTAGGGGAGACCTCTGTCCAACAGTGGACTAATATGGGCTGATGATGATGAATGCATAAGTTTGGATGAATGTTTGATTCACAAATAAACACATTTCATTTCGTCTTCCTTCACATCAAAACTACTATTGTATGTAGGTATGTAGATTAGTTCTTCTTTAGGTACTTAATTACAACCAGGAATAAAACAAAGGGTCTTTATCAGACTTAGTTCACATGGAATATAACAAATTTGGTGTTAATTGACCCGTGGAAATGAGCAGTGAATGAACAGAATCGAACCTATTGATATTACACCTACAAGGTACCTACCTACCCTTTAGTACTTACCTAAGCGTCAATGCCTATTAAAAACAAAGTCCACTGTAGTAGGTACCTACTCTGAGGTACCTACCTGTCTATTGGTTCATGATCTTTAGGCCCTGTATACGTGTGTTAGATAATTGTTAGATAATATAAAACACCGCGTTGATATTAATTGCTTTGACAATAAGACATATTCTTAATAATGGAATTCAAGGACCTTAAATAAAAGAATAACGTATATTTTCTCATTTATTATCAAATTACTCGTATATACCAGCCATTTGGCATATTACCCATATATTCCAGAAAATATATAAGGACAATCATCATTAACACACTTAAGTTCCAATTATTTATTATCAATTACTCGTATACATAGTCAATGCCAACATTCTAGTAAAACTTAGCAATAATTATACATTTAGCTGCATATTACCCTTATATACTAGAAAATATATAAGGACAAATCATAACACTTATATACAATCATCATAACACTTAAGTTCCAATTAAGTATTATCAATTACTGGTATACATTGAGATAATCGTTGATCTAGAAACAATTTAAGTCAATACCAGCCATTCTAGTGAAACTTAGCAATAGTTATAAATGTAGCTGTATATTACCCTTATATACTAGAAAATATATAAGGACAATCATCTTAAACACAATTTCCAATTATTTGTTTATTTACTATTTTTTATATAAACATATATAATATTATATACATTATATACCTAGTTATATAGACCATGATCGTACCTGAAAATATAGCTCCAGCACAACCTTCCTCGACCGAGGTTCAACTACGACTGAGCCGCTTCGTTCGATCGTTCTATCGCCTTTTATAGCGGTGCACAAACAACTTGCTGTGACGTCATTCGGCCAACGGAATATTTTACGAAATAAATATGGGAATAAATACTTTAGTATAGGAATTGTTTCAAATATGATTTATACGTGTATTGATACACAATTAAAGTTTTAGCACATTAAATATCTAAATAATCTGTCACGGCCATACTGACATGTACTTTGCTCTCAAAGTACTTAATTTATACATAATTTTATGATAGTGATCATGTGATATAATATCTTAAACTCTCATACTAGATTCTGTTACAATACTTTTTCTTTATTTCTGTTTATTTATTTCTGAATATTTACTTTTGATTGCCTAGCCGTGTCGAGTCCTCATCCGCTGCTATGAGTCTAACTCGCACCAAACAATCAATCGTTCAGCGGTATTGTGCGTCCCAGTAACCTAGCCGCACTAACCCCGTCCACCCGCTGCCGGTGGGATAGTATTAGTACCAAGTTAAAGGTCCTTCAGCGGCTTAATTCTTTTTCCGGTTTACTTCCATAATACTAATCCCCTCCACCCGCTGTAAATGGGCTAGACTAGTATTAAATAAACCACAACCCAGCGGCTACTTCTAAAAATCAAATGATCACTCTCATATAATGTTTCCAATAGTATACATAGTTACAATCTTTTTATTTTTACATTATTATTTATTTCTAATTAATCTAAGTTTAGATTGGCAATGGAACGAGATAATCGTAAAATCCTAAATAAAAAAAATTGCATTGATTACACTTTTGTTAAATTATAACAATTATTTAACAACATTTTCGTCTTTCATTTCTCCTGGCCAATATCGTAGTTTTTCTTTTGCCACAGTGATATTACGTAAATTACTTATTCTACTGAAAGCAAACGATCATTAGGTAGGAAACATACACTAAACCCCCTATTTCTAATTCAAAGTTAATACGACGTGTAGAGTCAAAACGTCTTTTGAGAGTTCCAGCAATTTGCAAAGTTACTGTCCTGCTAATTCCCTGTCTGTATTTACGTTAAATGAAAGGTGTCGAGCTATCAACAACATTATATTTATACGGGATTATACATAGTATATTTGCCTGATTAAGAGACGCCATGAAGAGTAGTATTGATTGATTGTTGGACCATAACACGTTCGGCCAATCTGACGTTTAAGAGCCCCATCTTGGTTACTACTAAAGTTGGTGCCACGATCCGAAATGACTAAAGAGGATAACCCAAAAAGGTGACAATTTCACGGATAATCGGTTGTAATTCGTCTAATTAAGGTTTCTAATGGTTTTATGAGACAAAATTTGATAAAACCGTTCACTATTACTATAATTTGACAAAACAAGTTGACATTTAAAATTACTAACAAGACATCACAATTGAAATTATTAAATTTTATACTGTGCTACTAACAAAAACTATGGATGTATAATGTCTGAATAAATAATTTTTCAATTTCAATATAATGTGTTTATAACCTTCATTAGATTATCTTAACGGTTCCGTACAATCTATGCAAATTTTGTGAAAGGGAACATCAGTTTTCTCAATTGGAAGAAACCCCTGTCTTAGACCATGATGACCTTTTTTCTTTATGCAAGTCAAGCAATGTGACAAATATTTTCTTATATAAGTAGTTAAACCGGGAAACTAAAAAGTTTTCAAAATCTTATAAAAAGTTTGTCTAAACCTACACGACAGTTTTCGTTATGAAACAACCGCAACAAACTAATTTTAGTACCCTTAGGAATGTACAATTTAGGTTCACTATCTGATGTCGTTTTGTAATACAAGAGATTGTTACGAACTTCATACTGGTTCCTATCAAATTCCTTTAACCGAACCCTGTCTGTTAATGCTTGTTTTTCAAGATCATTTTGCTGTACAATTTCTAACTAAGATGTTCATTAAATCAATGGACCCGTACACAGGAGAACTTTAAACAAAATTACGGCAGAGAAAATCCATATCATTTATGTAACGGCCTTTTTTTAAAAAAACAACTCAAATCAAAATCTGGCATATAAGTAAACCAACGAGCTACGCGTGGGGACCAGTTCATTTTATTTATTGTCAATTTGATTTGATGGAACTACAGTCTGATATAATTTGAATTCGATTCCCAGTAAATAAACTCTAAAAAAAAATTCAACTCTCAGTCCAAATGTTCTACCTTCAGCTTTAACATTTCTACTTGAATACCTAAATTACTTTGTTCTGGGATAGAATTAACACATAGCTTCGTACCAATAATAATATTCGCCTCACTCTACACCCCATTATTCTCTGTTATTATTTCTATGACATGATATTCTACCCAATTTTGACCAATAAAGCGATCGTAGTTAAATTTCTTACCCGCACGACAAATATAAAGTTCTATAGAAACATCCTCAAACCTAACAGAGACAGTTATTTTGCCGAACACTTCTAGGCTGCCACAACCTATTCAATTAAAGCTGAATAACACAGCCTATAGACTCCTTAATAATACTACAATTAGGTCCTGTATTTATTTCTAGAATCAATATCTATCTATATTATTTATTGGGACTTCTATAATCTATCTGTTTTTTTTATTTAATTATTGTTGTGGACGAAATGAATCTGGATTATTTCATAGTAATTAGGTACCTACCAAAAATTACAAACTGTTATTAGTTACCCACCTATAGTTAAGCCTGTTCTACATGTTTTACGATAACCTGTATTTCTCTAAAAGTAAATGTGTATATTCTTTTGAGAAATCAATTTCTAAACCGTTAACTTTAATTTTAATTCTTTAGTCTAAAAAATTAGATTAACACATGCCTAGAACCATCATAAAGACTCAGAGTGACCAACTTTCTTGCAGTAAGTGCAACGTTTTTTTTCTTTTTATTTTTTTTTTCTTTTTGTTTCTGAAACTATTCATCGCCTGTTTTATTAGACACTCATCGTAAATGCCCTTTATGCTGCCTTGCCTCAAGAGAAACATTATTTTTCTTAAAGGGACGCTTGGGGTAACCTTGACATAACTAGAAAACAACGATATTAGCTCAGAGATTGTTTTAAATAAATAAATAAAAAATTCCGGACAGTCCACTCATAGTGAATGATGCCATTCTACCGTTAACGCCATTAATACTACCGCAGACTAATTAAATAGTTGATTTTTGTAAAAGCTATTTTATGCCACGAAGCAATCAAATCTTTTCTCTAGTAAACTATAGTAAATTCCTTCGACATCTTTTAAATGTTCTTACACTAACTTTCTGCACTGCTGTCACACGTAGTTGGGTCGAAGGTAGGTAGCGCCACATCTTCATCAGGTTGCAGATTTGATGCCAACCAAGTTATCCCGTACAGCTTTTAGGATGTCAGTCAGGAGAGCAGGATCCATTCTGGAACTTAGACAAGTGAGTATTAGTAATAGAACTACGTGAGACAAGTGAGTATTAGTAATAGAACTACGTGATCCCACTTCTGATGTTAGATAATATAAAACACCGCGTTGATATTAATTGCTTTGACAATAAGACATATTCTTAATAATGGAATTCAAGGACCTTAAATAAAAGAATAACGTATATTTTCTCATTTATTATCAAATTACTCGTATATACCAGCCATTTGGCATATTACCCATATATTCCAGAAAATATATAAGGACAATCATCATTAACACACTTAAGTTCCAATTATTTATTATCAATTACTCGTATACATAGTCAATGCCAACATTCTAGTAAAACTTAGCAATAATTATACATTTAGCTGCATATTACCCTTATATACTAGAAAATATATAAGGACAAATCATAACACTTATATACAATCATCATAACACTTAAGTTCCAATTAAGTATTATCAATTACTGGTATACATTGAGATAATCGTTGATCTAGAAACAATTTAAGTCAATACCAGCCATTCTAGTGAAACTTAGCAATAGTTATAAATGTAGCTGTATATTACCCTTATATACTAGAAAATATATAAGGACAATCATCTTAAACACAATTTCCAATTATTTGTTTATTTACTATTTTTTATATAAACATATATAATATTATATACATTATATACCTAGTTATATAGACCATGATCGTACCTGAAAATATAGCTCCAGCACAACCTTCCTCGACCGAGGTTCAACTACGACTGAGCCGCTTCGTTCGATCGTTCTATCGCCTTTTATAGCGGTGCACAAACAACTTGCTGTGACGTCATTCGGCCAACGGAATATTTTACGAAATAAATATGGGAATAAATACTTTAGTATAGGAATTGTTTCAAATATGATTTATACGTGTATTGATACACAATTAAAGTTTTAGCACATTAAATATCTAAATAATCTGTCACGTGCATGTAGCTCAAAGCCACAGCTGACACTTGTTTTCTATTCACCTTTCTTTCACCTGGCTTAGAGGAAGGGCTCGCAAAGGCGAAAAGTAGGTGGCGATCACATGAACACATAGGTACTTCTATTTGGCAATGGAACGAAGCCTTCTTAATATTAAACTAATCCACAAACAAAATAATTCGGTCATCAGAGAAAAAAATAAAGCCATAGATGCTCTTCAACACGCACAAGCTCTCAAATGGAGATGGGCAGGTCACCAATCCGGTCAAAAGATGATAGATGGACACAGGATCACTATCTGGAGAGGATCTAAAGTAAAGAGAAGACAAGGAAGGCCACAAGAAAGATGGCAGGACGAGATAGAAGCGATAGCAGGGAAAACATGGATACAGAAAGCAGAAGACAGGAAAAAATGGTCTAAACTGGAGGAGGCCTATACCCGCAGAGGGGTCCTTAGCAATTAGATACATATAAGTTTTAGATTATGTCATGTAATTGTAACCTAAGGGATAATAAAGGCTTTTTTATTTTTACTTACTTTATTTATCTACTTCTATTTAGTCAAGTGCGGTCCAGAGTAGTGTAACCATGAGGAAAAGAAATTATCAGTGGTTAGACTGGCGTAGCAAAACGGTGTGACCACGCACGAGTCTGCCCTGCTCAATGAGTTATCCAAGGCTTATGATCATATTCGATGATAATTTCTCAACCACAACACAAAACATCTAAAATGTCCTTAGACGAGTAATAATAGGCAAATACCTACGGATAAACCAAAATACTTCTACCATCGCTACATAATCACTACATAGTATAAAACAAAGTCGCTTCTTCTGTTCCTATGTCATTATGTCCCTTTGAATGCTTAAATCTTTAAAACTACGCAACGGATTTTGATGTGGTTTTTTTAAAAAGATAGAGTGATTCAAGAGGAAGGTTTATAGGTATAACAAAACCGTGCGAAGCCGGGGCGGGTCGCTTGTATAAAATAAAGTCGCTTTCTCTGTCCCTATGTCCATTTCAATGCTTAGATCTTTAAAACTACGCAACGGATTTCGATGCGGTTTTTTTTAATAGATAGAGTGATTCAAGAGGAAGGTTTAAACGTATAATAAAACCGTGCGGAGTCGGGGCGAGTCACAGTGCGCGTGTAACATTATTTAGGATATTTGCTCAAGGGTTACCTACCTGTATGGAAATCCGTAAATCTTCTGCGCACGCGCATCACAGCACATATCGCACAAAGAACACAGTGATTTAGACCGCTTCATTATCCCTATCCCGCTGTTGTCTTTGCAATTCATATTTTTATTCAACCAAGCGACGCGCGGCGATGACATGGCAACGGATTTGAATTTGAGGGTAGTTTGATATTGAAGCAATGTTTTATAAAATAAGTAGGCTTGCAACTACCCTAAGAATTTTTTAAAAACCCGGAGAGCCTCGGTACCCCACGGACCTAGGGTCTCGAATCCAAGGGGAGCAAATGCGTAGGTTCTGTCGAGACCTGCATATTTGCGCCTTTTGAGATCCTCGGCCAGATCTGCCGCCGCACCAGCCCTAGTGGATGTCCTTGAAAGATGGGAAGGTGCAAGTGTGTCGACGCATGTAGCGTCTTAGTTAATTAATTAAGAACATAATTACTCATATAACTCAGTACCCACCCACCTACTGTTTGTAACATTCTTCAATTAAGACTAAGATTCTAAGGAATAGGAGGTACCTACGGTAACAAATGTTTCCCATTCCTTCGAAAAAAGAAAGAAAGAAAAATATTACATCAAAACTGTTACTTCAGTAACTGACTACATTTTGTGAATAGTGATCTGTGACGATGTTAGATAATAAGGTGGCTAGCTGAAGACGGGCGCTATGGCGCTCAATAGGGGAGGCCTATGTCCAGCAGTGGACTGATATAGGCTGATAACAATTACTAGGGTCATTAAATCAAACAACAATACAAAAGAAAATAAAATTATATTTTAAATATTTTCTTATGCAGTTCTAGCAACAAACTAAATAAGGAAAATAAAAATGTGGTCAAAAAATAATACAATCATGCAAAGCAATCATGAAATGAGAAATGATAAAAAAACAAGGTCATGAAGCAATACTATGAACATAAAAGATGAATGAAATGACTTTTATTAAATAACGCATACAAATGAAAACGAATAATCAACACAATTTTATTACTGAATAAGATCTAATTCAAAAGCGTTTTAATTGGACACTTTTTTCCTTCTGCTAATTTGACAATTTTCATCCAACACTTTGCTCATTGGGGAAAGAACTATTTCTCAATATATATTTTTTACTTTACATTACTTTTTATACAGGAACATTACACACTATTGTAGTAGGTACATATTTTAGCATTAATTACAAGGCAACCATGACATACATTTCAACTTAAAGACAGCAAAAACTTCAGTAAACAGATATCATGATCTACGGCCATTAAAATATCTGGCAATACTACAAAATGACACATGTTGCCATCAATAAAGAATACAAGTCATACTAAAAGTTTGTAAAATAAACAAGCCCAATTCAAAATACTTTGAACAACATGTGCTCAACATTTTTCTTAAAATTTGAAAACTATGGTTTAAACCAGTATTCAATCCCTCTGTTTACTTATGAGTGCATTGACCAGGATTCTTTATTTTTTATTGATAGCTGTATTTTGAAATAAATCAATACTACTTTATAAACTGTGTATACCTATATAAATCAACTTGCATGAAAATGTGCCAATGTGCCTCACGAAATGTAGATGCCCCCTATCAAGAGAAGAGTTTGAATGTTCACAGATGTATCGCATTTTGTAATTGGTCTTATGATAGGATTACAAACAAAACAACTAATTTGGCTGAACTATATCAAAAAAATTTTGGATGTTGAGTATCATTTCTATAGGCATACTTACATTACAAATATCCATTACAATGTATAATACATAAATACAAACGTACTAACAAACAGTCTTTTAAAAAGCCAGTATTGTTCTCGCAACAAATGGATTCAATCCCTCACATATTATTCAACACCTCGTTAGGAACAAGTGGCGCCCCTACATAGAGAATTGACAAGTAGGATATCAATATAACAGGATTGAAGCATCACTTATGCATAAGGAAGCCTCAATTATATGGCATCTTGGTATATTCATCAACACATTGTAAAAGAAACAATCAACAATCAATCTACAGTTAAACAAAGGTGGATTGTCTCACACAAAAATATATTGATTACTCACTAGGCCACTAAACTAAAGCAATATTCTGAAAAATTTGGTTTATAATAAAATAGCTGAGCGTCTGGTCGATGCGACGCGTGCCCCTCTAGCTGGTGAGTATCTGGCGCAGCGCATCAGCATTGCCATACAGCGGGGGAATGCAGTAAGATGGTGTTGATATGGACCCGAACTAGACTGCTTCCAAAGGCCCATTATTTCAGTTGTAGATTTCAAAATGTACTAACAATAAAACTAAAAACTAGGTTTTAATTTGATTATATTCTTTAATTGTAGTTTTCTTTGCTGGTAACAAATTTCTTAATCAATTTTGTAATCATAATAATTTGTAAATAGATTGCGTGTGTTTGAAATCAACCCTATTCTAACATATATGTTTTGTGAGAACTTGCATTTAAGTACACATGTTTAGATTCTGCTTCGTTAGTAATAAATCGGTAACATTTATTTCTTTTGGCTTACTAAATAAGCTCATAGGTAAGTAAAATTTAAATTATATATTATTATCAAAAAATTAGTCTAATTTTAAACAAACTATGAACGATTTATAGTGCTAATTGAGTCCCGTTTCACTTCAACTTTTTGTCCACTAGTGGACTGAGTGACAACTGTTTTTATGGTAGACAATCAACCTTACTGAACTAATGACACATAAAAATCCTATAAACTGCGTTCTTGATAAGTGAGCATAAGTTAGTACTTATGCTCACTTAAACACATTTAAACACTACACTTTAGTTTAAGAAGTTACCTCGACTCACAGTAACTGTGAGTGGAGGTAACGTTTTAAGCACGTCAAACAAATAAAAACACTGAGCGCGTCACAAACTGTACAGTACCTACATAAATAACTACATACAGTGAATGTGACAGTGAAACTACATTCATCACAAATCAGCTATGTAAATCCCATTTTGTGATAGTTCTAAAGTTTGACAAAGAATTTATAAAGTGTAAAAAATTATGTTATAATCGCTATGCAGGCAAGAGATCAAAAATAATAATTTATAACTATTTTTCGCTATAGGGGAGACGAGGATGTTGTTATTGATATCATAAGAGGGGGAAATACTGTCAAAATGGGTCTCATATTATGGGATCAAAAGGGATGTAAGAGTATGCATACTTACTAAAAACTATTACATTAAAACTATCACAAAACACTATCATCACTGCCACACATCACTGTTGTCACTTTAGTCTTTCTCATCTGACAGCTCCATTGAGCAGTTCATCTGACGGCCCTATTGAGAGGTCTACCAGACAGTCCATCAAACGGTTCACTAGAGTAGGCAATGCATCAGACAGCCCCCTTGAGAGGTCCATCAGACAGCCTCCTTGAGTCTATCAGAGGGCTCCCCCGAGAGGTCCTCCAGACAGCCCGCTTGAACACACAATCCATCAGACGGCTCCCGAGAGAGGTCCTCCAGACAGCCCCCTTGAACAGACAGTCTATCAGAACACACCCCTTGAACAGACAGGCCATCAGACCCCCTTTGAACAGACAGTCTATCAGATCACCCCTCTCGAACAGACATTCTATCAGAACACCCCCCTTGAACAGACAGTCTATCAGAACACCCCTCTTGAACAGGCTGTCCACCAGACGGCCCCAGAGGTCCTTCAGACGGCCCCTACCGCTTCCGCATCAGACAGTCCCCTTGAGCAGTGAGTCCGCCGCCATGAGCAGCATGCGGAAGTGTCGCGCGCGCGCGTGCGTCGGCTGCGCGCTGAGGAAAGCCACGATCTGCTTCTGCAGCGCGCGCACCACGCCGGGGAGGTGCTCGCGTGTGACGGGGTTTGATGTGTCCAGGTTCATTACTGCTTCTTCTAGGTATCTGTGGGTGGAAAGGACTTTTAAAGCTTGATGGATAAAGTTCATTTTGAAGCTTTTGTCTTGAGTGATAGATGGATAAAAATATGAAGATAACTTTGAGAGTTTTGTTTACTAAGATAATTTTGAACACCCTGACTGCTTATATATATATATGAAACAATGAGTAGTAAGATATTTTGAACACCTTGGGTGCTTACAACAATATGATGATTCGAACTGCGTATATCAAATTGCTTTTAAGATTTTCAGATCATTTTGACTACTCTAGACGCTCATATCAATTTGACGCTGACTGTACAATTAAAATAAAAGTACAATAATAGTTTGAATAAATAAAACTAATAATTTATAATTTAATCTCTTCAAAAATGTAAGTGAGTAGTTAGGATATAACTAGTATATGATAGAGTGGAGACCGCGATCGTAGTGAAGGACGCCCTTTTGCCAGGGGGGAGGGGGGGGGGGCGATCTGCGAAAGACTGCTGGCAGATGGATGCGGCAAACTGAAGACAGGGCGCTATGGCGCTCATTAGGGGAGGCAGTAGACTTATACAGGCTGATGATGTTACCTGTGCTTGAGTTCAGTATCCCTCGTCATATCGGCGCCCAGCTGTTGCACGAGCGACAGTAGAACATTCTGCTTCAGCTTGCAGGGCGGGCCGAAGACTTGCGGCGGGTCGAACGCGTTCAGAGCCAGCTGGAAGGCGCCGTTGATGTGGACTTATACAGGCTGATGATGTTACCTGTGCTTGAGCTCAGTATCCCTCGTCATATCGGCGCCCAGCTGTTGCACGAGCGACAGTAGAACATTCTGCTTCAGCTTGCAGGGCGGGCCGAAGACTTGCGGCGGGTCGAACGCGTTCAGAGCCAGCTGGAAGACGCCGTTGATGTGGACTTATACAGGCTGATGATGTTACCTGTGCTTGAGCTCAGTATCCCTCGTCATATCGGCGCCCAGCTGTTGCACGAGCGACAGTAGAACATTCTGCTTCAGCTTGCAGGGCGGGCCGAAGACTTGCGGCGGGTCGAACGCGTTCAGAGCCAGCTGGAAGACGCCGTTGATGTGGACTTATACAGGCTGATGATGTTACCTGTGCTTGAGCTCAGTATCCCTCGTCATATCGGCGCCCAGCTGTTGCACCAGAGACAGTAGAACGTTCTGCTTGAGCTTGCAGGGGGGGCCGAAGACTTGCGGCGGGTCGAACGCGTTCAGAGCCAGCTGGAAGACGCCGTTGATGTGGACTTATACAGGCTGATGATGTTACCTGTGCTTGAGCTCAGTATCCCTCGTCATATCGGCGCCCAGCTGTTGCACCAGAGACAGTAGAACGTTCTGCTTGAGCTTGCAGGGGGGGCCGAAGACTTGCGGCGGGTCGGCCGCGCGGCAGGCGCACATCACTAGCGCGAGGTCGGAGGCGTTCAGAGCCAGCTGGAAGGCGCCGTTGATGTCTCCGCCGCTCAGGAGGGACTGGATCTGAGCTGATTGGATCTGAGGAGTGGAAGTATGTGGTTAGAAGTACTGTTTGATGACTGATGAATGTACGGTCTGTGAGTTTTTGTTCCGGGGTTCTGGATGTTTTCTGCGTATAATAAATGGGAAAGTCTGTGTGAATGTTTGTTATAAGTAATCTTTGTAACTACTTAAGTTATTTAAATGAAATTTGGTGTGTAGATAATTTAGGACCTAGAATAGGACGTAGACTATTAAAATTTGGAAATTTGAACCTCTGAGGGTATGCTGAAATAGGGTGGTAAAGTTTGTATAGAAAATATTTTTTCCTTGGTTCGATTCACTCAAAACTCGTTATAAATAAACTATGTAGCGAATAATTAAACACGTTTCTTTTTTTGTAGTTTTTGTGTGAAAAAGAAACAAACATCCATTCCTACAAACAAACTTTCGCCATTATAATATTAGGATTAGTAGTAAGGTGTGACACTTATAACTAGCTAAATTCATATTCACTTCTTCACTCATTGATATAGAAGTGTAAACACAACTAGCACTTTAAATAAATAAAAAAAATCTATATAGGATTAAATGAAATTATGTAATAGTAATACTATTTGCAACCGTCTGCAGTTAGTTCAATGGTTTCAATTGTAAATACTAGTTGTAATTTTTCTATTCCTTGCTTGTAATTTCCCATTTTTATTATCTAAATATGTCTATTCTAATCTATATCTAAATAGTAATATAATCTTATTGATTCAGATTTATTTGAGACTCTGATTAATGACCAAGAATCTAAACAAGTTACCATCTTTCTTACAGTGATTTGATGCAACAAACTAAGTAACTCCATTACATAGCAGCAAGTGTATTACAATGATTCAAGTGTAAAATGAATCAAAATATTGGTGATAAAACCGTTCCAAATGAACATTTCTAATTTACTTGGCAATGGATTCTTGTAGAATGATAGGCAATGGAAAAAGTGGTAATAAATTATTATTAATACTTGTAAAAGGAAAGGCAAAGATTCTTGAATACAGTTCCTTGGTGAGATACGGTGAGGTCTCTGAAAAGAAGTGATATCGTTGACTGGGATTGTTTCAATGGGTAAATTGTACAGCATTGTTTTTATTTATGTATTATAATTTATTGCCGCAACTGTATGATCTGCAAATATAGATTGCAGGGTTCTATGTCTTGTCTACATAATAATATAAGAAAAAGATATCTGTATAATAATATGTATCTACGTACATGTACTCAGGTTTAGAAAGAGCCTATTCATTTGCTCCCCTAGGAGACGAAACCATGGTCCATGGAGTAAAAATATCTGAGCGTCTGGTCGATACGACGCGTGACCCTCTAGCTGGTGGGTATCTGTCTCAGCGCATCAGCATTGCCATACAGCGTGGTAATGCAGCCAGTGTCTTGGGGACGCGACGACTGGTATTGATATGGATCAGTTGATCTAACGTTTTTTCGATTGGTAGACAAGCGACTTAGCCAAATCACAGTCAACAGTGCCACTTGATTAGGCATTTGTACGAAAGTAAAATCGTTCGATGTTATCGATTCGCTTGATGGCATCGAAATGTATGATATTGTCAACCAATGATCTATTCTATACAATGACAAATCCATACTTTTTTGTAATTTTCGTGTGATCATCTAGCAAACTGTGAACACTCAATTTAAAATATATGGGCGTACTGAACTGATATGCCGCAAACTCAGTCGGCCACTCACAGTTTGGCTACTGGGGACACAGCCATAGGGTTAATATTGAACTCGTTTGGTATCAGAGCGCCTTTCAATCTTATTGTACAATAAATATATTGTACGATTTTATTGTAGGTCTAGGGGCCGCCTAAGTCAAATGTTACGTTGTCTAGGCCCTCAGCCACCCTTACAGGTCACCAACCTGTCTATCCGCCACCGAGGAAGTGGAGGGTGAATGCGCGCGAGACATCTGCACCGCCACCGAGCGCGCCTGCTCTCGCCACCACGTCATCTCTTTCTCTAGGACACTGGAAACAACAATAATTACCATTATTATACTTATTGTAAATTATATTTATTTGTAACTAGCCAACATCTCCGCGTGTGGGTCCAGCATTGTTAGTATTGTGAGTGATACCTGTGCGCGGCGTCCCTGAGCGACTGTGTGAGCGACTGCGTGAGCTGGTGCGGGTGCGGCGCGGCGGCGGCGCTGGCGGCCAGCATCTCCGCGTGTGGGTCCAGCATTGTTAGTATTGTGAGTGATACCTGTGCGCGACGTCCCTGAGCGACTGTGTGAGCGACTGCGTGAGCTGGTGCGGGTGCGGCGCGGCGGCGGCGCTGGCGGCCAGCATCTCCGCGTGTGGGTCCAGCATTGTTAGTATTGTGAGTGATACCTGTGCGCGGCGTCCCTGAGCGACTGTGTGAGCGACTGCGTGAGCTGGTGCGGGTGCGGCGCGGCGGCGGCGCTGGCGGCCAGCATCTCCGCGTGTGGGTCCAGCATTGTTAGTATTGTGAGTGATACCTGTGCGCGGCGTCCCTGAGCGACTGTGTGAGCGACTGCGTGAGCTGGTGCGGGTGCGGCGCGGCGGCGGCGCTGGCGGCCAGCATCTCCGCGTGTGGGTCCAGCATTGTTAGTATTGTGAGTGATACCTGTGCGCGGCGTCCCTGAGCGACTGTGTGAGCGACTGCGTGAGCTGGTGCGGGTGCGGCGCGGCGGCGGCGCTGGCGGCCAGCATCTCCGCGTGTGGGTCCAGCATTGTTAGTATTGTGAGTGATACCTGTGCGCGGCGTCCCTGAGCGACTGTGTGAGCGACTGCGTGAGCTGGTGCGGGTGCGGCGCGGCGGCGGCGCTGGCGGCCAGCATCTCCGCGTGTGGGTCCAGCATTGTTAGTATTGTGAGTGATACCTGTGCGCGACGTCCCTGAGCGACTGTGTGAGCGACTGCGTGAGCTGGTGCGGGTGCGGCGCGGCGGCGGCGCTGGCGGCCAGCATCTCCGCGTGTGGGTCCAGCATTGTTAGTATTGTGAGTGATACCTGTGCGCGACGTCCCTGAGCGACTGTGTGAGCGACTGCGTGAGCTGGTGCGGGTGCGGCGCGGCGGCGGCGCTGGCGGCCAGCATCTCCGCGTGCCGGTCCAGTGCGGCGCGGAGCGAGGCCGCCGCCGTCGCGCCGCCGCGCTCCGCCGCCGCGCGCGCCGCCGTCTCCGTGTGCACGGCGACTGAAACAACACATATATTGAATACATAGACACACAAGTATCACTTTAGTCATATTCAATCCACGTTGATTAGAGCTAACATTCATGTAATTACTTAAATCGAAAATAGACAGAGTCCAAAGCTGTCCTCGTCACATAGGCTCTACGGAGACCTTGTGCGAGGGACAGAGATTACCCGATTCGTTCAGTAGTTTTTGCCTGAAAGAGGAACAAACATTCATACAAACTATCACGTTCACAATATTAGTAAGGATGACAATCTGCACTAGATGTTACAAGGCTATTTCTATTCCAAGGCAACTGATTTATAAGATAAAAATAGGCTATGTTCTATTCCAAGGGTATTCAGTTCAGTAGTGTTTTCAAACACAAACAATCTTTAACGTTTATAATAGAAGTATAGTAAGGATAGGTACATACATTCTTTACATCCATTCTGGAAGGCGTGGTTGAGTTGTCTGAATATCTGTCCATGGGACTTCTCCATGACCGGCATAACGGTGTCGAAGAGAGCGGCGCGGAAGGATTCCTTCACCATGTCCGAGACCGAGGACGCTATGGCGGAGCTGAGCCGTTCCGTTATAGTCTGGAAGGAACGAGTTATCATTCAATACATAATGAGCTGAGCCGCTCTGTTATAGTCTGGAAGGAACGAGTTATCATTCAATACATAATGAGCTGAGCCGTTCCGTTATAGTCTGGAAGGAACGAGTTATCATTCAATACATAATGAGCTGAGCCGCTCTGTTATAGTCTGGAAGGAACGAGTTATCATTCAATACATAAAGAGCTGAGCCGCTCTGTTATAGTCTGGAAGGAACGAGTTATCATTCAATACATAATGAGCCGAGCCGCTCTGTTATAGTCTGAAAGGAACGAGTTATCATTCAATACATAATGAGCTGAGCCGCTCTGTTATAGTTTGGAAGGAACGAGTTATCATTCAATACATAATGAGCTGAGCCGCTCTGTTATAGTTTGGAAGGAACGAGTTATCATTCAATACATAATGAGCTGAGCCGCTCTGTTATAGTTTGGAAGGAACGAGTTATCATTCAATACATAATGAGCTGAGCCGCTCTGTTATAGTCTGGAAGGAACGAGTTATCATTCAATACATAATGAGCTGAGCCGCTCTGTTATAGTTTGGAAGGAACGAGTTATAATTCAATACATAATGAGCTGAGCCGCTCTGTTATAGTCTGGAAGGAACGAGTTATCATTCAATACATAATGAGCTGAGCCGCTCTGTTATAGTCTGGAAGGAACGAGTTATCATTCAATACATAATGCTGGACAATACACAGCACAATCTAGCCCCAAGGTAAGCTACTCAACATGACGGTGTCTAAGAGAGCGGCGCGGAAGGATTCCTTCACCATGTCCGAGAGGACGCTATAGCGGAGCTGAGCCGCTCTGTTATAGTCTGGAAGGAACGAGTTATCATTAAATACATAATGCTGGACAATCCACACAGCGCCATCAAGTCACAGGCTAAGAAATGCTATACCATACATTTCATAAATAGATATTTTTTATTACAAGTACTTAGAAAAACATTCAGAACCCCGGAACAAATTATCAGCAGATCGTAATAACATTTGTCCCGAGGCGGGAAACTGCTGCGTCACCGAGATGTCTTCATACTAACCTTCTAAGTGGAGATACTGTGATATGCACTGACATCTTGTGTATAGTGGAGTGTATAGTGCATTGTGCGAATAAGTGTGGTGGAAGAATAAGCATTGATTGTTGCTTATACATACTTTGACAGATGGTCGGTGGCGGTGAGCTTGGTGCCACTGTGACTGCACTGTCATCTCTCATGTGAGTGTATCGTGTAAGTGAGGTAAGTATGAGTGTGCAGACCTTGCTGTTGGCTAGTTTCTCGATGTTGTCCCTGAGCAGATGGTCGGTGGCGGTGAGCTTGGTGCCACTGTGACTGCACTGTCATCTCTCATGTGAGTGTATCGTGTAAGTGAGGTAAGTATGAGTGTGCAGACCTTGCTGTTGGCTAGTTTCTCGATGTTGTCCCTGAGCAGATGGTCGGTGGCGGTGAGCTTGGTGGCACTGTGACTGCACTGTCATCTCTCATGTGAGTGTATCGTGTAAGTGAGGTAAGTATCAGTGTGCAGACCTTGCTGTTGGCTAGTTTCTCGATGTTGTCCCTGAGCAGATGGTCGGTGGCGGTGAGCTTGGTGGCACTGTGACTGCACTGTCATCTCTCATGTGAGTGTATCGTGTAAGTGAGGTAAGTATGAGTGTGCAGACCTTGCTGTTGGCTAGTTTCTCGATGTTGTCCCTGAGCAGATGGTCGGTGGCGGTGAGCTTGGTGCCACTGTGACCTGCAGTGTCATCTCTCATGTGAGTGTATCGTGTAAGTGAGGTAAGTATGAGTGTGCAGACCTTGCTGTTGGCTAGTTTCTCGATGTTGTCCCTGAGCAGATGGTCGGTGGCGGTGAGCTTGGTGGCACTGTGACTGCACTGTCATCTCTCATGTGAGTGTATCGTGTAAGTGAGGTAAGTATGAGTGTGCAGACCTTGCTGTTGGCTAGTTTCTCGATGTTGTCCCTGAGCAGATGGTCGGTGGCGGTGAGCTTGGTGGCACTGTGACTGCACTGTCATCTCTCATGTGAGTGTATCGTGTAAGTGAGGTAAGTATCAGTGTGCAGACCTTGCTGTTGGCTAGTTTCTCGATGTTGTCCCTGAGCAGATGGTCGGTGGCGGTGAGCTTGGTGCCACTGTGACTGCACTGTCATCTCTCATGTGAGTGTATCGTGTAAGTGAGGTAAGTATGAGTGTGCAGACCTTGCTGTTGGCTAGTTTCTCGATGTTGTCCCTGAGCAGATGGTCGGTGGCGGTGAGCTTGGTGGCACTGTGACTGCACTGTCATCTCTCATGTGAGTGTATCGTGTAAGTGAGGTAAGTATCAGTGTGCAGACCTTGCTGTTGGCTAGTTTCTCGATGTTGTCCCTGAGCAGATGGTCGGTGGCGGTGAGCTTGGTGCCACTGTGACTGCACTGTCATCTCTCATGTGAGTGTATCGTGTAAGTGAGGTAAGTATGAGTGTGCAGACCTTGCTGTTGGCTAGTTTCTCGATGTTGTCCCTGAGCAGATGGTCGGTGGCGGTGAGCTTGGTGCCACTGTGACTGCACTGTCATCTCTCATGTGAGTGTATCGTGTAAGTGAGGTAAGTATGAGTGTGCAGACCTTGCTGTTGGCTAGTTTCTCGATGTTGTCCCTGAGCAGATGGTCGGTGGCGGTGAGCTTGGTGCCACTGTGACTGCACTGTCATCTCTCATGTGAGTGTATCGTGTAAGTGAGGTAAGTATGAGTGTGCAGACCTTGCTGTTGGCTAGTTTCTCGATGTTGTCCCTGAGCAGATGGTCGGTGGCGGTGAGCTTGGTGCCACTGTGACTGCACTGTCATCTCTCATGTGAGTGTATCGTGTAAGTGAGGTAAGTATGAGTGTGCAGACCTTGCTGTTGGCTAGTTTCTCGATGTTGTCCCTGAGCAGATGGTCGGTGGCGGTGAGCTTGGTGCCACTGTGACCTGCAGTGTCATCTCTCATGTGAGTGTATCGTGTAAGTGAGGTAAGTATGAGTGTGCAGACCTTGCTGTTGGCTAGTTTCTCGATGTTGTCCCTGAGCAGATGGTCGGTGGCGGTGAGCTTGGTGGCACTGTGACTGCACTGTCATCTCTCATGTGAGTGTATCGTGTAAGTGAGGTAAGTATGAGTGTGCAGACCTTGCTGTTGGCTAGTTTCTCGATGTTGTCCCTGAGCAGATGGTCGGTGGCGGTGAGCTTGGTGGCACTGGGACTGCACTGTCATCTCTCATGTGAGTGTATCGTGTAAGTGAGGTAAGTATGAGTGTGCAGACCTTGCTGTTGGCTAGTTTCTCGATGTTGTCCCTGAGCAGATGGTCGGTGGCGGTGAGCTTGGTGGCACTGTGACTGCACTGTCATCTCTCATGTGAGTGTATCGTGTAAGTGAGGTAAGTATGAGTGTGCAGACCTTGCTGTTGGCTAGTTTCTCGATGTTGTCCCTGAGCAGATGGTCGGTGGCGGTGAGCTTGGTGCCACTGTGACTGTACTGTCATCTCTCATGTGAGTGTATCGTGTAAGTGAGGTAAGTATGAGTGTGCAGACCTTGCTGTTGGCTAGTTTCTCGATGTTGTCCCTGAGCAGATGGTCGGTGGCGGTGAGCTTGGTGCCACTGTGACTGCACTGTCATCTCTCATGTGAGTGTATCGTGTAAGTGAGGTAAGTATGAGTGTGCAGACCTTGCTGTTGGCTAGTTTCTCGATGTTGTCCCTGAGCAGATGGTCGGTGGCGGTGAGCTTGGTGCCACTGTGACTGCACTGTCATCTCTCATGTGAGTGTATCGTGTAAGTGAGGTAAGTATCAGTGTGCAGACCTTGCTGTTGGCTAGTTTCTCGATGTTGTCCCTGAGCAGATGGTCGGTGGCGGTGAGCTTGGTGGCACTGTGACTGCACTGTCATCTCTCATGTGAGTGTATCGTGTAAGTGAGGTAAGTATCAGTGTGCAGACCTTGCTGTTGGCTAGTTTCTCGATGTTGTCCCTGAGCAGATGGTCGGTGGCGGTGAGCTTGGTGCCACTGTGACTGCACTGTCATCTCTCATGTGAGTGTATCGTGTAAGTGAGGTAAGTATGAGTGTGCAGACCTTGCTGTTGGCTAGTTTCTCGATGTTGTCCCTGAGCAGATGGTCGGTGGCGGTGAGCTTGGTGCCACTGTGACCTGCAGTGTCATCTCTCATGTGAGTGTATCGTGTAAGTGAGGTAAGTATGAGTGTGCAGACCTTGCTGTTGGCTAGTTTCTCGATGTTGTCCCTGAGCAGATGGTCGGTGGCGGTGAGCTTGGTGGCACTGTGACTGCACTGTCATCTCTCATGTGAGTGTATCGTGTAAGTGAGGTAAGTATGAGTGTGCAGACCTTGCTGTTGGCTAGTTTCTCGATGTTGTCCCTGAGCAGATGGTCGGTGGCGGTGAGCTTGGTGCCACTGTGACTGCACTGTCATCTCTCATGTGAGTGTATCGTGTAAGTGAGGTAAGTATGAGTGTGCAGACCTTGCTGTTGGCTAGTTTCTCGATGTTGTCCCTGAGCAGATGGTCGGTGGCGGTGAGCTTGGTGCCACTGTGACTGCACTGTCATCTCTCATGTGAGTGTATCGTGTAAGTGAGGTAAGTATGAGTGTGCAGACCTTGCTGTTGGCTAGTTTCTCGATGTTGTCCCTGAGCAGATGGTCGGTGGCGGTGAGCTTGGTGGCGAGCTCGTGCTGCAGCGCGGCGGCGAGAGGCTCCAGCGCGCGCGCCGCGCCCACGCCGGCCGCCGACGCGGCGCGCGCGCTCGCCGCTTCGCCCACTCGGCCGATGCGCTCCCAACTGTACATTTGTAATTTAATTTATTAAGTACTTACGTAAGAAATAATTGTCGTCGATAAAAAATTATGATTTTCACACTTATATAGTAAATCTGATTTTATTAGTGAATACCTATTTTTAGCTTTCTGTGTCTATTTAAGTTCTATTGTACTATTAAGTTCTAGTGTCGATTGTAATTAGTTAAGCTGATGGCAATCCGAAATAAATAAATAAATAAAACTGTAAACATATTACTACATAGTATAAAACAAAGTCGCTTTCTCTGTCCCTATTTCCCTTTGACTGCTTAAATCTTTAAAAGTACGGAACCGATTTTGATGCGGTTTTATTTAATAGATAGAGTGGTTCAATAGGAAGGTTTATACGTGTAATAAAACCGTTTGAAGCCGGGGCTGGTCGCTAGTAAATAATAAAATAAATAATTTTGGGGGTAAAGGTGGATATTCCACCAAATGGTAACAGAGGAAGATCTTCCCTGTACCGGGTCGGCCCAACTGGCCCGCATACCCGGGGTCTTTCGGCCGACAGTTGATGTCGGACATTTGTATATAGGTCATGTTTTTGAAATTAGCGTTTGCGCGATCTAGGATTAATGGTCACGTGATCTACTTTTTGCACTCAGACTTTGTTTTTTCATTTGTAGTTTCGCTCACGTCCTGCTAGAGGTCGCTACAACAATCTTTACTAATATTATAAATGCGAAGTTTGCGTGAATGTACGGATGTTTGTAACTCTATCACTCAAAAACTAATGAACGGCTCGATTCTACTTTCACGTTCATAATATTAGTAAGGACAAGTTATGCCAGAGTATTGAAAACAGGGCGCTATAGCGCTCATTTGAGGAGGCCTATGTCCAGCAGTGGACTAATATAGGCTGATGGTGATGTCATAGTACGCACCCCACTTGCAAGGCGTTCTCGATGGCCTGCGTGGTGCTGAGCTGGTGCTGATGCAGAGCCGTCTCCAGCAGGTCTCGCGGATCCTGGCTCGCTTCTCGGAGTAACCGGAGCTCCATGCTCTGCTGCTCTATTAGAGGGGAGACCTGTGTCCAGCAGTGGACTAATGTAGGCTGATGATGTAGTACGCACCCCACTTGCAAGGCGTTCTCGATGGCCTGCGTGGTGCTGAGCTGGTGCTGATGCAGAGCCGTCTCCAGCAGGTCTCGCGGATCCTGGCTCGCTTCTCGGAGTAACCGGAGCTCCATGCTCTGCTGCTCTATTAGAGGGGAGACCTGTGTCCAGCAGTGGACTAATGTAGGCTGATGATGTAGTACGCACCCCACTTGCAAGGCGTTCTCGATGGCCTGCGTGGTGCTGAGCTGGTGCTGATGCAGAGCCGTCTCCAGCAGGTCTCGCGGATCCTGGCTCGCTTCTCGGAGTAACCGGAGCTCCATGCTCTGCTGCTCTATTAGAGGGGAGACCTGTGTCCAGCAGTGGACTAATGTAGGCTGATGATGTACGCACCCCACTTGCAAGGCGTTCTCGATGGCCTGCGTGGTGCTGAGCTGGTGCTGATGCAGAGCCGTCTCCAGCAGGTCTCGCGGATCCTGGCTCGCTTCTCGGAGTAACCGGAGCTCCATGCTCTGCTGCTCTATTAGAGGGGAGACCTGTGTCCAGCAGTGGACTAATGTAGGCTGATGATGTACGCACCCCACTTGCAAGGCGTTCTCGATGGCCTGCGTGGTGCTGAGCTGGTGCTGATGCAGAGCCGTCTCCAGCAGGTCTCGCGGATCCTGGCTCGCTTCTCGGAGTAACCGGAGCTCCATGCTCTGCTGCTCTATTAGAGGGGAGACCTGTGTCCAGCAGTGGACTAATGTAGGCTGATGATGTACGCACCCCACTTGCAAGGCGTTCTCGATGGCCTGCGTGGTGCTGAGCTGGTGCTGATGCAGAGCCGCCTCCAGCAGGTCTCGCGGATCCTGGCTCGCTTCTCGGAGTAACCGGAGCTCCATGCTCTGCTGCTCTATTAGAGGGGAGACCTGTGTCCAGCAGTGGACTAATGTAGGCTGATGATGTACGCACCCCACTTGCAAGGCGTTCTCGATGGCCTGCGTGGTGCTGAGCTGGTGCTGATGCAGAGCCGTCTCCAGCAGGTCTCGCGGATCCTGGCTCGCTTCTCGGAGTAACCGGAGCTCCATGCTCTGCTGCTCTATTAGAGGGGAGACCTGTGTCCAGCAGTGGACTAATGTAGGCTGATGATGTACGCACCCCACTTGCAAGGCGTTCTCGATGGCCTGCGTGGTGCTGAGCTGGTGCTGATGCAGAGCCGCCTCCAGCAGGTCTCGCGGATCCTGGCTCGCTTCTCGGAGTAACCGGAGCTCCATGCTCTGCTGCTCTATTAGATCTGTTCACAGATATATACATTTATTGATACGTACAAACAATATAATGTACAAAATATATAAGAAATGAAATTTTATATTATTTGATTTTATTCTTAATTTCGCGACTGGTCCACTAATCAGTATGGTGGCCTAGTCCAAAATGAAGCGAAAGACAAAAGATTGAAGCGAAGAGAAATTCAATTTACACCTTATTTCTTATATTTTAAAGTTATTTATTGTTTCAAATTTTACTTGTGCTTATTATGTAAGCCTAAAGAAATAAAGTTATTGATTTACTGATGTAAGGAAGAAGAGAAATATTTTTGAGGGTGAGATTCAGCGGTTTTATGGGTTTAGTGCATGAGAGGCAAAAACCTATCTCACAAAGTGTAAAGTGAAGCCTGACTCTGTCGACTGGAGTGAAAAGGACAAAAGTATTATCTATGATCTTCTCTTTAAAAGTATTATTTTGTATTTGTATTTTTGTATGATTATCTAGTGCTGCTATCAACTTCCACATCAGCCCATATACCAGTGTTGTACTCACCCGTCAGTCTGTCAAGCTTTGATTCAAGCATGTCAAGCCTGGCCCACTCTATCCGCGGCTCGTCGCTCGTCGTCCGCTCCAGGAGAGGCCCGCTCAGCGCCGTGGCCGACGCGTTGAGAGACTGAGCGCGCTTGACGGTGTGTTGTACTCACCCGTCAGTCTGTCAAGCTTTGATTCAAGCATGTCAAGCCTGGCCCGCTCTATCCGCGGCTCGTCGCTCGTCGTCCGCTCCAGGAGAGGCCCGCTCAGCGCCGTGGCCGACGCGTTGAGAGACTGAGCGCGCTTGACGGTGTGTTGTACTCACCCGTCAGTCTGTCAAGCTTTGATTCAAGCATGTCAAGCCTGGCCCGCTCTATCCGCGGCTCGTCGCTCGTCGTCCGCTCCAGGAGAGGCCCGCTCAGCGCCGTGGCCGACGCGTTGAGAGACTGAGCGCGCTTGACGGTGTGTTGTACTCACCCGTCAGTCTGTCAAGCTTTGATTCAAGCATGTCAAGCCTGGCCCGCTCTATCCGCGGCTCGTCGCTCGTCGTCCGCTCCAGGAGAGGCCCGCTCAGCGCCGTGGCCGACGCGTTGAGAGACTGAGCGCGCTTGACGGTGTGTTGTACTCACCCGTCAGTCTGTCAAGCTTTGATTCAAGCATGTCAAGCCTGGCCCGCTCTATCCGCGGCTCGTCGCTCGTCGTCCGCTCCAGGAGAGGCCCGCTCAGCGCCGTGGCCGACGCGTTGAGAGACTGAGCGCGCTTGATGGTGTGTTGTACTCACCCGTCAGTCTGTCAAGCTTTGATTCAAGCATGTCAAGCCTGGCCCGCTCTATCCGCGGCTCGTCGCTCGTCGTCCGCTCCAGGAGAGGCCCGCTCAGCGCCGTGGCCGACGCGTTGAGAGACTGAGCGCGCTTGACGGTGTGTTGTACTCACCCGTCAGTCTGTCAAGCTTTGATTCAAGCATGTCAAGCCTGGCCCGCTCTATCCGCGGCTCGTCGCTCGTCGTCCGCTCCAGGAGAGGCCCGCTCAGCGCCGTGGCCGACGCGTTGAGAGACTGAGCGCGCTTGATGGTGTGTTGTACTCACCCGTCAGTCTGTCAAGCTTTGATTCAAGCATGTCAAGCCTGGCCCGCTCTATCCGCGGCTCGTCGCTCGTCGTCCGCTCCAGGAGAGGCCCGCTCAGCGCCGTGGCCGACGCGTTGAGAGACTGAGCGCGCTTGACGGTGTGTTGTACTCACCCGTCAGTCTGTCAAGCTTTGATTCAAGCATGTCAAGCCTGGCCCGCTCTATCCGCGGCTCGTCGCTCGTCGTCCGCTCCAGGAGAGGCCCGCTCAGCGCCGTGGCTGACGCGTTGAGAGACTGAGCGCGCTTGACGGTGTGTTGTACTCACCCGTCAGTCTGTCAAGCTTTGATTCAAGCATGTCAAGCCTGGCCCGCTCTATCCGCGGCTCGTCGCTCGTCGTCCGCTCCAGGAGAGGCCCGCTCAGCGCCGTGGCTGACGCGTTGAGAGACTGAGCGCTGGATTTATCACTCGACGCTTTCCGTTGGTTCGCTTCCGTTATTTGTGCGATTGATATCGGCGGCCATGTTGTTTCGCTTGCTGAAATTATAAGCGCTGATAGAGAAAACTATCATGAAAATGAGAAAATGTATCATTCAATTGGGGAAGTGTTTGCATTGGAAGAGACATCACACTGATGAACATCCTACAGCTGTCAATGGTGTGTCCAGACCAAGCGAACGAACGTGAACGTATCAGAGTGGACATAAAAGCGAAAACCAATGATATGACGTGATGCATGCACATAACAACGAAAGCAAGTGAACGTGCAGTAGCGATCGTCGAATCCCACTCGTTCGCTTGATCTGACCCATTTTAAAAGCCATCACACACTGAAGACTTGGCCGGGCCGGAGGCGAAGGCGTGCGGGTGTATCCTATTGGTACCGCACCGCCACCGCCTCCGGTGTATGTGTAGTCTTACATATGATTCAATAGGGTACAAATCTAAGGCCTTCTCCTCCGGCCTAGCCACGGCTTGAGGTAAGTGACGAAATGAGAACTCTGCAGCTTGAAGGGAAATATAAAAATGCGATCACAATAGTTCTACCATAGCCGCAGTGATCGGAAAACCTTAAGAAGTCGATATACATACTGCTATGTGTGAGTTTGTGCGCTTTAACGCCGGTGTCCGCGAACAAGTCGTTCTGGAACATCGGCTCGTTTCCGTTCGGTATCGGCGGCGGCACCGGCTTCGGCTCTAGCACCGGATCTTCGCAGAGGATCGCTTCGTCCTATAAAGAGAAGACAATGCTTTTCAATACTATACACATATACTCGATGCGCCCCGCGGCTTCGCCCGCGAACCAGAGTTTTTTTTCATACAAATTTCAGAAATTTATTACACAACCCATTATATTGTTGGGTTATTTTGTAAAAATAAAAAAACACGTGTTTAATTATTTATGTCATACTTTTTTATTTATACCGTGTTTTGAGTGAATCGAACCAAGGAAAAATTATTTTCCATACAAAATTTACCACCCTATTCCCTACCTCGGAGGTAAATTTTTGAAAATTGTATTAGCCTATGTCTTATTCTAGGTCCTAAACTATCTTCGTACCAAATTTCATCGAAATAACCTAAGTAATTACGGAGATTACTTATAACAAACATTCACAGACTTTCCCATTTATTATAATAGTAAGATGTAAGATTTAATTTTTGTAAACAAGAGAGGTTTCGATCTGCGAAGCGAGACCCTCTGGCTGGTGAGTGACGCAGCGCATTGGCATTGTCATACAGCGGGGGAATGCAGCCAGTGTCAAAATAATGGGGAGCATTTAAAACTTATTATATTAGCGGAGATTAGAAATTCCCCAACGTAAGATACTCAAAGCTTGTGTAAGGCTGCCTGTCCATTGACGCGGAGAGAGGCAGCGGAGCGGAGAAGAAATATTAACCAATAGGATTGCATGAAAAATCTCCGCATGCAATCCTATTGGTTAATATTTCTTCGTTTCTCCGCTCCGCTGCCTCTTCGCGTCAATGGACAAACAGCAAAGGGTACTAGATTAGATAACTGACATAATTAATACATTATATACATAGATAGATATTTTTTGTTTTTATTATATTATATGTACATAGAAAACACCCAGACCAACGGAGCCGCCTGACGTCAGCTTGCTGATGCCGCTGTGTCTCTCCGTGCACACCGCTGTAACGATATGTAATGTACGTACAATGTGGTCCACGTAGAAGTCTTCATCTTCGTTGTGCGACATGATCTCCTGCACCTCGCGGCTGGGGCTGGAGCCGCCTGACGTCAGCTTGCTGATGCCGCTGTGGCTCTCCGTGCACACCGCTGTAACGATATGTAATGTACGTACGATGTGGTCCACGTAGAAGTCTTCATCTTCGTTGTGCGACATGATCTCCTGCACCTCGCGGCTGGGGCTGGAGCCGCCTGACGTCAGCTTGCTGATGCCGCTGTGGCTCTCCGTGCACACCGCTGTAACGATATGTAATGTACGTACGATGTGGTCCACGTAGAAGTCATCATCTTCGTTGTGCGACATGATCTCCTGCACCTCGCGGCTGGGGCTGGAGCCGCCTGACGTCAGCTTGCTGATGCCGCTGTGTCTCTCCGTGCACACCGCTGTAACGATATGTAATGTACGTACGATGTGGTCCACGTAGAAGTCTTCATCTTCGTTGTGCGACATGATCTCCTGCACCTCGCGGCTGGGGCTGGAGCCGCCTGACGTCAGCTTGCTGATGCCGCTGTGTCTCTCCGTGCACACCGCTGTAACGATATGTAATGTACGTACGATGTGGTCCACGTAGAAGTCTTCATCTTCGTTGTGCGACATGATCTCCTGCACCTCGCGGCTGGGGCTGGAGCCGCCTGACGTCAGCTTGCTGATGCCGCTGTGTCTCTCCGTGCACACCGCTGTAACGATATGTAATGTACGTACGATGTGGTCCACGTAGAAGTCTTCATCTTCGTTGTGCGACATGATCTCCTGCACCTCGCGGCTGGGGCTGGAGCCGCCTGACGTCAGCTTGCTGATGCCGCTGTGGCTCTCCGTGCACACCGCTGTAACGATATGTAATGTACGTACGATGTGGTCCACGTAGAAGTCTTCATCTTCGTTGTGCGACATGATCTCCTGCACCTCGCGGCTGGGGCTGGAGCCGCCTGATGTCAGCTTGCTGATGCCGCTGTGGCTCTCCGTGCACACCGCTGTAACGATATGTAATGTACGTACGATGTGGTCCACGTAGAAGTCTTCATCTTCGTTGTGCGACATGATCTCCTGCACCTCGCGGCTGGGGCTGGAGCCGCCTGACGTCAGCTTGCTGATGCCGCTGTGTCTCTCCGTGCACACCGCTGTAACGATATGTAATGTACGTACGATGTGGTCCACGTAGAAGTCTTCATCTTCGTTGTGCGACATGATCTCCTGCACCTCGCGGCTGGGGCTGGAGCCGCCTGACGTCAGCTTGCTGATGCCGCTGTGTCTCTCCGTGCACACCGCTGTAACGATATGTAATGTACGTACGATGTGGTCCACGTAGAAGTCTTCATCTTCGTTGTGCGACATGATCTCCTGCACCTCGCGGCTGGGGCTGGAGCCGCCTGACGTCAGCTTGCTGATGCCGCTGTGGCTCTCCGTACACACCGCTATAACGATATACATCTGTCAAGCTTTGATTCAAGCATGTCAAACCTGGCATGCTCTATCCGTATCCATACAACATAGTCTGTATTGAGTTTTAGGTTGAAACAGCCAACGACGAAACGGCTGTCCATGGGATCTGTGATTAATTAAATTATTAATAGGTATAATTTATTTATTATCTCAAGATATGTGTAGCACAGAGGGCTACGGAGCGCTCCATCCCATACCCTATACTGACTACCCGATATCTACTCTTTAGAAACAGTTATTTTTTGTAAACGAAGACATTCATGACTGACTACTTAAACTGATAAGAATAACAGACAAAAGCAGGGTAACGGCAAGTTAACAACTAAAATAAAAACAAAAACTTCAAAAACGCGTAATTGCTTCAGCGAAGAAGATGCAAGTTTGAGTTCCATAATGAAAGGCCACTGGAATGATGAATGAAAACTGCCAAAACCGAATTGTTTTGAGCTCCTGCAGTTTGATCTGATAATACCATTGTCGTAAAATATATTACACGAATTTTCCTTTGATTTTGAAACTCATTTGTTTACTAAAAGTATTTATGTTTGAATCGCGGTACAGGTGGAAATACAACGTCAAACTAAAGTTGTAGACGTTAAAAGTCGTCACACAGAAGCCGTGGCCGGGCCGAGGCGAAGGCGTGCGGGTTGTATCTTATTGGTAGCGCACCACTACTCCGGTGTTACAAAACCACAAGAAAATTAGAGGAACATAGTTTACGACACTGGTATCAGCAGAGCAGGCTGCAGGAGCTCCAAACAATTCGTGGTTTTGACAGTTTTCATTCATCATTCCATTCCAAATTCAAAAGGAACAGGGCTGATCCCGCCACCATTCCGGGTGGCCTACAGGAGCTTCAAACAATTCGTGGTTTTGACAGTTTTCATTCATCATTCGATTCCAAATTCAAAAAGAACGAGGGCTGATCCCGCCACCATTCCGGGTGACCTACAGGAGCTTCAAACAATTCGTGATTTTGACAGTTTTCATTCATCATTCGATTCCAAATTCAAAAAGAACGAGGGCTGATCCCGCCACCATTCCGGGTGGCCTACAGGAGCTTCAAACAATTCGTGGTTTTGACAGTTTTCATTCATCATTCCATTCCAAATGCGGAATGGTGGCGGGATCAGCCCACGTTCTTTTGGCTCACTCACCTGAGGTGGAGCTGCGAGACTTGACCGCGACGTCGGGCGTGACGGGCGCGTGAGCCAGCTCGTCTTCTTCACGCTTGCCGGGAGAGCTGGGGAGATGGAGGGTTAACTTTGTCATATGCATTTTAATGGTTAAAACTCTCCACACACTGAAGCCTGAGGCGGAGCGGAGGCGAAGGCGTGGCGGTTTTTCCTATGGCCGCCACCGCCTGCGGTGTGTGTGTAGGCTTTCATATGATTCAATAGAATACAACTCGCACGCCTTCGCCTCCGCTCCGCCTCCGGCTTCAGTGTGTGGAGACCTTAAGAGTTATTTTTCGGATCGGACTGAAATTTAGAATAGACATAGTTTTAGTCTGAGCATAAAACAAAGGCTACTTTTCATCTGATAAATCAATTTCCATATGATATAAATAGCCTTCAATATAAAAATTATAAAAAAACAGCATCGAAATCCGTCGCTTAGTTTTAAAGATCTAAGCATACATAGGGACATATAGACAGCGGGAAGCTACTATGTTTTATACTAAGTAGATATATGGACTTTTTATTGGTATCACACTCAAACACCACAGGAAAACAAAAGAAAACAAACAAAATTTAATGGAAATTAGGTACAGTAAAAAAGTAAACAGGTAGGTATCTAAAACAATTATAAAAAACTAGCAGCGAATCACGGTTTCACCCGCGTAATTCCCGTTCCCGTGGGAATTCCGGAATAAAATGAAGCCTATATGTTATTCGAGACTAAAAAAAAAAGCCGAATTTCATCCACATCCGTTCAGTAGTTTTTGCGTTAAAGAGTAACAAACATCCATTCATCCATCCATACCTAAAAACTTTCGCGTTTATAATATTAGTAGGAAGTAAAACACACATTACCTATTACTAATAAAAAAATTAGTTATTACTATGAAGGAAAGCTATGGCGCTCATTAGGGGAGGCCTATGTCCAGCAGTGGACTAATATAGGCTGATGATGATGATGAAGGAAAGTGTCATTTTATTACTAACCTAAAAGCGTCTGGTGTCATTAGATTCAGTTGCGGCGCACCCGACGGAGACTCCGTTCGCAGCACCAACATGCTGTTCGATGGCGGCTGTTGGAAAAAAGGCTTTGTTATCATCAGAATAGAATACACATTAATAAGGATACCTCAAGAACTACTGAACATATTAAGATAGGACCACATGAGAAGAACCAGATATCAAATAAAAGGAAATCATTTATGGGCAATTGTGTGTGGTTCTATAATGAGCTTCCACCTGAAGCAACTGAGCTCTCTATTTGTAGATTTAAATTAAACAATACATAAAAAAAATCTCATCAAGAAAGATCTCCACACACTGAAGGAGGCGTAGCGGAGGCGAAGGCGTGCGAGTGTATTCCATTGAATCATATGAAATCCTACACACACACCAGAGGCGGTGGCGGCGCGGTGCCATAGGAAAAACCGGCACGCCTTCGCCTCCGCTCCCCCTCCGGCTTCAGTGTGTGAGACTTTAAGGCATATTCCTCCATAAATAATTTCATCAATGACTACGGGACATGGCTACAAGCAACCACTGCGCCACAGAGGTCGTTACCTGCGCTCGCAGCAACAAGCTCTTCAACTGCTCCGTCTGTTGCTGCAGTATGCTGGAGGCGAGCGCGGGAGACTCCTCCGAAGAGTTGGTGTTTAGGTCTTCTAGTGTTGATTCCGACATTGCTGTAACAAACCATATCTTGTTACTACTCTGGCCTAATGGTATAATATATTACAAAAAACTGAAGCGAACTGAAAATCAATTAAAACTTTATTTCCTGTATTATTTTGATAATAAGGAAGTTTCCGATTTTTTTATTTAAATGTAAAAAAATAATAATATACTTGCAATAAAGCCCGCTGAATTTTTTTTTCAATTATCTTCATAAATGACGAAGTTATGATACTTTTCCCGTCCGCTTTAAAACTTCTCGGCGCGCGGCCGCTCAACAACGTCATGACGTCATAACTCCGCTCGAGTCTAGTAGTTTCTATGCGCGGTAACCTCAAACAAATCTAAAATACTAAATCAAGACGGAACGGATATTTATTACCGTTGTGGAATCTGTGCAGGACAACGTTGACATAGTTTTAATATACCTAGCTTGTATTTTTCTTAAGATTTGGTTACCTATACCTTAAGAATAAGTAGGTATAGTTATTATTTATTCTTATGCCTATACCTAGAGTTCAAAATCTTACCTACATAATTTTCAGTTATCAATGTTATCATCAATCATCATACCCAGAATAGAGTAGGTAGTACCTATACCTACCTACGCGATATCTCTACAACGATCTGTTTGTTATACCTACCTAGATCAATTTATGTAATGTACCTACCTTCCTTTGTGTTAATAAGGGTTATATTCTTCGCCTTGATAGTCGAACATTGAAGAGCTTTTGGGAATGAGCAGAAATCCAAAGAATAATCCAGTATCTTATGAACGTTCTAGACTTTCAAGCATAGGTAGGTATGCCAAGGTTCTCGATCGAATCGAAAGGAAGAACAGAGTCAAGTGGGAATGACAGAGATAGATATAGCTTCCGGAAAACATTGGAAATAAAAGACAAGGACGACGTAGGTTAAATGTAAGGGATAGAGTTATTTCTAGGATTGCAACGAAAAATCTATTTGGCAGTAGGTATACCGAATATTCGGCGAGCCCCCTGATCGAATAGCCGAATATTAGGCAAAAGTATACGGCCGGATTTTAGCGTCGAAACTTGTACAGGTGATTAACTTTTCGAATACAGTATATGATTATGTACCTATTTCATGTACCAATGACTACTTAAATTATTGTGAGAGAAATTACCGTAGCTTTCTCGAGCAGATCTACAGCTTTAAAAGCTTCTTTTTAAATCCTAACTTAATATTATAAATGTATGAATGTATGGATGTTTGTTCCTCTTTCACACAAAAACTACTAAATTGATCGAGCTGAAATTCGAAATAGACTTAAGTAGTTTTAGCCCTGGAATAACACGTAAGCTACTTTTCATCCTATAAATCAGTTCCCATGCAATAGAAATAGCCTTTAGACGTTTTCATAGCAAAAACGCGTGCGAGGCCGCGGGCAGTAATCTACATAAATTAGAATAGAATAGAAAACACTTTATTATACTTAAACCTACCACACAAAGAAAGAAAAGAGAACATAAAAATACTACATACTAAGTCTACATAATTATAAAGGGCGGTCTTATCGCTAGGTACCTAAATATAGAAATGGAAAATAAAAACTTATATAAACAGAATATAATAATATTATCTATCATTATTATAATAACTTATAATATAAGTACATAATTTAACTTATTACTTAAATTATGTTTAGAAAAGTCGATAATAAATCTATATATAATAAATAAATATATATTAAATCGTATCTATATGAAATAAATTAATATACTTTACATAGACACTCGCCCACACCACGTTCCATGTACTTACTATGAGAAAAATAACGATGAAACACTCGAAACAGTCGAAAAGCGCTTTCCCCCCACCTGTGCCGTTGACCCGCGGGAACTTATGACGTCACAGGCCAAATGCCTACCGCTTATTTTCTAATTCGTTTTTGATTCAGTAAAAGTGGAATAACTTTGTCATTTTTCAAGTTATCAAAATAATTCTTTCACCATATTTATTGTAATATATATGCCCTAAAACTTACATAATTAGTTTTTATTTTTGTGAATTTGGAAACTTCCTTATTATGTAACTATATAATTAAATTTGACTTCTTTGACTATTTTGTAAGCCTAAAGAAATACAGATATTGATTTACTGATTTACTGATACAGGATGGTGGGTTATTGAGACGGGGCAGTAAGGCCAGGTAGATATTTTGAACTGCTCTCACAGGGATTGGGAAAATTGTAAAGTCAGCTAAAAATGGTTTTTTTTCACAAAAACTTTATTTGATGGAAATCAATTCCGTTTTTATTATGAGTGAGCTTTGGGTACCTACTAGATATGTCACAAATCGCGTAAACTTTTTCCTCGATACTTCTGCATTGACTTGGACAGGCGATAGTTGTATTGAATTAAGGTTTTTCATTGTAATTTCCATCGGACTTGTGGTTCCATCTCTAACCATTACAGATCTGATCTAGATTTACTTTATTTACTGATATGTTACGATCGATATGTCACGATGTAGAGCTGCACGTTTATTAGTATAGATATAATGTTACCATGCTTGAGTGAAGAGTGCGTGGTGGGCGGCGTGTAGACGAGCGAGCCCTCCTGCAGACTCTTGGGCTGCACGATGTAGAGCTGCACGAAGACTCGCCGCTCCGGCGTCTCCGAGCACGACACGCCCGATCCGTTCTCCTGTACAACAACAGATGCTCATATTAGGGTAGATCACTGGGTAAGAAATATATTATTCTAGAAGCATCTGCCGCGGCTTCGCACGCGCTGTATCTATGGAAACGTCGAAAGAGGAACAATCACACGTTCTTACAAACTTATTGTGCTTTAATATTAGTAGAGAATAAGTCCGTGAGTTAGAATTTTGAAAAAAATGAGACACGTATATTTTCTTTTGTCAATCAAACAGCGCATTAAAGTTGTGATGTCACGTCCTGGAACATTTTATAGAAAGACATGACGTCACGAGCCCCCAATATTTTTCGAAAATCTAACTGACGGACTAATTTGGTTTTATAGGCATCCCTCGGGAGACCGAGAAGGGAGGCATGCACACACCGGCGTCAGCAAGCTGCTGACTTTCTTGGGGGATTTCGGGTGGTTAAACATGTATTAGACACATAAATACCCGTGCTAGTGGCTTATTTTTCGTTTCTTCCACTAGTGGACAAAAGATTGAAGCGAAGAGAAAATCTATTAACACCTTATTTCTTATATTAATATTATAATTATTTATACTTGTCTAAGGGCGTATTTTGTGAGCCTAAAGAAATAAACCATGGAACCTTATTTCTTATATTAATATTATAATTATTTATACTTGTCTAAGGGCGTATTTTGTGAGCCTAAAGAAATAAACCATGGAACCTTATTTCTTATATTAATATTATAATTATTTATACTTGTCTAAGGGCGTATTTTGTGAGCCTAAAGAAATAAACCATGGAATATAACATGGGCTACTTTTTGTCCCATTAATCAGTTCCTATGGGACAGAAATAGTATCAAATAATTTGATGATTCTTTTAAAAACAAGTTATGTATTGACTTATACTCAACTAGCGACCCGCCCCGGCTTCGCACGGTTATAACACGTACTTATAAACCTTCCTCTTGAATCACTTTATCTATTAAAAAAAACCGCATCAAAATCCGTTGCGTAGTTTTAAAGATTTAAGCATTCAAAGGGACATAATGATATAGGGACATAGGGACAGAAAAAGCGACTTTGTTTTATACTATGTTGATAGTGAAAAATGCGTGAAATCTGAAGTAAGTTTTTCTTTTGATAGATTTTGAAAAAAAAAAAATACTTAATTTGAAGTCAGATGAAAATTAGATAACTTACATTGTGATGCATCTCAAACTCGTCCGGCGAGCCGCCCGCGTCGCCCGCCGACCCGTTCCGGTGGAAGGGATCGTCGCACGACGACTCGCACTTCACCAGCCGCTCCTCTGTCACAACACAACGCACTTTCAATCATTGATAGAACATCATCACATAGAATCATCATAGATCTTAGGGAACGTACCCATACTACGTGACCCCGGATAACGACGGGCTGGTTACCAGTTGTCTGTTGGAATTGTAAAGTCGTCTCTACAGACGCATTGAAGGGCGCTACGCGTTCCGATATTGACCCGTTAGGAGGGGGGAGTCTTCAAAATACCACGCTTGGTTATAATAGCGGGGGAAGGTTTCCCCCGGTTTTCGTCACGTAGTTAATATCATCTGGGGAAATCTCGTACTTACTTTTTTGTAAAAAAAACAAAATATTAACTGTTGTAACACTTGTGTTTTTGGTGCCCTGCCTAAAAGGGGATAGTGGCTACACCCAAGAAAAACACGAAAGAAGTGCTCACAATTATATTAAGTACAGTAGGGTCCGTTGTCTCCGAATGACGTTAAATCTTTAAATATTGCCACTGGCCTTAGCTGGAGAGAGAGGTCTAAGAGGGCGATGAGTGGATCCAGGTGGATAAGCTGGCGGCGACAGAAGTGCAGCGGGCGGGTAGAGGAGTCAGACGGCTAGGTGGTCGGGACGGTCGGCGTCAGCAGGATGGCCGTGTCGTCGACTGGCCGACTGGGTAGTGCGGCGGTAGTTCAGCGTACGGTCGGCGTTCGCCGTAGAACGGTTGACGGTTGGCGTTCACCGAAGAGCAGTTTTCCGTCACAGCTGTTGCGATCAAGCCGCAGGATGGAACCCCAATAACGGGGTTCACTGATTACACTTTTTAGATTTAGTATGGAAAGATAATTAAATAAAGTTGAAAGGAATTTTGCAGAAAGTTAGCTTTATCGTCCACAAGAAGCAAGTGTCCGGTCAAGGTCAAGCTCCCCGAGCGCGTCGCGTCGTTGTTGCCAACATATGCGCAGCGCTCTGAAGTTGAACACAGCGCGCGTGGCGCGAATGTTCAAATTAATGAGAAGGAACGAAATCGTTACATACCCCCCTTTTTAGGTTAGGATTTTTCCTAAGTAAAATCCAAAACTATCAGAACTAGTTCAGTTTAAAGTCCTTAATATGCCAGGACCCTAAGTTGTGACCAGACATATCCTCAAGCTCATACACCAGTTTGGACTTCTTTGCTGTGATGCGACACTTTATGAATTTAGGAGCCAATTTCTTTGAAAACCTTTTATCCTTGTCACTGAGATAGAATGTACGCTTCCATACTATGTCACCAACATCAAATTCAACGTTCTTACGCCGAAGGTTATACTGAGCACTGTTGCGGGAGTGAGACTTAATGAGAGACAGTTGTACCTTATCGAATATTTTCCGGAGAACCCCCAAGTTTTCTGCGTAGCTGTCGCGGGGTGAAAATACTAAATCACCACCTAAGTCAGGATCAAGGTAGTGTGATCCACAACTGACCAGTTCACGCCCGAAAACGAGAAATGCAGGAGTAAAACCTGTGACTTCATTGACAGCACTGTTCAGAGCGAATTGAATTTTCGGCACGTTGATATCCCAAGATCGGTGGTCGTTCTCAATGAAAGTAGAAATAGCTGTCACAATAGTTTTATTGTAACGTTCGACTGTGTTCACTTGAGGAGTGTATAGTGGTGTATAGTGAACGTTAGGTATTTTGTAGTTAGCTAGTAAATTACGCATAATGTTGCTAGTGAATTGCCTACCGTTATCCATTAGTAGTGTGCTTGGAATACCGTGCACCAAGAAAATTTGTTCTTCAAGGATTCGCGCAATGATCTCCGCGGTTGCTCGCCGTATAGGGAAAAGCATACAGTATTTGGAAAAACAACAAGTTACGACTAACAGGAACGTATTTTGTTTCTTGGAGACAGGCAAGGGACCAACCAAATCCATGCTCAACATCTGGAAGGGGCGACTACATTCCTTAGGCCGACCCATTGTTCCAAGCGTGGGTTGTGTTGAGTGCTTATGTGACAGACAGTTATCGCAATTAGATACAAAATTTATAACATCTTTGTGCATGTTAGGCCAAAAGTAGTTAAGACTTAGACGTTTATGAGTTTTAAAAATACCAAAATGTCCGGATATTGGTTCCGAATGATTTTTAGAAATTATATCCTGACGTTCTTCTATTGGGATTACCTCCTTCCATTCAAATTCCCTAGTTAGAGGGTTCAGGGACTTCATATACCTGTATAACCTACCGTTCTCAATGCGATAGTTTAAGAATGACGTGGGAGATTTCCGACAACCATCGAGAATATTTAGGTACCAAGGGTCATTGGTTGTTACGAGAGTAGGTGTACTGGAGTCAATAGCAGCAACAGGAACCGCACGAGACAAACTATCAGGAACAACATTTTCGGAACCTTTTCTGTGTCTAATTTCAAAATTATAGGCTGATAGGCGTACGCCCCATCTAGCTAACCTTCCAGTCGGGTTATTTAGATTTAGAAACCACTTCAGGGAAGAATGGTCAGTGAAAACAGTAAATGTTAGGCCATTCTCAAGATAGCACCGCCAATGCTCGATAGCGGAAAGGACGGCAAGTGCTTCACGTTCCGTAGCGCTGTAGTTCCGCTCTTGCTGTGAGAGTGACTTACTCATATAAGCAATGACCCTTTCTGTTCCGTTTAATGTTTGAGTGAGTACAGCTCCAATGCCATAGTCACTCGCGTCGGTATGAACTTCAAAGGGTTGAGAGTAATCAGGACATGATAAAATTGGAGCTGATACAAGATGAGATTTAAGCCTTTTGAAAGCGTCATCTGCTTCAGGTGACCAAGCAAATGGAGTCGAATCTTTCTTTTGAGAGGTAAGTTTATTCAAAGGAGAAACCAAGGAACTAAAGTTTGGAATGAACCTGCGATACCAAGAAGCTGTTCCGAGAAATCGTCTGACTTCTTTACGATTCGTTGGGACTGGGTAGTTCAGGATTGATTCAACTTTTTCTGGGTCAGGTTGTAATCCGTTAGAGTCAACAATATACCCTAAATACTTCAATTGCTTCCTAAAGAATTGACTTTTTTTTGAGTTGATGGTTAGATTAGCCATCTTCAGTTTTTGCAGGACAAGATTAAGCAAAGACATGTGTTGTTCGAAACTGTTAGAAACAATGATGACATCATCAACAAAGACGAACACCCTATGTTCAAATTCTGGGCCATAAAACAGAGCATCTACGAGCCTCTGCTGAGTAGCGGGAGCATTTGTTAAGCCAAAAGGCATAGATTTAAATTGGAAGGTTCCCCGAGAAGGGATATAAAAAGCAGTTTTTTTCCTATCCTCCTCTTGAATTAAGATTTGCCAAAAACTTTTAGATAAATCTATGCTCGACAGATATTTGGCATCACGCAGATTATCCAGTATCTCTGATATGTAGGGAAGACTATAAGCATCTTTTTTGGTAATAGAGTTGAGTTTACGGCTGTCCAAACAAAACCGTAACTCACCATTCTTTTTCGGTGTCAGAAGGACTGGAGATGACCAAGGACTTTCGCAAGGTTCAACAACGTCTTCTTTAAGCATCTCATCCAATTGCTCGACTAAGATACGTTGTTTCTCAGGTGACATTCTGTAGTACCGCTGTCGAATAGGAGCAGCGTCACCTGTATTGATAACATGAGTGATTAAATTAGTTCGACCTAAGCCTCTTTTCTCATAAGAAATGTCATAGAAGTGAGACATCATCTGATCAGCAACAATCTTTTCTTCAGCCGATAGATGCTCGTACGAACAGAGATTGTGACTTCCAATAGGTACAGCCTCAGTAACAGCAAGGACAGTATCAGAATCCTTATAATAAGCGATGCGATCTAGGTATTTAGGGAAAAGACCGAAGGTCCTCCAAAAGTCCATACCTAATATAAGTGAGTGCTTGATATCAGGTACCACAAAACAGTCCAGAGTGTGAGTTTGGTCCTGAAAACTAACCGGAAGTTTCAATACTCCTATGGACTTAAGTTTATTACCTCCTGCGGCAATAAAGTCAATATTATCTACCCTTTCAAGTTTGAACCCAGCGGCTAAAAGATACTCGTGACTTCCTTTACCCAAGATAGTGGTAGAAGAGCCGGAGTCGAGGAGACCAATCAACTGCTTGTTGTGTAAATTTACCGCAACGTATGGTCGAGACTTATCAACTAAAGAGTTATTCCGGATTGAAGAAACAGCATTGTAAGTAAAGAAGGAAGAGATAAATTTTAACCAATCTGACCATTCGGAAGGGTTAGAATTTTTATGCTGTACCTTGCAATCCTGTTTAATCAGTTTTTTTGATCCTCTTTAGCAGATTCAGCAGAACGTGTTTTGTTGCAATCTGGGCAATCTGCAACACGAAAACCTTTCTTCCCACATCTAAAACAAATCAGAAAGCGTTCTTGTTTGCAATACCTCAAGGAGTGATCAGTAGTTCTGCATCTTGGACAATATTTCGATTTTAAAGGACTCGATGTCACGGCCGCTACAGTTTCCTCCTTCAGTATGGAGGAGACACCCGGTTTTTTTGTGTTGGTGAATAATTCACAGTTACCTTTATAGGCAAACTCTGGAGCGATAGTGCTCGCAGAAGCTTTCGGTGGTTCTCGGAATTGGGCAAACCGCGCTTGCACGTTTTCGAAGCTGCGACATACCGATTTGAGAGTCTCAATAGTTCTAATATCCGGAAAAGCAGACAGAGTACCAGCATAACATGGTCGGATGTTATGGAGTAAAATCTCCAATTTTTCATCCTCAGGTAGAGGTTTACTCAGACGGGAGAACATGCCGTGCATTATGGATAAATAAATAGTTATATTCTCCGTCTCGCCTTGCGTTCGACTACGGATTTCAGCCGCAAGTCTATAATCGTAGTCGCTGCTGCTGAAATCTTCTACTAGAAGTTTACAAAGTTCTTCCCATGATTGGGTCCTGCTTTTGTTGTAGCGGTACCAATGCAAAGCATCATCAGTGAAAATTTCGTAGCCCAAGGATAAAATTTTTTCAAAAGAAATTCCTCTTGATAAGACAAATTCTTCTACCCTTAAAATAAAAGAGCGGACACATGTTTTCCCCGAAAATTTTAGTTTACCTATATCCGCAGCAATGTTTCGCTCACATGTTACAGAATAAACAGGAGCAGTTTGTTCAGAAGTCGCACTAAGGTTTGAAGGTGACGATCTGGGTTGGGGATTGTGAGGCCTAAGTGTAGATAGGTCCTTGTAGAGGGCATCGAAAGTAGAACGGCTTGATTTGTATCCACTAGCAATCGACTCTATGTTACTTAACCTATTGATCCTATGGTAAAGATGGTGGAGTAACGTTTCCGTTCGTGAAAAAAATTTTTTATCAAATTTCTGTCTTAAAATAGTTAAGTTGCCTTGCGCTTTTAGTTGAACTTCATGGACTCCCAATAAGTCCACTTCGGGTTCAAGATAGGACTCAAGAATGTCCTCAGATGGCAAATCCTGTGCAAGTTTGACAATCTGCTTGCGTAAATCTTGTACAGAACCACTATTGCCGCCACGCAATTCAACCTCATACTCTAATTCAGGCTTTTGTAAGGACAAAAACTTAATGACAAACGCCATACTGAGTGTGTGTTGCAGTAAAGTTAGAATCTACAAATTAAAAATAAAGATGCTCAAACCTATGTAAAAGTGGTAAAATGTTGGATGAAAAGTAGTTAAAATTAAAGTGAAATAGCTAGTGGAATTGTTTAAAATAACAGAAATAATAGAAAACTAGTCAAAATACCACATGTAGATAAGATTGAGTGTAAATCAACTTAAGACTAAGATTTTTTAGCCAACACCAAAGAAAAAATATAAAATGCAGAAAGTAACGCTATTCGGAGACAAAGTTACCTGTATTGGGCGCCAGTGTAACACTTGTGTTTTTGGTGCCCTGCCTAAAAGGGGATAGTGGCTACACCCAAGAAAAACACGAAAGAAGTGCTCACAATTATATTAAGTACAGTAGGGTCCGTTGTCTCCGAATGACGTTAAATCTTTAAATATTGCCACTGGCCTTAGCTGGAGAGAGAGGTCTAAGAGGGCGATGAGTGGATCCAGGTGGATAAGCTGGCGGCGACAGAAGTGCAGCGGGCGGGTAGAGGAGTCAGACGGCTAGGTGGTCGGGACGGTCGGCGTCAGCAGGATGGCCGTGTCGTCGACTGGCCGACTGGGTAGTGCGGCGGTAGTTCAGCGTACGGTCGGCGTTCGCCGTAGAACGGTTGACGGTTGGCGTTCACCGAAGAGCAGTTTTCCGTCACAGCTGTTGCGATCAAGCCGCAGGATGGAACCCCAATAACGGGGTTCACTGATTACACTTTTTAGATTTAGTATGGAAAGATAATTAAATAAAGTTGAAAGGAATTTTGCAGAAAGTTAGCTTTATCGTCCACAAGAAGCAAGTGTCCGGTCAAGGTCAAGCTCCCCGAGCGCGTCGCGTCGTTGTTGCCAACATATGCGCAGCGCTCTGAAGTTGAACACAGCGCGCGTGGCGCGAATGTTCAAATTAATGAGAAGGAACGAAATCGTTACACTGTGCTACTTTCTTTTTTTTTCAATTTTTTGTCTGCAACAAATTTATTCATTTATTTATATGATTCAAATGATTGGAAACCAAATTTATGATTACTACGTAAACAAGAGAGGAGGGATAGGGGGGTCCTGGTATATACTACGGATGGTCACCGAGGGGGGAATGGCCTAAAAATGGGTCAAGTAGTATGGGTATGTTCCCTTATGTTTAGTACAGTATAAAACGCAGGATACTTGGCAGCACCAACAGTCTGGTACTGGCCGATAGACAGTGTAGTGGACAAAGTGGTGCAAACGCACTGGACGTCAAGCCTAATCAACCCATGTTCTAAACAAGTTTATTATATAAATTGATGTTTGGAAATTATATGTATTAGTTTATTGTATTGTAGTCAATCTAGAACTTATTAATGGCTGTGTACCTACCTCCATTTTTTGATTATATTCAACAACTCACCCGCATCAATAATACAGAAGCTCAGTACCGGATAAGGCAGCAAGAACTCCGATACATTCTTGCAATAGGCCAGCGTATCATTGGTATCCCGAGCCATATTCAGCACATACAGGCTCCTGGACTTAAAGTAACCACTCTCATTGACATCAACTCACCCGCATCAATAATACAGAAGCTCAACACCGGATAAGGCAGCAAGAACTCCGATACATTCTTGCAATAGGCCAGCGTATCATTGGTATCCCGAGCCATATTCAGCACATACAGGCTCCTGGACTTAAAGTAACCACTCTCATTGACATCAACTCACCCGCATCAATAATACAGAAGCTCAACACCGGATAAGGCAGCAAGAACTCCGATACATTCTTGCAATAGGCCAGCGTATCATTGGTATCCCGAGCCATATTCAGCACATACAGGCTCCTGGACTTGAAGTCGCTGAGGAGGAGGTAGCTAGCGCTCCGGTCCAGCATGGCCTTGAGACCGAGGCTTTCGGAGCCAGGGTATGGGCTGAAGGTGATGGTTTGCATACAGGTCCAAGACTTGCAGGACCACACTTTGATGGTTGTGTTGTTGTCTGCCCCGGTTACCGCGAACTTCCAGAATTGTACGCTGGAATATAATAGGTTTGATTCAGTGATTGTAGTTTATGTATGAAATGTGAATATGAGTGTGAATGACCTATTTAGGTACAATTTAGCTTACACTGTGCTAATTATTACTATTATTGCTTGTTATATTATAATGCGTAGCTATTTGTGGGAACCTATTAATGGTCACCTAGTGCTGATTTATTTAGGTACAATTTAGCTTACACTGTGCTAATTATTACTATTATTGCTTGTTATATTATAATGCGTAGCTATTTGTGGGAACCTATTAATGGTCACCTAGTGCTGATTTATTTAGGTACAATTTAGCTTACACTGTGCTAATTATTACTATTATTGCTTGTTATATTATAATGCGTAGCTATTTGTGGGAACCTATTAATGGTCACCTAGTGCTGATTTATTTAGGTACAATTTAGCTTACACTGTGCTAATTATTACTATTATTGCTTGTTATATTATAATGCGTAGCTATTTGTGGGAACCTATTAATGGTCACCTAGTGCTGATTTATTTAGGTACAATTTAGCTTACACTGTGCTAATTATTACTATTATTGCTTGTTATATTATAATGCGTAGCTATTTGTGGGAACCTATTAATGGTCACCTAGTGCTGATTTATTTAGGTACAATTTAGCTTACACTGTGCTAATTATTACTATTATTGCTTGTTATATTATAATGCGTAGCTATTTGTGGGAACCTATTAATGGTCACCTTAGTGCTAAATATTATGTTTATTTAGATAATATTGAACCGATCATCATCAGCCCATATTAGTCCACTGACCACCAGACATAGGCCTCCCCTAATGAGCGCCATAGAGCCCTGTCTTCAGCTTGACGCATCCAGCATCTGCCTGCAGTATTTCGCAGATCGTCATCCCACCTGGCCGAAGGGCGTCCTACACTACGTTTACCAATTCACCCTCTCCACTCAATAGAATACCACTCGCACGCCTTCGCCTCCGCTCCGCCTCCGGCTTCAATGTGTGGAGACCTTTCGGCCCTTGGATGCCGAGCGCTGTAGGTATTATCTCGGTAGGTACAGGCGAGTGACGGAGGCTGTCTGTACTCACTCAGTGTTGTAGTTATTGTGGTTGTCTAGGAAGAAGAGACAGGAGAGCGGCTTGCCGTCGTGCGGCTGCCACTTGTGCAGGCAGCGCGGGCTGCTGTCCGCGCTCATGTACACCTGCGAACAACATTTATAATGTTAATACACATGAAATTAGGTTAATACATATGAAATATAATACGCCCGCCGCGCCCACGCGATCACTCAAGCGAGGTTCATATTGCTGTGTCGGGGTGTGTTGTGGCGCGATAGAACGCTATCGGTCTCATAGATTTAGTACGACTAGATTCACATTAGTAGCTTGTGTTGGGGTGTGGCGCGATCTGTCGCTAATGTGAATCTAGTCATACTAAATCTATGAGATCGTTCTGCCGCGCCACAACACACCCCGACACAGCAATATGAACCTAGCTTCACTGACACGCTACACACTATGATGTAATGTAATATAACCTGGAAGAACATGACGTATCCGTCAGCGCCGGCGGTGGCGAGCGCCGTCCCGTCGGGCGAGAAGGCGGCGGCCACCACGCGCGCCTCGTGCTCGGCCGCCACGCGCACGCCGCCGCCGCCCGCCAGCGCGCCCGCCGCGCCCACGCGATCGCTCACTGACACGCTACACACTATGATGCGCATGTTCCAGATGCGGGCTGGGAACAAACATTATAATATAACTAAATGTAGCGACCTCTAACATGATGTCAGCTGAACTACAAAATGAAATAACAAAAATTCTGAGTGCAAAAAGTAGATCACGTGACCCATAATCCCAGTTAGCTCAATTGATTCAATTTTATACATATGAATAGGTACTCGTATATAACCAGGTTCATATTACACCCCGATAATCTAATTTATTTAAAAAAATTAAACTTTTTGGAAAATCAACAGCCTACACTAACTCAATCAAATTGAGTGACAGAATCGGAGAGCCAATAAAATTTTCACGTTTAGTCACATATTAACAACATATGAACACAAGCAAACCTACATCAACTAGAACAACATGGAATAAAAAGAGAAGCTATTAGCATAAGATAAAGTTTCGGTACCTATATTCCCGTGCGTGGTGAGAAGCAGCTTCGCTACATCCTCATCGGGCGTGTCGTCGTCTTCGTCAGGTATGTAAGGGCACCAGACCACGCGGTGCCCCACGCTGGCGACGCCCGAGTCGTCGCGGATCTCCGCTAGTAGCGTTGTCCTGGTAAATTTTTGTATATAGTTATTGTATTTTTTTGTAATATATTCTTTAAATTAACACGCAAACAAGAGGTATAATTTGTCTATTATAGGAAGAGATAAAAAGGAAAGGAAGAGATGAATACAGAGTTGTTTTTAATGCGAACCAATAAACGTGTTTTCTTTCTTTCTTTCTTTTAGTTGAGTAAACTATTTACAAAACTAGCGACCCGCCCCGGCTTCACACGCTTTTTATTTTAAGTATAAACATTCTCGTTGAATCACTCTATCTATTAAAAAAAACCGCATTAAAACCGTTGCGTGATTTTAAAGATGTAAGCATACATAGGGATAGAGAAAGCGACTTTATTTTATACTATGTAGTGATACAGTATACATAGTATACATTTTATAACGGCGCAAAAAGGAGGATTTTTTTGTTATAGGAAGAGATACGAATAAAGAGTTTGGTGTCCACCAAAAGCAACATCGTATCTCTTTCTAAACAATTCAAAATAAAACTACTACAGATACATTAAAAACAAATTATGTTAGGTAAAACTAACTGAATGTGTGAATTTTGGAAATTCCTTTGTTTAACGGAACTTTATGATAAAATAGTGGTGGCGCTAGAGTACCTCCTGTTTGCGCCTTAAATAAAATAATAATAATAAATAATTCCGGACATTCCACACAACATCATCTAGCCCCAAACTAAACAGACCTTGTTAAATTAGTTAAATCTTAACCAGTTGTTCTGACTATTTGGCACGAAGTTCCACAAGTACATTAAACATCTGAACTGAATTTCTTAGCTCTTCTGGGCTCAGTAGATGCTTGCCCAAATGTAAAGCCGCGTAGACTGCTGTAACGTAACATGTAATGTAACATGAAAGGAGCATTTCATAAGTGTGGATGCAGCGCGCGCACGAACTGATCACGTACGTGTTCGCATCTTTTCCGACATGCGCGCTGCGAACATAGCTCAGTCTGCCGTAGCTGTGTTTTCTTCCATGGTTCGCGCGCGTTCCGCAGTACAGACACAAACCCGTCCACACTGGCGCTCCGCGCACACTGCGCGCCCCTCCGGATCGCGGCGAGCACGAGTTGAAATGCTCTGTTCGTTTCGTGCGCGTAGTGTGTGCGGTTCGTGCGCGCGAGGCGTCCAAACTATGGGATTTTTGTTACATTGCATGATACATTGCGACAGTGTGGACGGTAAATTCTTTCATTGCGTGTTACATTGCATGTTACGTTACAGCAGTCTGTACGCGGCTTAAGTAAATTTGTTTAAGGAGTATATCAGTATGTAAGTACCTTAATCCACTATCTGTGACTTCAATCTCGTGGACATAAAAGTTGCCCTGTTCATCAATTATAGCTAATATCACTTGGTTTTGGATGTGGGCGAATGCCAAGTCTTGTACCTGGAAAATAAATAATTCTTAGGTGAATATCCAATTGAATTAAGGTATTCAATTGAGCTACCTTTAGACTGTTTGCAACCGTCTGCAGTTAGCTCAATGGTTTCAATTGTAAATACTATTTGTAATTTTTCTATTCCTTGCTTGTAATTTTCGTTGTTAATAAAGATAATTAAGTATTAAGGTAAGTAAATTTTTATTATTTTTCGATTACAACAGTCTGTACTGGGCGCAGTTATACGAAAGCTACCTCGATAGAATAAAAATAAAATAGTCAATTATTTACCATACAGAACTCAAACAACTCTTTCCTTTTTGACAAATTCATGTTGATTATTATATGTGTTCTGTTAAAAAATGTAACTACTATGTTTCTTAGCCGTGAAAACCTTAATTTAAGCTTTCTAAGATATTATATTTCACTGTTATTCTGTAGAAATAAGATTCTGGTTTTCCAATAAATAAACAAAGTATTTAAATTAGTTATTTCTAGCAAGTAAGTAGATTATATATATAATTTATTTATAAAATTAAATGAGAACAAACACATGTCTTTAAAAAATTTGAGTTTAAGACCTAGATCTAGACCTAGACTAACCAGTAGGCAACTTATTCTCCCAGAAAACACATGCAAAGCTGAAGACTGGAGTAAAAAGTTAGTAAACAAAAATCTGACCTCTCCTTTCATCCCCTTGATAAGTGCTCGGAGATTAGTTCCCTCCGTGGGTAGGTCAGGGTTGTGGACTACTCTCACCATACCTGTCCACGAGCCAGGGTTGGCTGCATTGGGAGCTGGAAACAACAATAATTAATATAAGTATATTAAATACATGTATATTAAATACAATACATTACATAGATATGTAGATATTTTTTATTTTACATAGGAAACACCCAGACCAACGGAACAAATTTCTACAGATCATACACAAATTTGTTCCGAGGCGGGAATCGAACCCGCAACCTCCTGCGTCGCAAGCGGACCTTCGCCAACGCGCCATATCGGTCGTCAAGTAAGGCATGTATTCTAGTTGAGGTAAATACATTTTTTTTTCTGTCCCACTGCCACTAAATAGAGAAATGTGGAAGGAAGGGAGGCCTTTGCTCAGCAGAAGGAACAATAATAATTATTAATAATGTATCTATTTACGGGAAGGTAAGTTCTTAAAAAGATGTACAATAGGTATCCTGCAATTGGAGGTCTTATCCCTTGCAGGGATTTCTTCCAGACTACCATTATTGTTTTTGAGCCTTTTAGCTAAGGGTACCAAATCCACTCAACATGCAAAAAGGGCTGTAGCTATTTGCGGAAACCAATCCAGAAACAAGTAAGGCTATCTAAGAGCTGGTTAGCTGACAGTGAGTCTACCCCCGAATTAAATGAACTGTGATCTGCACTCTCTTCCACTAGTGGACAAAAGATTGAAGGGAACTGAAAATCAATTATCAGTTCATTCTTATATTATTTTGATAATTATGTACTTATAGTATTAAATTTGACTTGTCGAAGTGCTTATTTTGTAAGCCTTAAGAAATAAAGATACTGATTTACACTGACAATTTGCATGGGAGTGTATTTCGCATTATCCCCCTGCCTAACCAGGTCCTAACCAGCCTCCTTGATGAACCGGAGTAGGACTTTTGGTGATTGACAGCTACATTTTAGCTTTTCTGTGGGCGTGGATGGGATTGGTGCCTTGAAGTGGTTCTCCAGTCTCATCTATTGTGATGCTGATGATATAAAATAAAAGTTTCAGATTCATTCATGAACTATCAGGGATAGGTAAGGTTAAAACTTTCAGTGCAGTAAAATTTACCTGCGGAATATACACTTTTTTAAATCTTATCATGCATTCTGTTATCTTGTACCCATAACACAAGCTTTAGTAGCTTACTTTGGGGCTAGATGGTGGTGTGTGGATTGTCTTACAATATTTATTTAATCTGTATTTGAGAATGTCCCTATATCACAGTAAATAAAAAAAATTGGCCCTTACACTGCTTCCTGGGTCATTAAAGTGATGATAATGCAATTTGAAATAACAAACCTTTGATACAATAAGCTAAATAGTTTCCACTCAAATGAATAGCGAGTAGTTGTCCATGATAGAACTTTGGCTCCCAGTTGTAGTCTACTAGGTTAGTCAGCTTCACTTTAGAGCTACCATGGTCGTGGTTACCAGCATTCATGGTCACCACAACGTCTGTAGCTAAAACCCTCATGCTACAAACTCCATCACCTTCAGAAAATGATCTGTAAGCAACAATTGTTTGTACAATATTACCATATGTAACAATGAAATGTTAATACAGAAGTTTCGAAGGAAGTAAGATAATATTCTACTTAGTAAGCTGAATGATATCATGATCAAAATTGTGATGACAAGTGAATAAGGCAACAGGTCAAATTCTCAAAAGAATCTAACACAGGATCCCAGAAACTAGATTTATACCCGTCTTATCAAGAAAAATAATGCAAAATCCTATTGTTTTATAAATTGAAATCTGAGAAAACTATAAATATGAGATTTTTCCAACTTACATTGTTTGAGTGTCATCTGTTAGTTTTGGAAGCATTGTGGACGGTTGCTTATTTTCTCAACCTTACACTTTACACATGAATTTCAAAAGCAAGTATTAAATACACACTTTTGTTCTACTGTAATTGCAAAAAGAAAGATGCAAAAATTACAAACGCGGCCCGCTGATGCCGACCGACATTAGCAATGCGTTTCGTTTCATGAAAATTTGACAATATTTATCAAACAAATATTTATTTCTTTGAACTTGCTAGGTAAGATAAAGCAATGTTTAAATTAATAAAAATTCTACAGGTCTAGTAAATTTCTAGATTTCAAGGTCAAAGCAGTTAAAATACTAAATATAAAATAAATGGTATTTTTTTAATGTAGTCCTTCTACTTCATAAAATGAACGAAACGCAATTTAAGGTTTGTTTTCAACAACACTCATTTTATTTTTACCTATCCTATGACTTAGTTGAATGCCAATGAGGCGTATAACATGGGAACTAATGGGAAGGCCTGCGTCCAGCAGTGGACCATTATAGGTTGTAGGTTGTAGACGTAGATGACTTCGTTATGTAGGCATGCAGCTATTTTCTTTGATTTTCACGTACTGTGAAGACCAAGAGTCATAAATCATAATTATGATAGAATTAATAATAATAGAAAAAAAACCTTAAGGACTTAACGAAAATGAAACCTTAAAGTTTTCGTCACAAAACATAATTTTATTATTTGCCACTTTTTGTAACAATAGGTATTGCAATAGGTATTAATCAAAATCATGGTTGTCAATTTATCCTCTGTCATTCATCAGATGTCAGATCTAAAAGTGTAAACGAAAACATGCCTTTCTTTTCTTTAGTTGACTGACTGACAGCTGACAAAGCAAGTGGATTGATTTTTGCAAAAATGGTAGGGAATATCCGTAAATAGTAAAAATTACACTGTAATTCAGATTTCCAACTATCTACAATGTACACAATTTATTTCAGTCGTTTACAGATAAGTTTGCGATGCTCATGCAGCGGCCGGGCGGCGACAATGTACAGAAAGATGACGTCCCTTGGTGGATGCGATACGCTGGTCGGGGGTTGGGGACAGCTGGCAGTTTCAGTGAGTTTCTTTGTGCATATTCATTGTTGTTATTATTAGCCAAATGATATTCAATCGCGATTGTGACAAGTCTAATCGTTGAAGCAACTTATAGAACTCTCCTAGGTAAGTACTTTAGGGAGGGAGGCACCTAGGCAGTCGCCTCCTATAGATTGTGTTCTACCTATTTTAAATTTAGAGCGCAAATCGCGTATAATTCTATTTTTTCATAATATCAAACAAATACATACATTCTTATATTTAGAATAAATAATAGTTTTATTATTGTTATCTCATGAAGCCATAGTCACCTTGCATTCTAACCAGGATTAATAAGAAAACACATAATCTATCTTTGTTATTTTTTACTAGCTCTTAAACCTTATAACATGCTCTGCTTAGCTTGGGTCTCAGTGATGTTATGTGTATTGTCGGCAGTTGAAATCCGAATCCTTAGACATGGACTGTGTTAGTAAAACCTATCAAACCTGATAGCTTAGTTGTTTGTAAAGACGAAAGATAAGAAAAGATAACATTGAGATTCCTACTTTTTGTAGATAATTAATGTAAAAAGTATTTTGTTTGACTATTTGTGACCTTGTTGCCTATTCAATAGTAAGTTTTTGTTTCTTGTATTTCATGGGCATGAACATTGGTTTTTAACAATATTGTAAAAAATTGCAAGGTGTAGATAGAGAGGAAACTATCATCTTAGAATAGTAATTTATTCCTTATAAATAATACACATGCTGTGGACTAACATATCATTCAACAGTTGGACCAATGTTTTTTTATTGTAATACTAGCGACCCGCCCCGGCTATGCACGGTTTTATTATACATGTAAACCTGCCTCTTAAATCACTCTATCTATTAAAAAACCGCATCAAAATCTGTTGCATAGTTTTCAAGATTTAAGCATACAAAGGGACATAGGGACAGAGAAAGCGACTTTGTTTTATACTATGTAGTGATATATCATAAAAAATCTCAATGTTATGTATTGTGTTAAGTATATCAGTCATCTAGTACCCATTGCACAAGCACTATCTTGGGGCTAGATGATGCTGTGTGGATTGTCCAACATTATTTATTTTTAATGATGATTTCACATTACATTAATTGTTTTCCCTATTTTTTATACTATCCTTCCATTTGGTGTTACCACGTTCATATACTCCTACATTACTTTCCTATACTCATATTACTCATAGGTACATTAAATAAATAATTAAAATAATTTATTGTAAAAGCTGCCCACCTTGCACCACCAACTTTGCAGTACTTAGTTTTAAAAGTATTTCGGAATGATTTAAAATACAAAATTTTTACTAAAAACATCTTTATTAACAACGAAAATTACAATCAAGTAATAGAAAAAATTACAACTAGTATTTACAATTGAAACCATTGAGCTAACTGCAGATGGTTCCAAACAGTCTAAAGGTAGCTCAATTTGACTAGAATAAGTGTATATTTTGTAAATCCAACAAAATAAATTTATTGATTTCTGATTGTTCTGACACTAAAAAACACAAATAAAAAATTATTATGCTATTTGGTGCATTTTGATGCCATGTTCAGGTATATAAATTATTTTATACCGTTGAACCATTTTTTCATGTATAAAAAAGGCTGACAACAACAAAACAAATATTTTTTTTGAATTTCTATCTATTAATTTTATAGTTTGTATATATTTTAAAACTAGTTTTAATAAAAGTGCTTAACATTTGTGGTCTACTTTATAACAGTCAGTAAATTTTATGTCTATGACAAACTTTGTATTAGTACCTATCACTAAGGTTTTTTTCCTGCAACTATTATTACACTAATATTAAACCTAAATACGAATGTTTGGATGGATGGATGTTTGTTACATCTTCGCGCTAAAACTACTGAATGGACCAGGCAGAAATTTTAAATAGATATAGTTCTAGGCCTTAAATAAAATAGGCTACTTTTCATCAATTTTGGGTGAAGCCGCGGGTCGCAGCTAGTTAAAATAATAATTGTTGGCTCAAAAAAACATTGACCAGTTACTGGATACAAAAAAAAAGTTAAGTGAAGATTATAATAACACTAGCTACCGCTCAGGGCTTCGCTCGCGTATACTATACGATTTGTCTTACTCTTCAATCAATTATAAATACAATCAAGTAGAAATAAATCTGTGTAAGTAAAAAGCAATTAAAAAACCTCATTTACGTTAACCTCCATTTTACCCTTCCTGAAACATGTGTTTGAATTTGATGCTGTGTGGATTGTTCAGTATTATTTATTTAATCATAAATTATGGGAAAACTGGGTCATAAGTCAGCTCAAGACTTAACCTCAAGACAGAATGTCAAACTTTAATAATCTATTTAACCCTAGTTTTCAGAAAATCCTGAAGCCCTTGTTCAGTAATTTTATGTTTTTAGTATTCTCTGTGTGTTTAAAGCAAATCGGGCCACTGATTAAAGTACAACAAAACATCAAAGAAACTCTGACCCCCTTTTCACCATCTTTAGGGAGGAATATCCAAAAATCGTATCGTATTTCAAATTTCAGTGTTTTAGCTTTAGCGGTTGGGCTGGGCGTTGTCTCCAAAATATCGCTTGATCCTTTATATATTAAGATAACCTACCTACCTCCTATTTATCTACTTGCCTACCCATTATGAATACATTAAACTCTATTGACCGTGGGCGTCGCTCTACAATGTAGTTTAGTTTGTTACTATTCTAGTCCAAGTTTGAAATATTGAGTCACCTACTTAATTGACCCAGTAGGCTTGTGGCTCAATATAGGAATTGAAATGAGTTGATGAATAATTAAGATGAAGCGTAGTTATAAAGCTAGCTCGATCTACGAACTCGTTTTTATTTATGACTAAATAGGATCATTTAAAATTATCATCATTTACTCTTTGAGAACCTTATGGATGTGTTCGTTCCTCTTTCACGCAAAAATTACTGAACGGATCAGGCTGAAATATTGAATAGTTTTAGCCGTGGAATAACACAGGCTACTTTTAGGCTGTGTCCCCAGCAGGCAAACAGTGAGCAGCCGACTGATTTGCGGCGTATCAGTTCAGTAGGTACGCACTTCCATATATTTTAAATTGAGTGTCCACAGTTTGCTAGTTTGCGCTCACTGTACGCAGTTTGCAGCGATACGTGCGCCGACTGTCTCAGTTAGCGGTAGACTCGCAGGTTCCAGTGCTTGCGATACGCACGCAAACTGATCTGAGTTTGTAGCTGTTCGCCACAAATTTGCGGCTCACTCAGTCGGCCGCTCACAGTTTGCCTACTGGGGACACAGCCTTAATGGCCAGTTAGTTTGGCCTTTAGAGGCCAGTAGTGGTGGATAAATATCTTATGTAATGTATTGTATTAAGTATATCAGTCATCTAGTATCTATAACACAAGCTCTGCTTAGCTTGGGGCTAGATGATGCTGTGTGGACTGTCCGGAAATATTTATTTATTACTAGCTGCGCCCCGCAGCGTCGCCCGCGGGGAAATTTATTTATTTGTCAAATATCATATTTTTATAATAATAATTCTAATTTTTCTCGCCGTAAAAACCATCCTTGATCTTCAACGAACATTTTAAAAAAAGATTTGGCCAAATTGGTCCAGGCGTTGTTGAGTTATGCGCTTACCAACACATTTTGCGATTCATTTTTATATTATAGATAATAATCATAATCACTTTATTGCATGAAATATGGTATTATTATAAAGGTCTTAAGCTTAAAATTAGTTCACATAATTCACCTATTGATTCGTCATGCAAAATAGACACAAAATATGAATTTAAATGGAGCAGAAAATAAAATAAATGTAAATTAAATTATTAAAACAATATAAAAAGTCAGTTAATCCTAGAATGTCAGCGAATTTATATAATGTCAATCTCGATAGTTAAGGAATTCAGATACATTATAAAAAGATTTGTCAATAAGCCACTTTTTTAACTTAAATGCAAAAGCTTTGCTGGGTAACTCTTTAATATCTTTAGGTATCTTGTTGATCACATCGCATGACAACTTTTTTGGTACAGAGCAGTTCTGGGCGTCCTAGATAAAACAATTCTATCTGGGTTCCTGATGGTTATTTATTTATAAAACAGCCGGCTACTGCTGATGCTCAAATTTCCTGTCCATTTCCAGTCGCCATAATCCTTGGTCTCCTAAACTGCACGGGTATAATCGTGCTGAACATCGGCTGCCTCATCGCTGGCATCTGGCAGATGCTGGCCGGCTTCATCGTCATCGTCTGCGAGGCTCCATGCTGCTGCTTCTTCATCGACTACGTCCAGACTCTTAGCGATAAGGTCGAGACTCGCCCCTACTGGAACAAGGCGGTGTTATACTGCGGGTGAGTTTATTTTATAGGGTTTAGTTTTAGTTTTTGATTAGTATTGATACGATACGAGATTTAAAAAAAATCAATTTGGTAAAAGTTATTTGGTAAAGTCGTAATAGATAAAAAGTAAATAGAGGTGAAAGTCATCTTTCATAGTCGAATCTGCCTTGCCAATGTCTGAATATATGTAGTCACATACATATTGTTAAGAAGAAGGGAGGATCTAGTTAATATCTAACATAATTTAGCGTTTTAATTAAACTAATGCTAATTCAATATTCAAGCATTTTTAACCACAAAAAACTACCTATCTCGACCACCTCGGGATCAATCTCTGTACAAAAATATCTACATATAATTAAGGATAAGAAATGAAGCAAAGAGAAAACTTGGACAAATCTATTTAAGCCTAAAGAAATAAACTTATTGGTTTCTAATAACTAAAAAAGTACTATCAGACCGTGATTAAACTAAATAGGACCCGCACAAAAAGCACCAGCTTTCAAAAAAATGATCTAAATTGCTCCACCTAGAAAAAAGTTATGGCACATATTATAAAAAATATGGTCAATTTGAGGTCTTTTTTCAATCTCATTATATTTTATAGTAAGTAGTAATTTCACATAATTTAAATGCAAGACTTCAACCCAGTTATGTCTTTATCAGTTTTCTTCAAGCCTCGCTTCACCTTTAATCTAATTAAAATAACTAATGAATAAAGATAAATTTCTTTATTTCTAATTACCATACTTTCCAACAACCACGTTGATTCGCTTTGTTTATTATGAATCGAAAGGCAGTAGTGTCGAAACAATGCTTGATAAATGATAATAAATGAGTCACCACCATACACTATCTCTTTTGGTTTCTCATACACGTGAATCATTCTGTAGGTACCTGGTATATATTGCTTCCTTTTTTCATAATCTTACTTTCGTTTGACTTGTTAAATACCTTGGTATCTTTGTAATAAAGTCGTGAGTGTCTGTCCATTTTATAAGTAAACATATAGGTGGTCGTGCGATCGCGTAAGAATTGACCAATCTGCGCTGCCGTCTATCGTTGATATAGCCAAAGGAAAGGGTTCTGAGTGTTTTCTATGCATAATAATAAAAATATCTAACGTTCAGTTTGTTAAACCTATCTTAAGCTTTTTTTAATGCATCTGTTGTAGTTTTATATTGTCTAGTTTAGGAAGAGATACGAAGTTGCTCTTGGTAGACATCAAACACTGTTTTCGTATCTCTTGAATTTTTGAAATAGTCTGTAATTCAATTGTAAATACTAGGTTTAATTTTTTTCTATTATTTGACAATGATATTCAAATGAATTCTTTAAAAATTTTATGTGATGTTCCAGAATAGCGCTCCCTAGCAATATTCTGTAGTTAGCTATGTTTCAATTGTAAAACCTATTTCTTTGAAAATTTTGATGTGATATTCCTAATTTTCTTTCCTAACCTAGTTCTCTAAAAATTTTGATGTGATATTCCAGACTAGCGCTGCCTAGCAATATTCTATAGTTAGCTCAATGTTTCAATTGTAAAACCTAGTTGTAATTTGATTATATTATTTGGTAATGAATTTCAAATAATTCTTATAATATAATTCTTTGAAAATGTTAATGTGATATTCCAGACTAGCGCTGCCTCCCTTCTTCCTCTGCTTCCTGAGCGTCAGCACTTGGTTCGGTAGCGGGCTGATCTTCGCGACCGGCGTCATCTACGGAATGATGGCTCTCGGCAAAAAGTCAGTACACACTGTGTCCCTTTCCTTTCTAGCATGTAGTTTCACTTCTATATACCTATGGCGGATGCTGCGGAGGATTTATATAGAGTTGTCTTTTGAGGAGGTTTGGTAGTGATGTCTCTTGTACGGGCAAAGTTAAGTTACAATGTTTGTAAAGAGTATATTAAGGTTCCGGGGTAAACCGCTCGCAACACAATTCCGTTGCAAATAACGCTATCTCTTTTTCTTTAGCAAGTCATTGCATTTGCTAAAAGAATGCGATTCGCTTAGGTTTACTGTAAGTACTGAATTGTTTACAAAAACATATGTCAAGCAAGGACCTTGATTAACTCCTTTGTTAACGAAACCCAGTCTACTTCTAATGTGACGGTTTAAGTTATAGTTATAATACGCTACGCCCCAAACGAATTGTCCTTTGGCGGATCAAGTTACAATGATTCGCAGAACGCAGTTAAGCCATAATGACTATAGTGGTGTCATCTGTGATTTAACCCTGTTTGAAATGCATTGGGCACTAACGTTGTTAATGAGACTAATGTATTGTGACATCTTAACTACCCAGGGTCACATGTAATTAACGAGATATTTGTGTTGGTGTGGGTAATTTGTTGTGTTTTATTCTAACAAGCGAGATCTGTTGGGTATTTGACTTTCTGAATGTTGTAGGTATTTTTTTATTGTTTAAAATAAATAAAAGGGTTTAGTTATGTTTCATGAAGCTTGTAGTCTCTATTGCAGTAAAATAATTGACCTGATGTTTTCTAAATTAACGATGGGCCTGTTCAATTTATGTATGTCTACATTAAAGTGGCTAGAAACATTGAAAGACCAGATTATCTTACTTCTATAGTATATAATATCGAATTATATAAAAAAACTACATTCAGTTAATTTGGCAGACCCGACGAGATTATATGTCTTTGTAAAAAATTAAATTAAATTGAAATAAATAATAATTTTCGCCAATTTGGTGACATAGTCAAATACCCAACATGTGTGTACCATACGTCCAGGGGCTCTCGCGACGACATGGCTGCGATGGCGGGCGGCGCCGGCACGCCGCCCGGCGCGGGCGCTCCGCTGCAGTCCCAGGACCATAGCGTGACCCTCATGGAGGACCCTGACGTTTGGCGCCCCAACTAAGAGGCAATAACACCATGTGCTTGGCTTTACTCCTAGTTGTTGATATTATTATAGCGGCCGCGTCAGTTCTCTTTTGAAGGGGTCAACTAAATAAATCAAAAAATACGACCTCAGTAGCGCAGGAGGCGAGAGTCCGCTTGCGACGAGGTTGCGGGTTCTATTCCTGCCTGGTAACAAATTTATGTACGATCTGCAGAATTTTTTTCCATTAGTCTGAGTGTTTTCACTATAATAAATGTAAAAAAAATATCTATAATTAATAATAAAATATCTATTATTAATGTATTAAATATATAAGTTATCTAGTATCCATGACACAAGCTTTGAGTATCTTACTTTGGGGCTAGATTGTTTTATGTGGATTGTCCAGAATTATTTATTTAAAAGGGGAGGATATATTTTGTTTTTCACTATCTCTAACTTAAAATCGCAATCAGAAAAAATATAAATAATGTTACCAGTAATAATAAAGGAAATAAATGAGTTTCTTTAATGACCAGTTAATTATTTAAAAGCACCGAAATCCTGCTATTAAACAGCAGTATCTAGATTTAGCAAACCAACTACGAGGGAAGCCAAGTAACATTAGGTACTAAAACTGCATGGGTCAATTCGCATCCGGCTCGAAGGAACAGTTTTCATTTTGCACAGGTTTTAGTTTTCGCACAACTTTTTTTTCAGTTGCACAGACTTCGCATGGCAGTACACGGAAGCAGTTGGCTAGATTTATTTTTAGAATTTTGTTTTGTTACGTGAATGTGATGCTTATTTTATTGAGAAACGTAGGGTTTTTGTTTGCGCTAAGTTGCATTATAGCATTGTGTTGTTACAGAACTGAATTCAACCGTAAATACACTAGCTTGTCTGTAGTTTATCTACAAATGGCCAGAGAGAGTCATAGCTAGACTACTTTCACCATTGGTCAGATATCACGTCAATACTGAAACTCGAAACACACTGAAGCCGGAGGCGGAGCGTAGGCGAAGGCGTGGCGGTTTTTCCTATGGCACCGCGTCGCCACCGCCTGCGGTGTGTGTGTAGGCTTTCATAGGATTCCATATAATACAACTCGCACGCCTTTGCCTCCGCTCCGCCTCCGGCTTTATGTGTGTTTCGAACTTAAATGACCAATTATGAAAGGAGTTTAAAAATGGAATTCACGTTTGAATTTGGTTCTATCCCTTGCAAAGCTTTACATGTGTGTTGTGTCGTTTCAGGGGTTCCATAGAAGACATGCGGACGTCGGCCGCCAACCTCGAGGCGGGGCTCGGCCAGACGGCGGCGCCGCGCGCCAATCTCGTCTCCAACGAACAGCCAGTTAGCTTCACCGGTGCACCCTCCCGCCACTGACCTAAGGTTCTCTTTACCTTGCCACTGTTCAGACGTAAGGTCTACCTTCTTAGGCGCGCTGTGCTCGGTTGATTTATAACATCGCCTCGGTGGTATATTAAGACCTCGGTGACAATCGTAAGGTCTATTTTACCTTGCCAGCTATCATGGTTCAACGCGCGGTAACCATTTCGTTTATGTAAATGATTTTCCGTCTCGTAGTGAGTAGTGGGTATTTTATTTTCAAAGGAGTGCATCTTAAAAGACATAAGCATTTTCTATAGAATATTTGAATAGTTTAGAGCTGCCAAACCAGTGTCCTCCAAAACGATTTTAGTTTCTGCTAATTTTCAACTTTTAAGAGATTGAAGATATTTTTATTGTTGTTTACAACTTTCACCTAGTTATAGTAGAAAAACATAGTTATGTATTCATAGCTGCATGTTCATAGAAAAGAATAGATGCATGCATGTGTGTTACCATAGATAATTCTTGACATCTGAGGCTATTTTCCTATAGCAACTTTTTGTTAAATTCAATCGTAAGTCATTGTTCACTCTTTGAACGGACCAAACTTTTTAGCCAAATTTACGTTTTTAAACTTTGTATTCAGCCGAATCGCAGCTACTATTTTTTAAGAGAAATTGTATCATTATATCTAATTTGAAGGCTGTTTTAGTTATTAGTGCATATTCTATCGTAGGATCGCATATGATTCATTATCCCACATATCTTTTGTTCGGCAGGGTAGAATGACAATTTGAGATTTTATTTTATGGCAATTAAGTAAAATTTTAGCCGTAAAATGTATTTATTCCAGTTTTTGTATTCGTACAAATCCATGCATGTTTTACGTTATAATATTATTTATGTGTTATTTATATTATAGTACCTACCTAGCTTTATTTATTTGTAATAATTTACTCTGATGTGATAAATGTTATTTGATTGACTGTCCTGTTTAAATGTTTGCATTCCAAATTGTACTGAAATGGGTCTTTTCTTTAGTTTTCCATGTAAAATAAAATTTGAACAGAGTCAATTCCTTGGAAATGTTAAAATGTATGAAATTAAGTACATATTTTAATTTGTTGTAGTACCTTATCAATTGCTAAACTAATAGTTACATGAATTGTTACTATTGTTAATTTTCGTAACCTGTTTCTATTAGATCGTATTTGTATTTAATATGTATATTAGCTATCAGTAATTTAATAGCAAAATTGTCTTAGTGTAATTAAAATAAAATTAAGATGTTGTTACAAATCATTGATGTTTAAAAACCACTGTTATAGTAATTCCAAGATATATAATCATGCCTAATCAAAAAACACTATCTGACATTCTAATTTTAATAGATACAACGTGAGTTTGTACTGTCTGGATGTTTGATTGTGTAGTTTGGTCATGCAAGTGAACCCGGCAAAGTATTAATGTGAATGAGAAAGACCCTAGTCTTAGATAATGTTTGATAGGTTAAATTTTGCTCACACAGAGCCGATAAAGGCCTTAGCATAGTCTATTTAGCTGCAGTTTTTAATTTATTTACTTAACTGAAACAGTGAAGGCTTCCTTTTTTGGTCTTCTTTATAGGTTATTATTTTACATTAATTTATTAATCAATTATTTTATTATCAATTTTTAATTATTTAAATAAGAAGTTGTAAATAACTTTATTATGGTAATAAATGAAGTGGATCATGTTTTTTTCTAAAATTGTTAGTTTCGGTTTCGAAATTGTTTTGTGGCTGTCAACATTGGGAGAGTGTAAATAATTTAAATGTTATTTTACAAACATTGTTTGTAATTCATTTTTTAGGTTGAATTGTCCCACAGTAGGGAAAAATACTTCCTTAACTTCCAGTTAGTTATGACCATGGATAAAAGAGCCGTTTTTAAAATCAAACAAATGTTTCCACTCTTCCTCTGTTTTTATGAAGACAAGTATTTAATCACGTAATACGTACTGTATGTATAGATTAAGCAGTTGCAGTTGTTTCTTGTCAAGTTAATAATAATGTTTAGGAATGCATATCTGTATTAAATGTGTGTATATTGAAATATTGCCTATTATTTCTACATGTGAAGTTCCTATACCTACAATTTGTGTTGTACTACTATATAAAATACTAGCAGAGTCCCACTGGACTGGATGGCCACAATATAAAAATAATTTTAATGCATTGCTTACAGAAACAGGAAGTACATACTTACATAAGATCATCTCTAGGAGGTTGCGGGTTCGATTCCCGCCTCGTTGTGTACAATCTGCAAAAAGTTCCGATGGTCTGGGTGTTTTCTATGTATAATAAAAAAAGTATCTACATTACAGTCAATCGGGGTAACTTTGACAGCTCAAGATTTATTTTTTTCGATTTTATTAACGAACGTCTTTCGTCGTAAATAAGACTGCACTTTTTTAGTGTCCTTGGAGTAGTACCCAAGTATTGAAATAGTTGTACAATTCATTGTTCATTAAAATAATTAAGATATTCATACTTTTCTTCTGTGTCAAAGTTACCCCCTCCACATGGGTAACATTGACACAGGCGATACCAGTCATAAAAATTTGGTTCTAAATGATTTATTTGATCTTCTGGGTAACATTGGGTTATGTGTCTATCAAGCTTAAGGTAGGGTAGATAAAATAAAACCATAATGTATGATAGTTGTGAAACAATTTTTTTTTCTTTTCAAGAATTATGAAATTAACATTAAGTTTCAGAAGGTTTTTCATTCATAGCAAAAAAATCCTAAAAAAACTAAATGTGAGTGAGTGTTTTTAGGCACACTGAATTAAACCAGAACCATATTATTTAAAAAGAATGAAAATTAAGTTCTTTAAAGTATTTGACAGCGTATTCACCCCACTCCAAATATAGTAGAAAACAACAATTTTCAAATTAGAGCAAATATCGGAAAAACTAAGAGTATTATTATACAACTTATTTGAAAATTTTAAAATATATTTATCAATTACCTACCATAATAAGCCACATATACCTTTTTTTCTCTATTTACCTTTTTTACAGCATAATTGTACCACAATCCCAAAGTTATAAACTAGTCAGGAACACAAATTACGCCCGCAAACTTTGAAAAAACTTTTTGTTCAAGTTTGTTGGACGGATCACTTTTTTTTTGTAAAGGTGTGTTTACGAAGATATTTATTATCACTTATAAAAAAATTCCATAGATAAAAGAATGCTGGTTTCTACAGAACAAAAATAAAAAGTTTTGAGGCTCCATATGTCAATGTTACCCTAATCAATCAAAGTTACCCAAATTGACTGTATCTATGTATGTAATTTATTAAATACTAGCGACCCGCCCCGGCTTCGCACGGTTTTATTATACGTATAAACCTTCCTCTTGAATCACTATCTATTAAAAAAAACCGCATCAAAATCCGTCGCGTAGTTTTTAAGATTTAAGCGTTCAAAGGGACACCATGACATAGGGACAGAAAAAGCGACTTTATTTTATACTATGTAGTGATGATGTACTATCAGTAATCTAGTACCCATAACACAAGCTTTAAGTAGCTTACTTTGGGACTAGATGGTGCTGTATGGATTGTCAAGCATTATTATTATTATTCTAGTGAAGCCGATATATGTACACAGGCCAAGATGATAAATGTTAAGGTCTCACTGGTCCTTGACATAGATATTTAGCAAACAAATCCGAATCCTTCCTTTTTTGAAGTCGGAAATAGACTATTAGGTATCACACATTTCAATAATAAAATTAAAAGATAAAATACAAAACATTTTATTATATAGACTTAACTATTTATATATTTACATCATGTATCAGATACATATACAATTAAATTAATATAAGCTTAATATAGACTTTTGCAAAAACTCAATAACTCTTCTGTGGTAACTTTGGTCCTTGTTAAATACCTGTAAGAAGGAAAAAGGCATTTTAGTAAATTAGAATTCAAAAATCTGACTCCATAGGTTTGTAATCTGGCACAGGTGGTTTGGTAGTAATCTGATGGCATTTTATATAGATTTTCAAATGTTTAGAATCCGAAACTAGGTACAGGTATGTAGGTAGACCCTAGGTAGGTTCTATCTGCCTGTCGGTTACCATTCAAAACTACAGAGTTGAAAAGTTTTTAATAAAGTTTAATAAGATAGGATTTAATATTTTAGTGCCTACCCTATGGTGTGGTGTGGTCATTGCCACTGGTTCAAACAAAGTGCCACTAACCACTTTGTTCGAACCACTGGTCCCAGGGACTTAAATTAGGATCCCTCTTGCCAATCGAAAGTAAACATGACATGCGGGTCTCAAGAAATTACAGATGGACAGACCAAGAAGCGCTTTACATGAAGATGTTGTTGTCAATTCTCGAGATCTGGAGCTAAAAACCAGATGCCTTAAATAGGTAACTAATAAGAAAACTAATTATTTATCAAGATGGAACCATACATGTTGCGTGGCCTGATACACTCTATTATCTGATTATATTTTCTATCACAACTCCCTGTAACTGCTTTACGGTTTACAAGTGTTACAAAGGAAATATCACGTACTCGATTTCTCTTTGAATATAGCTCCAGTGATCGTCCCATGCCTCTGTATCAAGCACTTTTTCTTCTCCGTTTCAAGGCATACGGTGGGCGGCTTCAGATTAGGCTGAAGCTTGCAAGCCTGCTCTGAAATAGCGACTATGATCCCAGCAGAGTCGACGTGGACAGATCCTTTGGAAGCCAGGCACAGGCCCTGATGATCAGCTACTAAACACCCGTTGATGTTCGGCGTCGACATTATTTCTTCGATAACTTTGTCCAATTCTTTTTCCATGTTTGAAAAAATAAAATTATTGATGATTCTTGAATTTCACAAAAACAGAAAAAATAAACTTGTTTTAAATAAAGTCCGGTTTTTTGACAGTAGTATAATGACACTGACACCTTCCTGCCCGATGACTTGGACATTTCAATGTGCTTCGGTGCACCGCTTCTTCCACCGATAGACCCAGAGGCAGCTGCCTCTGAGAGCTAAAGCGGTATTACAGTACACGTTATTCAGGGCCCGGTAGTTAGGGCGATTACGGAGCAAGGCTTGCCGGGTCCGTCCGTTAGGGACCCTAAATCTTATTACACCACTCTTAGTTAGGGTTAGGGTCCCTGAATAACGTGTAGTGTAAATACCCCTTTTAAGCCTTGATAAGGAAAAACCTTGGGACTGGGACCCTATCAATAGTTCAAACCGCTTGGAAGCAGAAAATCTGACCATTTAGACCTAAGTAATGCTAGAATCTTTGATTTAGACCTCATTCGCACGGGAGCTTTTTTAACGCACGTTAAAAAAGCATTCGAATAGAACAATGCAATTTATACGTTCATACGAAGAGCTTTAAAAGTGTCCACACACTGAAGCCGGAGGCGGAGCGGGGGTGAGGCGAAGGCGGGCGAGTTATAGTCTATTGAATCATATGAAAGCCTTCACACACACCGCAGGCGCTGACGGACGACACTGACGACGACGGCGCGGTGCTATATGAAAAACCGGCACGCGCCTTCGCCTCCGCTCCGCCTCCGGCTTCTATGTGTTTCGAACTTTAGACGGTGCACCGTTTCTTCCACCACCCCGATAGACCCAGAGGCAGCTGCCTCTGCGAATTGAAGCCTTGGTAGGTAAAAACCTTGGGACTGGGACCCTATCAAAAGTTCAAAACACTTGGAAGAATTTACTTTACATGCCTTGAAAGATTTGGGCCCCGCCCAGAGTTCGAGATTTGTTCCTATCCTTAGACCCATGGATGTAGCCCACTGGAGCTTAAAAAACTTGAATAATCAATAATCAATAATCAATATCTTTATTTCTTTAGGCTTACAAAATAAGCACTTAGACAAGTCAAATTTAATTCGCCTCAATTTTTTGTCCACTAGTGGAAGAGGCGAAATAGAAACCACTAGCATGTGTATAACTTATGTGTCTAATACATGTTTGCCTTATAAATAATTACATACTATTGTCGATGTGGAACTGAGCGACATCTGGCCAAGCACTAACGTCATTGATGTAATCATTTATGGAGTAATATGCCTTCTTGATAAGATTTAGTTTTATGTAAATCTACGAATAGAAAGTTCAGTTGCTTCAGATGGAAGCTTATTATAGAAGCGCACACAATTACCCATAAATGACTTCCTCAGTTTTCGTAATCTAAATGAAGGAATGTGTAATTTGTTCTTGTTTCGTGTATTTCTATTGTGAACATCACAATTTTTCAAAAAGTTACTCTTGTTTTTGTGTGTAGGTACCTATATATTAAATTTTCGTAAATATATTGCGAAATTACAGTTAAAATATTTATTTCTTTAAATAATTCCCTCAATGAGTCACGTGGTTTTAATTTATAAATTGCACGCACCGCCCTTTTTTGAAGAACAAAGATAGTCTGAATATCAGCTGCCTGTCCCCAAAGCAAAAACCATAGGACATAATACTATGGAAGTAACTATAATAAACTAACCTAGCTGTGTCCTGATCAGTGAGATGTCTAATTGTTCTCACTGCATAGGCTGCTGAACTAAGCCTTTCCGCGAGAGCATCAATTTGCGGTTGCCATTGAAGAGTTGAATCAATATGCAACCCCAAAAATACAGTAGAGTCTACGAAGTGAACAATCTCATTATTTAACATGATTTGAGTTGGGAGTTCTCTAACATTTGGTAACATGAATTTTATACATTTTGTTTTTTTAGCATTAAGTAAGAGGTTATTGGCGGTAAACCAATTTAGTATCTTTGACAGCGAATTATTTACATCGTCAAAATTATGTTTATTTCTGTCAACTTTAAAAATTAGTGAAGTATCATCAGCAAATAAAACTATATCACAAAGATCTTTTGCTAAAAAGGGAAGATCATTTACATATACTAAAAATAAAAAGGGACCTAATATAGATCCTTGGGGGACGCCTAATTCAATTTTTGAGCCCGTAGATCTTTCTTTACCAACGTCTACTTTTTGAACTCTATCAGATAAATATGATTGCATAAGATCCAGTGCCTTGTTGTTTATTCCATAGTGTTTCAGTTTCTCAATTAATGTACCTACTATGATCCACACAGTCAAAAGCCTTAGAAAGGTCACAGAATACACCAATAGCGTTTTTGGCTTTATCCCAGGCCTCCAATATATGCCTTAATAGAACTGTACCAGCATCCGTTGTCGATCTACCCTTGGAGAAGCCAAATTGGTTTTCATGAAATAACCTATTAAGGTTGAAGTGAGAAGTTAACTGGGTAAGAATAATTTTTTCAAAAACTTTACTCATGGCAGGAAGTATTGAAATCGGTCTGTAATTAGCCGGATCAGTGTGGCTACCAGATTTATAAAGAGGAACTAACTTACTATATTTCATGAGATCAGGAAAAACTCCTGCATCGATACAACTATTGAAAATATAGGCCAAACAAGGAGCCATTTCCTTAACAATTGAACTTAATACTTTTGTTGATATACCCCAGAGATCCTCAGTGTTTTTAATGTTAATGGACTTAAAGATTTTCACTACATAATCAGCATTTACTTATCTAAAGATAAAACTATCATTACATCTAGCAACTGAAGATTCTAAAAATTTAACAGCCATTGATGCTGAGGAGTTTAGAGACTGGGTAACTATTTTAGGAATAGCAGAAAAGAATGCATCAAAAGCATCGGCAACATCTTTTTGATGTATAAGAATTGAATTATTAATTTTTAACCTTATTTCCTTATAACGTGGCTTTGATTTACCTGTTTCGTTATTTATTAGCCTCCATGTTGCTTTTATTTTATTAGATGATTTTATGATTAAAAATAGACATTTTGCTGTGTTGCAGACTTTCTTAAATGTTTGAGAATAGTTGGTTACATACAATAGAAACGCAGGATCGTGTAACATAGTTTCTCGAGAAGCATAAAGGTCATATAGTTTATTCCTACTTCTATAAATACCCGGAGTGGCCCAATCAATAAACCCGACCCTGTCTCTCACTGTGCAAGTTTTAAGTTTGAATACTTCACTGTGTTCGATTTAAAACTACTACTAGTTACTTTAAAGTAGGTTTTGTATCTAAACTTGGTTCAGTTCAGACCTAAGACCAAGTAGGTACCTTACGGTTCAGACCAATATAGGGTCACGTCACGATACGAATGAAGTTGTACAATCAACCGACCAAGAAATTTAAATATTCTGGTGGTATCTACATCTATTAAGGTTTCTGTAAGCAGTGTAAGTAATGTACAGGCTTAGCTATCCAAATGTACCTAAAATAATTGCTTTAACTTTAAGTCAACAAACATTTTCATAAAAAGTTACCTACTTGTAAACACAGTTTAGATACAAAACTTACTTTAAAGTAACTAGTAGTAGTTTTAAATCGTAACAATCTTAACACTTGGAAAACCTATTAGGTAGGTACGTGCTACTTAAGTAGGTACGTTACGTACTAGAAAAACTAGCAGGTAGGTAGGTAACCTGCCTAAATTCCATAACTCTAGCACAGAATAGATCGTGAAATAGATACAGGTAACTTTAGGTAGTGCATAAGTATACAAAAGTACATCATCATCATCATCAACCTATATTAGTCCACTGCTGGACATAGGCCTCCCCCAATGAGCGCCATAGCGCCCTGTCTTCAGCTTGACGCATCCAGCATCGTCATCCCACCTGGCCGGAGGGCGTCGTCCTACGCTACGTTTACCGAGTCGCGGTCTCCACTCAAGAACACGTTTACCCCAACGGTTGTCGGTTCTTCGCGAGATATGGCCGGCCCATTGCCACTTCAGCTTGCTAATTCTTTGAGCTATGTCGATAACTTTGGTTCTCTGGTAGAATACAACTCGCACGCCTTCGCCTCCGCTCCGCCTCCGGCTTATGTGTGTTTCGAACTTAAATGACCAATTATGAAAGGAGTTTAAAAATGGAATTCACGTTTGAATTTGGTTGTATTGTATCGCTTGCAAAGCTTTACATGTGTGTGTCGTTTCAGGGGTTCTATCACTGACCTGTATCTATACAAGTACGCTGGACTTCTGATAAGCCGGGCTTTAGTGAGCCGATTTGATTTTCGCCATTTTGGCGCTGATCGTAGAAGTGGGTGGGAAAGGAACTAATAATAGAGATGGGACAATGAGATAAAATACATCGATAAAAGACATTTCCGACGAGTTGTATAATTAATTGTACTAGGTAATATTATAAAGCTGACTAGTTTGATTGTTAGGTTGAACGCTCAAATCTCAGAAACTGCTAGTCTTAGGATAAGCCGAAGCCAGACTAACGGGTATTTAGTACCTATGTGGCTAGCTAGATCCAAAAATTAACAGGGAACGTTTTTTAAATAGAAATGTATTTTTTTCAGGATGGAGTGGAATAGGTAAGGTATATAAAGAAAATAAAAATATATGTACAATCCTTTAATATTACTACAAAATTACACTAAACATTTCATTGAATAGAAGAATAATTTTTGTCAGACAGTGTGACTAAATAACATAATCTCCGAATAGACTTTATTACTTAAGGTAATACAATTAATTTTTCCTCCATACAAACGTAGAAAGCTAATTACTCCGCCGTAGTCTTGATTTTATCAAAGAATTTTTAACTCTCTGCAATGCTTTTTTGGATGACCTTTTGCAACCACCTTTTCATGTGTTAGAGGACAACTAGATTGTAGCTTAGACCTTGCCTTCTTTGAAGCAATACTCTGTTGCGGGTTGGAACTTGTGCTTCGACGCTTTCGACCTAGAAACAAAATTTTTGTTTATCAACAACTAAACCACAAATGAAAAGTAAAAATATATCAGTATACTGTTTTATAGCGCATTCTTGAAATAATTTACATACAAGGAACATGACGTGGTCCTAATTTTATTGATTATGTACTTACCACTCAAGTTGGTATTATTCTGATCCATAATTAATGTTCTTTTTACATCAACAGGTATTGTCGGTTAGGTACAGGGGGTGTCTTATGTACGTCGAAAACCTGTGAATTATTAAAAAATTATATGTATTTGATAATAAAAATCGGTCATCGGCGAATTACGTTCTTGAAAGTAAATAGATATCTATAGCAAAAATATCGATAAGTTTTATCGACAGGTAACTTTGACAGCACTATTAAACTTTATTGTTGATAAAAAACCGGTAATATGAAGATAAATATGTTATTATTACGTATAATAACGAAGATAAGTTTAATTTGTTGAATATTAGCCGAAGATAAGCCGTAAATTCACTTACCGTAAAGCAGTGCAACTTTGCCCAATTTTCTTGGATTTAGTGGTTTAATTTTAGATAATTTAAAAAGTATGTATAGTTCAAATTATGTTTGCGCTACATTATTATAAATAAATACTGTTCTTTGCAAATAAAAGATTAAAAATCGAATAAAATGGGACGGTATGTGTAAAAAATCATAATTTAAAATAAAAAATTACAAGTTTGCCCATTTTGCAAAAAAATTCGTAATTCCGGTATTTTTGACCGTATGATCTCAAGATTTAAGGAACAAGCAATAGGGGCAATCAATGTTAGGGGAGAAGGAGGCACATTAGGACACTTTTTAAAGAATAGGTCGTAGATTTTTTTGTTTTTAAAATTTTTGTATGTTTTATGCGGCTAAACCTATATTCGTATTTTACCTTTACAAATCAATACTAAAATAAACATGTTTATTGAGTAGATTATACAAAATTTTCATTTTAGTAAGACACTGACCATGTCCAAATCTGCCCCCCTTGGGGGGTAGTTTGGGACGCTACTGGGTATGATAATATGATAGTAATAAAATCTTTAAAATTAAATATTTGAGTAATTATTTCATTATTATGAAATGTTTTAGTTAAAAACTATAAATTCTTCAATTATCACAATTAAATTCGTACATGACATCAACCAAACTTAGAAACTATGAAAATGCAGTTACTCAAACATGAAATCATTAAATATGTAGATTATTATGCGTCATTTATTATTAGGATAAATAACACACACAGTTTAAATCTTGAAAAATCTAATCTAAAAGTATCGCAGCAGTTCTGGAAGGGCTTTCATTCATTGGGTGATGGGAGCTTTGTCAGGATGATCCAATATTAATATCAACCACTCATCTTCTTTTCTTTTCTACCATTCAATACCAGCAATTTTATTCATTTCCCATGCCTCTGTGTATTTTTTAAATCCTTAGTACATTGGTACGCCAACAAACTGGTTTTATTGATATTAAACCATAATTTATCTTTGATGATTTTAAAATACTTATATTTTTCCACCATAACTTCTTCTTTTGTAAATAACTGATTGATGCTATATTTTTCTTATATTTGCTTCGGCGATAAGCAACTTAAAACAAATGAAAACTTTTTATATTACCAATCACACACATTATGACATGTCCTAAAGTGCCCCCTAATATCTAGTCCTAACCTACCCCAAGGGGTCATTTAAAAAACTTTGTGTCACAATTTTTTTTTTATTACTTTAGAAACTAATACGGTAGGCTCTACCCATGCATGGATACCGAAACTTAATAGAAACTATAAAAAAACATATCATTTATTCTCAAAGTGACCAAATAAACCCTTACGGAGTTCAGATGAAAAATTTATTCCAGCCAACGGAAAACCCGACCTGCTAATAAAATCAGTTTTACAGCTGACAGCGTGGTGAATGATATGTCATGGTTTGTAGTAGTAGTGTTGAATACTAAAATGCATTTTCTTCCAAAAAAATGTCGATGGTTTTGGAGTAATCTCCAATGTCTAAAGGTGCCCCTGTCCTAAGCTACCTCCTTCTCCCCTACTTTATATCTTAATATGAAATGTTCAAGCAAGCAAATTAATCGCCTAAATTGAGTGGGCAAAGACACAAATAATTTTTGGACAATTTTCATACAAATAAAAAAATGTGCTAGGGTTGTCACATTGTTTTTTTTTCGACCATTTCTACTGCTAATGCATAGCATATCCTCAGAATAGTCTCTATATGTTCTCTCTCTATGAACCTGGTACTCTTCTTTTTTTTTTACTTTTTGTTGTTCATTCTGAAAATAACCATTACATTAATTATAGCTTTTTTGCTTTAACGAAACGTGGTAGAATTTTCACCTTAACGCTGGTTATTAGTATCTGACACAAAAAAAAATATTAATAATAAGGTAAGTACCTCATTTAGCTTATAAAACAAGTTAAGGCATTAATATACAAAAATATGTAGAAATGGTAAATTTTTCATTACATTATGTGATAAAGAGAAATTGAAATAAATAAATACTGAAAATTAAATACTTTCTCATAATAAAATAAATATATAAATAATTCCGGACAGTCCACACAGCATCATCTAGCCCCAAGCTAAGCAGAGCTTGTGTTATAGGTACTAGATGACTGATATACTTAATACAATACATTTCATAGATAGATATTTTTTATTATACATAGAAAACACCCAGAATAACGGAACAAATTTCTGCAGATCGTACACAAATTTGTACCGAGGCGGGAATCGAACCCGCTAACTAAGTAACTAACGTCGCAGGCGGACCTTCGCCCAACGCGCCACAACGGTCGTCTAATAGGTGGTTAGATAGATACCAACCGACCTACTAATAATAGGACATACAAAAATCAATTTTAATTTAATGTCGTAGTGACAACCCTGACAACAATATTTTGGTGGGCAAAGTCGTAAACAGTACTCCAGAAAAAGTAATTTGACATTGCCCACCTGAATATTTTCGAGTTTAAAAAGAGTTTCGCGTCAGATATTCGACAGTTATTGTTTATTTGTTATAAACTTATAGTGGTAAAATAATTACTTGCCTGCTGCAACTGCAAGTACTGTTTTTCAATAAAGTTTTCCGCACGAAATTTGGCCCGCCAAAAACACCACCAACTTTGACATCAACTGACAGTCAATTGAAGTGAAATTAGCAACAGTCGGTTATTTAGTGTTGTCAGTGACATATTCAGAATTCTACCAATAAATAAGAAATAAAAGCTAGTAGAACATTCTCGATAATACTAAGACTTTTAAAAAAAGTACCCTGGTGGGCAAAGTCAAATTAGTTGGGCAATCTTGTAACGTTTTACGGTACTTGTAGAATGGAACTCCACTTCCCTTCTGGTAACGAGTTTTGCATAACTCACACTCTTTCATAGTTTACCTATGAATGCCCACCACTTATTTATGTATGAACTAAATAAATAAGACACAACAAACAAGCTAAATCGCGTTAAACCACCAAAAACACTTTAAAAACACGGGAGATAATACAAACGAGACAACGGCCATTTGTCAGTTACGTCAGATTTAGTTGTCTTCCCACGCATTGGGAAGCTTCAAATAGGCACATTCAAGAGCTGTCATTTCAAAGGGTATCAGAGGTCCAGCGTACTTGTATATATAGAGGTCAGTGAGTTCTATGGAATAGAAGACATGCGGACGTCGGCCGCCAACCTCGAGGCGGGGCTCGGCCAGACGGCGGCGCCGCGCGCCAATCTCGTCTCCAACGAACAGCCAGTTAGCTTCACCGGTGCACCCTCCCGCCACTGACCTAAGGTTCTCTTTACCTTGCCACTGTTCAGACGTAAGGTCTACCTTCTTAGACGCGCTGTGTTCGGTTGATTTATAACATCGCCTCGGTGGTATACCTATTAAGACCTCGGTGACAATCGTAAGGTCTGTTTTACCTTGCCAGCTATCATGGTTCAACGCGCGGTAACCATTTTGTTTATGTAAATTATTTTCCGTCTCGTAGTGAGTAGTGGGTATTTTATTTTCAAAGGAGTGCATCTTAAAAGACATAAGCATTTTCTATAGATCATTTGAATAGTTTAGAGCTGCCAAACCAGTGTCCTCCCTACACTCCAAAACGATTTTAGTTTCTGCTAATTTTCAACTTTTAAGAGATTGAAGATATTTTTATTGTTGTTTACACCTTTCACCTAATAGTAGAAAAACATAGTTATGTATTCATAGCTGCATGTTCATAGAAAAGAATAGATGCATGCATGTGTGTTACCATAGATTATTCTTGACATCTGAGGCTATTTTCCTATAGCAACTTTTTGTTAAATTCAATCGTAAGTCATTGTTCACTCTTTGAACGGACCAAACTTTTTAGCCAAATTTACTTTTTTAAACTTTGTATTCAGCCGAATCGCAGCTACTATTTTTTAAGAGAAATTGTATCATTAAGTATATCTAATTTGAAGGCTGTTTTAGTTATTAGTGCATATTCTATCGTAGGATCGCATAAGATTCATTATCCCACATATCTTTTGTTCGGCAGGGTAGAATGACAATTTGAGATTTTATTTTATGGTAATGAAGTAAAATTTTAGCCGTAAAATGTATTTATTCCATTTAAAAAATGCTAGAAGTTAATGTTTTTGTATTCGTACAAATACATGCATGTTCTAATATACAGGGTGTCCCATAATGAGTGGATAACCTGAAAGGTGCTTATGCGCCAAGTCAAGGCCAATCAGAAACACTTTTTATTTTTTTTCTAACTTGACCCGTTCGGAAAATATTTAATATATTGTAAATTTTGAAAAATTTGTACCTTTGTTTACATTTTTGGACTTTGTGCCATATATAATAATAATAATAACTAGAAGCGACTCTTCTTTGATCTAGTCCCAAACGCCGACATTTATATACCTACTTCCCCCTTCACCTTGTTACGCCCCTCTGTCGTCCAGGCGTTTTGCCAGGGTTGCTACTGCACTGTACCGTCGCGCCCCGCCGCCGTCGCGTCGCAAGGCGAAGCGAGTGAGAAAAGGTCAACGACCGATGTTCACGTTCCTTTGATTAGGTACCTACCTAATTAGTTGGATAGGAACCTACAAAAACAATAATATTTAGAAAATATTACTTATATAGGGTATGTATTATCATTATCTTTTAGCAATCTAAAAAAACTTAAATTTGTCTTCGTTTTTGAGTTATTGTTAAAACCGATCACACCACAATAACTTGATCGTGACGACATATTATAGAGGTAGGTAGGTACCTAACCTACACAAATATTAAAATCCGCGTGCGGCGTCGCCGGTTGTGACAGCCCTACTGAACGGGCCCGCCCACTGCACGTTTAACGTGCAGAATCGCGTAGGCTAATATCGTGACCTTGAGCGCGTTCGGAGCGAAGTTTCCCTTCTACTCTGTTTTTGTCTATTCTTATGTTTGCGCCTCCAATTTTAATTTTTTTTAATTTTTATTTTTGGAATATACTAAAGAAAAACACCTTTTTTGAACACCGTAAGAAATGTTTTGGTAACTAAGACCAGTAATTTTCAAGGCAGGTTTAAAGTAGAAAATTTTAATTTTTCATATTATTATGCAAAGTTTGAGCTGCTGTGGTTAAAAAAAAGATAAAGAAACCTAAGATGCCAGGTACTTTAAAAACATGTCCATTTCAAGAGCATCCTAAAATGATAATAAACGTTGAAATTTTGTAGGGTAAAAAACTGAGATATTGCTACTTTTGTGACAATAGGGGCCAATGCTACTAAAAAAAAAATTTGAACTAACATATCAAAAAAATATCTTTTTCGACATTCTCGTTCTAAAACGGTTACTTTGCTACTTAAAACAGTGAGTGAAATCTCAACATCCATACAGCAATGTTTGAAAACGAAAGATGTCAATCAGTGCGTCCTACCCCTGATGACCTACGGAGCTGAGACGTGGACACTCACGGTAGGGCTGCTCCACCAGTTCAAAGTCGCTCAGCGAGCTATGGAAAGAGCTATGCTCGGAGTTTCTCTGAAGGATAGGATTCGTAATGAATACATCCGACAGAGAACCAAAGTTATCGACATAGCTCAAAGAATTAGCAAGCTGAAGTGGCAGTGGGCCGGCTATATCTCATGAAGAACCGACAACCGTTGGGGTAAACGTGTTCTTCAGTGGAGACCGTGACTTGGCAAACGTAGTGTAGAACGACCTCCGGCCAGATAGGATGACGATCTGCGAAAGCCTGCTGGCAGATGCTGGATACGTCAAGCTGAAGACAGGGCGCTATGGCGCTCATTAGGGGAGACTTATGTCCAGCAGTGGACTAATATGGGTTAATTTTTTCCGCATCGTTTTAGACTCGACTTCGAAGTTATATTAAGTTATAATAAATGAAATGAAATTAAGTTATAGTATTTAGGGAATAGGTTTTTTGTACACCAGCTCCTTCAAGTTGCCCCAGTAAAATAAATCCAATGGGTTCAAGTCCAGCTACCGCGCTGGCCACTGGGAAGCGCCACCACGCGTAACCCATCTGTTTGGATACGCTGAATCTCAATAACGCCGTTCCTGAACGGCTTAGTGTACTGGACACCCGTCATTTAGTTGTTTGAATGCAGTTGGAATCTTCTTTCCAAATTCATACCAAATTCGTACTCATAACACAAACTCTCTTTACTTTCGGCTAGATTATTGATTATTATTCATCAAAATATTTCCTATTTTCCAGCATGAATCAGCAAAAATAGATTTCCTCACTATTTTTAAGAAGCAAAGTAACCATTTTAGAACGAGTAAGGCGAAAAAGATATTTTATTGATGTGTTGGTTCAATATTATTTTTAGTAGCTTTGGCCCCTTTGGGCACAAAAGTAGCAATATCTCAGTTTTTTACCCTACAAAATTTCAATGTTTATTATCATAATAGGATGCTCTTGAAATGGACATGTTTTTAAAGTACCTGGCATCTTAGGTTTCCTTATCTTTTTTTTAACCACAGCAGCTCAAACTTAGCATAAAAATATGAAAAATTAAAATTTTCTAGTTTAAACCTGCCTTGAAAATTACTGGTTCTAGTTACCAAAATATTTCTTACGGTGTTCAAAAAAGCTGTTTTTCTTTAGTATATTCCAAAAATTAAAATTAAAAAATTATTAAAATTGTAGGCACAAAGTCCAAAAATATGATCAAAGATACAAATTTTTCCAAATTTACAAAATATTAAATATTTTCCGAACGGGTCAAGTTAGAAAAAAAATAAAAAATGTTTCTGATTGGCCTTGATTTGGCGCTTATGCACCTTTCAGGTTATCCACTCATTATGGGACACCCTGTATATGTTATAATATTATTTATGTTATTTATATTATAGTACCTACCTAGCTTTATTTATTTGTAATAATTTACTCTGATGTGATAAATGTTATTTGATTGACTGTCCTGTTTAAATGTTTGCATTCCAAATTGTACTGAAATGGGTCTTTTCTTTAGTTTTCCATGTAAAATAAAATTTGAACAGAGTCAATTCCTTGGAAATGTTAAAATGTATGAAATTAAGTAGGTACATATTTTAATTTGTTGTAGTACCTTATCAATTGCTAAACTAATAGTTACATGAATTATTACTATTGTTAATTTTCGTAACCTGTTTCTATTAGATCGTATTTGTATTTAATATGTATATTAGCTATCAGTAATTTAATAGCAAAATTGTCTTAGTGTAATTAAAATAAAATTAAGATGTTGTTACAAATCATTGATGTTTAAAAACCACTGTTATAGTAATTCCAAGATATATAATCATGCCTAATCAAAAAACACTATCTGACATTCTAATTATAGATACAACGTGAGTTTGTACTGTCTGGATGTTTGATTGTGTAGTTTGGTCATGCAAGTGAACCCGGCAAAGTATTAATGTGAATGAGAAAGACCCTAGTGTTATAGTATTCTAAATAATGCCTGTGTTTCAAACTAACTAGCAGTCATAGCTTTGAAATAGTGCTACAAAATACTTATTATTATTTTAGAATTTATGTTATTATTCATTAATTTATTTGTTACACTTTCCGTCTAAAATTACATACTATTAGGATTTCATTAAACTTCCGGTTAATGCTGATTGGCCGGATTTTGTCGCGGGCAAAAATGGCTGGATTATATTTCGACCAATGAGCGTTGACGGGGAGGTTGAGCGGTAGGAAGACTTAATGTTCGTAAGCGCGGTCAAAATGGTCGATCATTCTACTTTAAGAAATTGAAGTGAAAATATCTCCTGAACTGTAAATTATTTTCAATATACAAAGTGAAACGGAGTAACTGTGTTTTAAATTGAGATCCTGCTATCCTTCTGAGTTATTGGTTAGGAGTCCTCCATAACTCAGAAGTGGGATTCGAAAAGCGACGCCCTCAAAGAAAGTGTAAGTACCCACATTTTGTTCCATTATAATGTAATTTTGCGCTTTTTCGTGCCCAGTGTGCAGTAATGACAAGATAAACAGAGTGTGGCACTCCCTGTTTTTCTCTCTCTGGTGTTTTTCCGTGCATCTCCGAATTTTGGCCACGGCACCTTGCAGTATTTTGAGGATCACGCACGGTAGCACATGGTAATAAAATACTAATACTTAATAGAAAGCAAAGATGAAAGTAACTATTTACTTTGTTCACTATCCTTGGTTCTATCTGTTTCCAATGTATTGTCTATTTTCTTTTTCTACCCTCATTTTAAGAAAGAACCCAGATGTGATTTTTACTTCATGCTATACTTTTGTACTACTTTTTAATTACTTCTCTTATTGTTGCTTTTCACAAGTTTTAGAAAACTTTAATAGTTAAAATTTGTTTCATTAATTAATTTTGGTTTCTTTATAAAATACAAATAATTATGTTACGACGCTAGCCATGTCGCAGGCCATGTTGGAGGTCATGTTGTAGGTTACGTTGCAGACCTGGTTGCAGGTCATGTTGCAGGTCATGTTGCAGGACATGTTGCAGACCAAGTAAATAATGTTGCGCGTAACGTTACATGTAACGTTACAGAACATGTTGCAAGACTTTTTGAAAGCTTTCTTTTACGAACTATGTTTCGGACCACGTTTTCCAAACTTTTTAACAGTTTATGCTACGAAATTAGTAACTTTCGAGATTTTATTCGTTTGAACTGTACTGTAATCTAGCATTTGTTTTAAATAAAGATTCATGAGATGTTTATACTTATTATATAAATTATAATGGTTGTTTTTCTTTACGAGGTCATGGGTAAGGACAAAACCCGCCGAAGACGTCGCTCAAAGTCAACAACACCGCGCGGCCAGGTTGCTGACTGCGAGGCCAATCGCAGCCACTCAAGGGGACAAATGAGGTCCCGTTCTCAGCACCAAGCAGGTCAGCGCCGGTCGCGTTCAAGATCTAAAGGTAGGCGACCTAGAACCAGTAAAGTACGACGCAGCCAATCCCGGGGGCGAGCACACTCTCGCACCCCGTACTTGCATCGAGTTAGGGCTAGGCGGTCACGCTCTAGGAACCATAGAAGCAGAAATTCAAGATCGGCTTCAAGGCGGTCTGAACCACGTGATCGTTTAAGGCATAACTCTAATGACCGTAGAGTATCCACTCCGGGAAGATCTAGATCTAGATTAAGAGTTTCTAGCCCAGCTGTACAATGTGATATAAACACTAACAATAAAGCTGATGATGAAGTCCAAACAAGATTTTTCAAAAGATTTTTAGATTTAATGCAAAATGTAAAGTCCAGTGGTGATAATGATAGGTTCCCTATTATCAACGTTATTCCGGAATTCGACCCCCTCAATAAAGAACAGTCTGTAGATGCATGGTTAAAGAAAGTAGATGAATGTGCCCAAATTTACGATTGGAGCGATAAACAAGTGGTCCACTATGCGCTACCTAAACTCGGTGGCATAGCAAAAACCTGGTACCAGGGTTTGCCCTCCCTACTTCATACATGGGAGGAATGGAAGATAAAACTACGTGATTCGTTTCCAACGCGCGAAAATTATGCTGAATTGTTGTCTTCAATGTTGAATAAGAGAGTACGTTTTGGCGAACCTTTGGATTTGTATTATTATACAAAAATGAATCTCTTGAATCGTTGCGAAATTACGGGTAGACGCGCTGTAGATTGTCTGTTAGCAGGTATCGATGATAGGAATGTTAGAGTAGGAGGCCAGAGTTCAGAGTTTTCTGAACCTGAACAAGTGTTGAAATTCTTGAAATCAGTAAAGGTAGGTCAAGAAAGAAACAACACTGATTTTGCTAAAAATAGGGACAAACGCAATAGCAATCAATCGGCGAGCAACGATAAAACCTCTGACAAAACTAATAGTTCTCAGAAGTTGCATTCGAATACGACTTGCTATAATTGCAATGAAAAAGGTCACACGTTTTATCGTTGTCCGAAGCCGAAAATGCAGTGCTCAAACTGCAAACTACTAGGTCATCTAATTGCTGATTGCCCAAAGTCAAAGCAAGGTCCTAACACCGAAGAGAAAAGTAAGACTGTCCTTAAAGTTGACAGTGAATATAACACCGGACAAAAATATAAAATACCTATTAAGGTTAACGGCAAGATGATTGATTGTATAGTTGACTTAGGTAGCGAAGGTACCCTCATTCGTGTTAGTGAAGCAGAACGATTGAGGCTACAGTGGCATGAAGGATGTGGCCCTAGGTTGAGGGGATTAGGTAACATAACGTATCTCCCTATTGGGGTTATGCACGCTACTATTGATGTGCAGGGAGTAGTTGAACACAACGTTCCTATCCTAGTGGTTGATGATAACGTTATTCCATGTCCTCTACTATTGGGACACACGTTTACGGAAAGACCTACGATTAGAATAGTAAAAACTGATAAAGATGTAATTTTTCAAAATAATGAACAATATGAAACTGTTAAACTTCCGCTTTTTTGTGACCGTGAAGTTTCTGTAGGGGTTAACGAGTTGAAACCAATCTTTGTAAAATGCTGCAATGAATACTCCGGTACTATTTACGTTCATGGTAGCATAAGGCATAATTTGAATCGCGAACACTACCTATTACCTGGCGAATACATGATAAAAGAAGGACTAGGCACTGTTTTTATACAAAACATGGGACTTCAGGAGTTCAAAATGAAACCTGGCGAGTTAATCACCAGGAGTCATTCTCTTAACAAAACATTAAATGTAAATTTCGTCGACATAAATGAAGATAACTTTGATTCTACCGTTAAGTATGGAGTGTCGTTAACTCCCGCTCAAAAGAACCAACTGTTTGAATTACTAAGCAAATTCAAAGACAGCTTTTCATCTAGTTTAAGTGACTTAGGTTTTACTTCTCAAACAGAGATGGTTATTGAACTGACCGATTCTCGACCGGTTGTATATCGGCCGTACCGGTTGGCTTACACAGACCGCCAGATGGTTAAAGAAATGGTCCAGGAAATGTTGGACAGCAATATAATCAGAGAATCTTGTTCTCCATATGCAAGTCCGATAGTTTTGGTCAGTAAAAAGTCCGGCGAAAAGAGGTTATGTGTCGATTACCGTGCACTTAATCGCAAGACAAAACGGGAGCACTATCCTCTTCCGAGAATCGAAGATCAGCTTGACAGGCTCTCTGGTAGTACGCTTTTTATCACTCTTGACTTGGCGTCAGGCTACTATCAGATCCCTATTGAAGAAAGTTCTCGCGAGAAAACTGCTTTCGTAACTCCAGATGGCCAGTATGAGTATAATAGATTGCCTTTTGGATTGGTGAACGCGCCATCCGTTTTTCAGCGAACAATGAACAAAGTAATATAAGGCTCGCCTATTAGTTCTTATACTCTTGTTTACATGGATGATATACTCATACCGGCCAGATCGTTCGAGGAAGGGTTAGTTCGCTTAGAGGAAGTTTTGAAGCAATTTTCGCAAAACGGATTAACCTTAAAATTAAGCAAATGTAACTTCTTTTTTGACAAAATTGATTACTTTGGGTATGAAGTCAGTGCAGAAGGAATAAGGCCAGGGACGGCCAAAACTAGGGCTATTTCAGAATTTGCGCCACCACGTAATGTACATGAGATTAGGAGGTTTATAGGACTTGCCAGCTTTTTCAGGCGGTTTGTCAAGGGATTCGCAATGATAGCGCAGCCTCTGACGGCCTTACTAAAGAAAGATGTTTTATGGCGTTGGAGTGAGGCAGAGTCCAGCGCTTTTAATCAACTTAAACAAGCACTAGTAGGCCGTCCAGTACTTGCACTTTATGATCCAGGGGCTGAAACCCAACTTCACACAGATGCGAGTAAAGTAGGAGTTGCGGGTATTTTAGTACAGATTGATTCCTCAGGTATTGTAAGACCAGTCGCTTATTACAGCAGGCAAACAACGTCTGACGAGCAAAAGCTTCACTCATTTGAGCTCGAGACCCTCGCTGTAATTTGTTCATTAAATAAATTTCGAGTATACCTTCTAGGCATACGTTTTAAGATAATTACTGACTGCAACGCTCTACGCACAACTCTTACAAAGCGTGATCTCATACCGCGTATTGCTCGCTGGTGGTTACAGTTCCTTGAATATGACTGCGAAATAGAATACAGGTCGGGAGAAAAAATGTCTCATGTTGACGCTCTTAGTAGGAGTCCCGTCGTTGACAATGCGGACTGTTGTCATCTACTGGATGTACTCACTGTAGGCAGCGACGATTGGCTAGCAACTTATCAACAATCTGATGATGAAATTAAACGTATAACTAACATACTAAACGATGCTAAAACAAAAGAAACTGTTGAAGTCTTTAAGAACTATAAGCTAGTCAATGGTCGCGTCTATCGTGTACTTGATGATTCTACCATACGATGGCTGGTACCTCGTGGTGCGAGATGGCACATATTGAAAGCCAATCATGACGATGCTGGTCATTTCGGTTATGACAAAACTTTGGGACGTATAAAAGCCAACTATTGGTTCCCAAAAATGAGACGTTTTGTCAAAAAGTACGTTGCCGCGTGTATTGAATGTGCTCATCACAAACTGCCTAGTGGTGCAAAAGCCGGAGAACTACACCCAATCCCGAAAGTAGAAATTCCCTTTCACACAATACATGCAGACCATTTGGGCCCGTTTATCAAAACGAAACGGGGAAACATGTACATTTTGGTTATAGTTGACGCATTCACAAAATTTGTGAATATAACTGCTGTTCGTAACACAAAATCTGCAACAAGTATAAGGGTTTTGCGGGAGCATATTGGTTATTTTGGGACGCCTAACCGTTTAATTACGGACCAGGGTTCTAGCTTTACCAGTGGTGCTTTCAAAACTTTCATAAAGACTACTGGTATAAAGCACGTTCTAAATGCGGTGGCCACACCTAGGGCAAACGGCCAGGTTGAACGGTATAACAGAACTATTCTGGCCGCTCTAGGTGCCATGAATCATGATAAGCCTAATGGATTATGGGACGAACATTTGCCTGATATTCAATTAGGTATTAACACCAGTATTCACGCCACAACGCAAAAGACTCCGACTGAACTATTGTTCGGTAGAACGGTATCAAACCCTTCACAAAGTGTATTCCATGAGGTCATTTCTGAAACAACATCTGCTGCACAGACATTGCCTGAAATAAGATCAGCAGCTGGCGATTTAATCCGAGAACAGCAGACTCGGGATAAGGAACATTTTGACAAGCACCGGAAGAAGGGTGTTGATTTTAAGGAAGGGGACTTAGTTAGAGTAATTCGTGCTGTTACTGGGATTGAAGGTCAGTCTAAGAAATTAGAACCTAAATGCAAAGGCCCATATCGCATTAAAAAGGTTCTCCCCAACGACCGGTACGTGGTTGAAGACACTCCAATAACGCGAAAAGGCAAACGGTACGAAGCAGTAGTCGCAGTTGACAAAATATTTCCGTGGCTTACTGTTGCACAATCTGTATCTTCAGACGATGGTGAGGGGTCTCAAAACGATAGTGATTCCTAGAAAAACAATTCAATAATTTAACTTCTTGATAACCTTGTTCCATCATTATCACTTATGGACTGTGTAGATGAATCGTTGTTCTATGTTTTGTTAGTCCGCGCTTATGTGGAGGAAACTAACGTTAAGGCTATGTTAAAGATAAATAATATCTAAATATAAGGTTTTATTAATGTCTCGAACAAGCTCATAACTATCATTCATTGTCATGAATTTTCAAAGTAATCAATGGCTGGTAACGATCAGTGTCATGGATCGAGCATCAAATCTAAGTTTATTCAATTGCTGGTAACGATCAGTGTCATTGATCGAGCAACAAATTCAAGTTTAATCAATTGCTGGTAACGATCAGTTTCATGGATCGAGCAACAAAGTCAAGTCAAGTCAAATTAATGTTATGTACTGATTAGCTGATTATTTATAAGGTACACATAGTGTAAATAAAAGTTACATGATTCACGATATGAATTAATGTTTAAAGTTAATGATTTAAAATTACCAAGTTACTTAATAATGTGTATTGTTCTTTCAATTGTATTGTGAAAATATATATTATATATATAATTAATATTTTATTTAATCTGTAACGAAGGGACTCGTTAGTAATAGGATGGCCGAGCTGTTATAGTATTCTAAATAATGCCTGTGTTTCAAACTAACTAGCAGTCATAGCTTTGAAATAGTGCTACAAAATACTTATTATTATTTTAGAATTTATGTTATTATTCATTAATTTATTTGTTACACTTTCCGTCTAAAATTACATACTATTAGGATTTCATTAAACTTCCGGTTAACGCTGATTGGTTCACTTAACTTCCGGTTAATGCTGATTGGCCGGATTTTGTCGCGGGCAAAAATGGCTGGATTATATTTCGACCAATGAGCGTTGACGGGGAGGTTGAGCGGTAGGAAGACTTAATGTTCGTAAGCGCGGTCAAAATGGTCGATCATTCTACTTTAAGAAATTGAAGTGAAAATATCTCCTGAACTGTAAATTATTTTCAATATACAAAGTGAAACGGAGTAACTGTGTTTTAAATTGAGATCCTGCTATCCTTCTGAGTTATTGGTTAGGAGTCCTCCATACTAGTCTTAGATAACGTTTGATAGGTTAAATTTTGCTCACACAAAGCCGATAAAGGCCTTAGCATAGTCTATTTAGCTGCAGTTTTTAATTTATTTACTTAACTGAAACAGTGAAGGCTTCCTTTTTTGGTCTTCTTTATAGGTTATTATTTTACATTAATTTATTATCAATTTTTAATTATTTACTTATATAAGAAGTTGTAAATAACTTTATGCTGGTAATAACTTAAGTGGATCATGTTTTTTTCTAAAATTGTTAGTCCCATCTCACACTACCTCTTTCTATGATAAGTCTTTTACTGTACAAGCTACTCGTCTATGGAATGCTCTTCCCCTGGAAATCAGACGTGCGAAAACACTCACTACTTTTAAAAAACTGCTTCACCAACATTATTTATCTATGTAAGGTTAGATGTTTATGTAAGTTTATTATATTATTGGTAGGCTATATGTTATGTATTTAATTTATTTTCCATTTCTCTATTTATGTAGATATATTGTAACTTTACCACCGTCTATATTGTTCTTTTATATCCAGTCCATCCAAAGGTTGCCTGGAAGAGATCGCTTTTAGCGATAAGGCCTTTATACTTAGTCATAATTTGTAGTTTGTATAAATATTATTTTCTTTATTTGTGTGGTAGGTTTAAGTATAATGTAAGGTTTCAAAGATTCGATTCGATTTATTTTAAATTATCACGTGTTGGCTAAATTATTTACTGACTTATCCAAAAAGAAATATCTAATTTCATTATCATTTTATACCTACGTTGTTATTCAAATATTATAACGTCGAAAAGAAACTTCCACGGTCGACCGCCGCCATCTTGTTGTTTACCATAAAGTTTTACTATAAAAGGGCTGAGCGAGTCGTACCGTGGCTCTTTCGTTCGTCGACTGTCGTGCTGTCAACTTGGTGCAATTTAGTGTAAGTAATTTGTTCAAATTGGGTTATGTATCGTGTATTATACTATATTGTTTCATACCATGTGTCAAGATACTAAAGTAATAAATGTACCTATATGATTTACCTGACTATTATTCTTACAAATCAGAAGTGACAAAGACCACGTGTCTTCTTTGTTCATTTTTCTCCTGACAAAATGTAGTTGTGTTTATATATATAATATAATTAAGAGTTTTATAACTTGTATAATGATGTGCTGCGGGGGTTCAAGGGGGAACAAAATTTTAATTGTTTTTGAGCTACGACGTACCGTTTAAGAGATAACCCCTTTTCTTTAAAAAAAATCTTGGTTACCGATATAACGCCTTGTCTTTCTTTTCTTTATGTTCCAAGATGCCTTGAAGCCGCGAAAGCTCACCGTGTCGACGTCGATTGATGACTCCTGTTGATGGCAGTCGTCCAACACCAAGGCGAGCATCGTGAACAGCGCATCGCCAGCAACTCCGCAACGACGAGCGTCGTGACAGCGAGTGCTGCGACAGCGAGCTCTGCAACGACGAGCGTCGTGAGCAGCGCCGCGAGAGCGAGCGTCGGCACCGCGACAGCGAGCGCCGCGACGTCGAGCGTCGCAACAGCCAGCGCCGCGGGCAGCGCCGCGACTACGAGCGTCGCGACAGAGAGCGCCGCGACGACGAGCGCCGTGACGACAAGCGCCGCGACGACGAGCGCCGTGACAACAGGCGCCGCGACGACGAGTGCCGTGACGACGAGCACCGCGACAGCGAGCACCGCGACGTCGAGCGTCGTGACAGCGAGCACCGCGGGTAGCGCCGCGACAGCGAGCGCCGCGGGCAGCACCGCGGGCAACGCCATGACAGCGAGCATCGTAATAAGCACCGTGACAACGCACAGCGGCACCCAAACCACCGTTGGCGTACAAGGTCATGTAGTCCCTTATTTTCTTCAAAAGATATTACTTCTTCTCATTCATTACGTTCTTAGCGGAACGGTCGTGGTCGTCATGAAGAGTTTTTTGTTGGAATGAGCCGACATCGCTTGCCTCACGTTTTGTCGCCATCTCTTCCTTTTGGTGGTCATTTTGGAGCATTCATGCAGCGGAACACCTGCACCTTCCATCTTATTTTCAATTCCCCTTTCTCTGGGCAATGAGTCGGAGTTTGGTCATTATTTGGTGATTATTCAGGTCTCGGCCCTTTGGGGAAGCACTGATCGTGAATGCGAGGTTAATGTTCAGATTTCAATTTATCCGGAAGGCAAATTCTATTTTAGAGTAAGTGGCCTAGGCTAGTTTTTTTTTATTTATGACCACAGATGTACTAGGCATGCTACATTTATGACGTAGTTTTCTTTGCTCATGACGACTTCTTGGCCAAGATACACGTACTTCGTTTAATAGTGCTTTGGGTGACTTCGATGTTTTGATGGTTACCAAAGAGTTGATCATTATTTTTGTCTTGTGGAGGTTCATTTCCAATGTTACCTGAGTTGCAGGCTTTACTGAGATCCGAAATGAGGTTGTTTCGAAAATAGGACGATATCTTCAACGAATCTAAGGTTATTTAGGTCAGTCTTGTTCCTGCTATGACCAACACCACGGTTTGCCTCAAGATTTTCTTATCCTTCTTGATAATTATCACTATAATTATCAAGATGATTATCAGATACTTAACCGATAATTATCAAATATATAATAAACTTTTCAGTTCTTATTTGGGGTATTTTGGCTACTTATCACCGTTTACATTAGAAGAATAAATTTAATCCATTTAACTATCAAGGTAGACTAGTAGTAAACTTTAATTTATAATTTTGAAACTAAATTTTAACTACTAGACACTGAAAGTCGCATTATATACCCGACACACGCAATACAACACCAAAAGTTTAAGAGGCAAATTAAATATTCCCGATTATATTTATCAAAGATAATTATCGCTTTGAACCCTGGTCAATAGTCAATAATCAATGTGCTTTATTTTCTTAAGACCTTACAGGACACTTGGACGCGTCACAAAATTCATTTTATACATAATTAAAATTAGGAAATAAAGTGCACACTTAAATTTTTATGCACTTCGATCTTATTATGGTTACCTTCTTAGGTTGTTAGTTTTCGAGTTGGAGATAAACTCTTCCCAAGTTTTTAAATCATAGAATTCAGATATTTTATAGAAAATCCTTTACAAGGAATAGTTTTGACATTCTGAATTTAATTACTGATGGTTTCACCATTTTTTTTTTTATTTCTAGTATTGGTATTATGTACATCGCTATTTTTATATATTGGCATGGTACTATTTTTATGTTAATTTCTTGGAATTTATCACGTAGGGAATTCTCTGGGACCCATATTATAGATTGCTTTAATGTAAACAAACCTTGGGGATGCTATATCGAAGGCCTTTTGTAGTCTATAAATGCAGTTTCATAACTAGTAAGTGGACCAGTCCATAGTACTTTACTTACCCGTTTCTAAAACTGATTTGCTTCACCGACTGGTAGGAGTCAAGTTTTATGGCAGTCTTATCATAATGATTTATCGAGCATTAGTTGTTTATGTTGTTTTTGTTGACATTTTTATTCGGAGGTAGTCCGATTATCCGTTGAAGATGTTTTCAAGGTTACCGATACCCATGTCTTCTCTCCCCTCTCATTCTTTGACCAAGATTATTCCGTCCTCACCGGGAGCCATTTCCGTTGGCAGTTTTGTTCAGGGATAATTGGAATTTATTATTACAGGTTATTCAGATCCCATATTCGAGATTTATCGTTTGATTGCATTGCATTAGATGGCTTTGGGTTTTTCGCCCTAAGTATAGAGTTCTTGGTAGTACACTTCTACCCGTCAGATTCAGATTCAGATTTTATTGATATAACAAAATATCCAAGTCAATGATTTCCAAAAGGAAATTATAAGTTCATCTATACAATTTTGATTAAATTTGTAATACACATTATTATGAGAATATAATAAGAATTAAAAGCTAAAATAAATAAAAACAAACGTCTTAGGAGTTGTTTCTGTTCCGTGATCAGATTTTTCCCTTGCCTCTTACAAAAATTGGTAATACGTTTCTGTGCCTGTCTTTTGGAATTTTGTAAACGCTATTAACCTTGTGTCCTGATGGGACTCCCGGAAAGATGGCTAATCGGTAAGGACTTTACACAAAACATTTAAGAATATAGAATAAACTTCAGACAAGGCAATATAAACAGATATGGTTTTTTGCGATGTGACATTCAATGTCGTACGTTCAATCTTTCTTTGAATTGGTCTGTGTGACTCCGACCCAGCTTTTATTAGCGAATTTCTGTCGTCAAAAAAAAGGATTTAGTTTTGCTACTTAGATTTTCAAAGCAACCTGTTTTAATTAATTTGAATTATGCAGAATTGTATTGTATCATACCTTACTGCAAAGCCAGAAATGTAAGAAGAGTGAACAGTAAGAGCGACATATTATAGTAAATAGTATTTATTTTCATGTTGGAGTACATTACTTTGTATAGTTTCTGCCATACTGCAACAGTTTTTCGGCAATAGATTTCACGAGTAGTATAAAGTTTCTTTTATAATTCTAGATGTATCTGATGATCTTTGTCCCGTCAACATTCGGATTTCACGAGTAGTATAAAGATTCTTTTATAATTCTAGATGTATCTGATGATCTTTGTCCCGTCAACATTCGGATTTCACGAGTAGTATAAAGTTTCTTTTATAATTCTAGATGTATCTAGAATATTGAAAAATCCTATGAATATTCGTTACGCAAGCAAGAGTGTCTCAGTCATCCAGTGCTGTCGTTTGCGTGTATTAGTTGGCGGTTTGGATTCTAAAGCTGCTGTTTGAATGATATGTTGTGCCTAAAGTAGCATTGGTCCACTCCAACCAGTTACTTTCGACAGCTAACTTAAATTTTGGGGCTATCGCCTACAGTTGTATTCACTTTGTATGTGTTTCTAGCTGCATTTTAGCCTAAACTTTAGTTTTGTGATCAAAAGTTGGTAATCTGATCCACAACCAGCTCTTGGCAGTGTGTGGACATACTGAATGGAGGTTTTTCAGCGTTACGATGTCTAGTGATCATCTAGTGATATCCAGGTATATAACCGCCGTGGATGATGCTGGAATAAGTTGCATGAATCGTTCGCCACGTTTAATTATATATCCCAAGTCCGTAGTTCCCTACACTTTGACTTAGTTTGGGTCTGCCCCAATTTTTCGCATTAAAGTCACCTATAAGATATATAAGTTATATAAGATATAAAAGATATATAAGACAGTAACTCTCTGTTGGGAATTGTAGAAAGTGTTTATCAGTGTTAAAGTTTTCGATTGTTTCGTTTGTTGCAGGTCAAGCGGGAGTTGGGCATAAGGACGGATTAGTTCGACCCACTACGCGTTGACTGCAGAGTTAAGAGGTCAAGCGGGAGTTGGGCGAATGGATTAGTTCGACCCACTACGCGTTGACTACAGAGTTAAGAGGTCAAGCGGGAGTTGGGCAAACGGATTAGTTCGACCCACTACGCGTTGACTGCAGAGTTAAGAGGTCAAGCGGGAGTTGGGCGAACGGATTAATTCGACCCACTACGCGTTGACTACAGAGTTAAGAGGTCAAGCGGGAGTTGGGCGAACGGATGAGTTCGACCCACTACGCGTTGACTGCAGAGTTAAGAGGTCAAGCGGGAGTTGGGCGAACGGATTAGTTCGACCCACTACGCGCTGACAGGCGATCACCAGAACCGAAATAACATCACAGAAGCATCGAATCGAGATCGATCCCGGGCTCACATGACCCGAAATTGAACGAATTGCTAAGGAAAACCATTTTAGTGAAAAATTTAAAAACAATCACCAAATCAAATTTAATAGTTTTCTAATTGAAAAAGCTTGTTATACAGTAAATTATTTCTTTTAAATGACCTATGATAATGATGATGATGATATTGATTGACATTGATTGTCATTGATTGTTAATTTCACTAGTATTTCACACGTAACTTGAAATTGTTTTGTAATGATCATATACCTACCCAATTTTTATTCATATTATTTTATTTTACATATCGGCTAACATTAAAATTGTGAACTTTGTAACTGTATTATGTTTCTAATAATAGTAGGTATAATTGATGATTGATAAAATTCTAAACAAAATTAGTTGACGTAGATTGTTAATTGTAATTAAATATGTATACTTAATAGAATGTTTATACGCCTGAGTGGCAACATTCAGAGATTTAAAATAAGTCCTTTGTAAATCTACCTGATTCACAAACAAAAAAATAGATGTTGAGATTGTTGATGACTACGATTCTTTCACATTGAATTGAAACCAGGTTGAACCTGGACTGCATACAGTGGCAGCTAGTTTAATTGATAATATGACCAAAGCAGAATATATGAAAAACTAATGTTCAATGACTAGATTATATTAATTTTTAGTCTAAGCACCTAGTATATTTTATATTTATTTTCCTTTCTCGGGGTAGCTATGCCGAGTGTAAGGTTATCTGCCGAATCATGCATGGGGACATGCATGGTATCAGTATGGCCGAGTGTAAGGTTTCAAAGATTCGATTCGATTTATTTTAAATTATCACGTGTTGGCTAAATTATTTACTGACTTATCCAAAAAGAAATATCTAATTTCATTATCATTTTATACCTACGTTGTTATTCAAATATTATAACGTCGAAAAGAAACTTCCACGGTCGACCGCCGCCATCTTGTTGTTTACCATAAAGTTTTACTATAAAAGGGCTGAGCGAGTCGTACCGTGGCTCTTTCGTTCGTCGACTGTCGTGCTGTCAACTTGGTGCAATTTAGTGTAAGTAATTTGTTCAAATTGGGTTATGTATCGTGTATTATACTATATTGTTTCATACCATGTGTCAAGATACTAAAGTAATAAATGTACCTACCTATATGATTTACCTGACTATTATTCTTACAATAATAAAGAGTTTTCATTCATTCATTCATTCATTAGTTTCGGTTTCGAAATTGTTTTGTGGCTGTCAACATTGGCAGAGAGAGTGTAAATAATTTAAATGTTATTTTAAAAACATTGTTTGTAATTCATTTTTTAGGTTGCTTAACTTCCAGTTAGTTATGACCATGGATAAAAGAGCCGTTTTTAAAATCAAACAAATGTTTACCACTCTTCCTCTGTTTTTATGAAGACAAGTATTTAATCACGTAATACGTACTGTATGTATAGATTAAGCAGTTGCAGTTGTTTCTTGTCAAGTTAATATTAATGTTTAGGAATGCATATCTGTAATAAATGTGTGTATATTGAAATATTGCGTATTATTTCTACATGTGAAGTTCCTATAGAGTGAGTGGGGGGAAGATGAAAAAAGGGGTAAGACAAAAAGTCTTCCAAACACCAGATTTATAGTACTTATTGGAGTGCTGACTACATCGTTAGGGCCACAAATTCAATATGTTATGGGCGCTCCACATTCACACGAGACGTTCACACAAGAATCTCCGGAGAATCTCAGCGAGAACTGTAGCGCGAACTTCTTTGGGTACACACTCTCACAAACTTCTCAAATAGTTCTCGCTACAGTTCTCGCGCTCAATGACGATGACCCGCGCTACTAAGAAACATGCGAGTGTGGAGTCAATACACGTTCTCGCCTGTCCTCACGTTCTCGCGCTCCTTTGTCTCGCGCCAAAAAACCGACAAAAAGTGGAGAACAGCCCGAGAACAAGGCGAGAACGTGAGACGAATACGCGAATCGCTTCCACATTCACGCTTCTCGCCTGTTTCACGCGTTCTCGCGAAGTTCTTGTGTGAATGTGGAGCGCCTATTACACACCTCAGTCAGCGGTTGCCGATGAGAACGCCTGGTTGTGTGGGAACCTGGGGAGACTTGATCACCACTTTACATTTTACCAAATAACTCAAAAGTTATAAGGTTATGTTAACATTTTTTAAATGATTAGTATAAAGAATTTCAGTACCAACTAAATACAACTGTCATTTTCCAATTAAAAACAGTAATTGTCTAACTACAACAATTTTAAAAAAAGTCGGCAAAAGGATCATGTCTCCCCTATTATGGGAGACTTGGTCACTGCAGTAGGGTAGACTTGATCATGGGGGATCAAGTATCCCTGTTCATAAAATGACTTGTTTTAAACAAGTATTTTTAATTTTAGGGAATGCCTGTTCTGTATTCTATGATATTTAAAACTATTTTCAGTAGAAATACTTTTAATTAGAATTATCTTTTAAGTAGAATTACCTTTAAATGGTCTTTAATTTATATGTTTTGAATTAATTATGAACCGGTAGGATCACTAGATATATAATTAATATAGACGTTATTATAATTTAAACAGCCTCAGAATTTACCAAAATCTTGTGTTCAATCATTAGAATATTGATAATTACTTAAGTATACCTACTAATCGGTCTCTCTATTGTCAGAGATGTAGCTCAGCAACCAAAAATAAAAATTAAATTACTGTAGGTACTTATAACTTTAAACATCATTCTAGCAACTTTGAATACTAATTAAATGACTGTACTTATAAAATTAAACAACATTCTAGGAATTTTGAAGAAAAAATTAACGACTATGCTTTTATTATATTAAACAACATTCTAAGAAATAAGTACAATAATAATTAATAGGAACTCCGCCTACGCTTTAAGCTTTCTTTTTTCTTGTAAATACTTGACATTTTACATAGAAAAGAACCTGTTACATGAAAAAGAGTACCTAAAATCTATTTGGGTAGACTTGATCCCGGGATCTAGTCTCCCCTAACAGATAGGGAACAAGTCTCCCCATCCCTAGTACTTATAACAAAATTTAAAAAAAGTTAAGAAAACAAAACAATTGCTTAGAACAAACTTAGAATACAGTTTCTTAACTGAATTTCTAAGCTATTTTTCAAACCAAACAAGAATTATTATATCAAAAACCGTTCAAACAAACCAAAATATAAACTTACAAAAAAAGAATCAATGTCTGCAAAACCATTTTTCCTTTAATATTCAGATGTTGGCTATGTATGAATGTCAGTATCACGTTTAACATTCCAAACCATCAAAGAGCTACAATGTTGCTAAATCGGAATTTAAAAAACTATTATAGATTTCGATATCAAAGGGGGTGATCATGTCTCCCAAGGGATCAAGTGTCCCCAGGTTCCCCTAAAGTGCAATTTTCTAAGACAGTGTACTTTTCAGGATTCACAAAAGTGATTTCATCTTGCCCCGTGTCTTGTAAATTGAATTACAAGGCAGGTACAAGCGTTTAATTGAAACATCTGCCTATTATTTTTTGTAGACATTTATGTACCTAATTACTTCTAAATCTATCTATTTCTCGTATTTTAGAATTTATTTCAACTTTTTATCTTTCCCCATTTACATTTAACGGGGTAAGACGAACACATCAAAGTTTTCTTATTGACCCTTTTTCAGGTTTCATACTAAAAGCCAGAGGTCCTCAAACTGTATCTTTGTGTAGGTTTCAGCAAAAAAATAAGAAATAAGCAAATAATGCTGAAAGTAGTAAAACAAAAAGAAACAAGAATAGGTATGCTAAGAAATGTGAAATAAAAATAGAAATCAAACAGAAAAAGAAAATACTTACGTTAAAAATTACAAAAGTAAAAAATAAACAATTATTTTATGGTGATGAAAAAGAATATTCATACAGGGTGTAAAAAGACTACTATCGAAAAATGAAATGTGGCAATCAGACCATGATTCTGAACATATTTATCGAAAAAAAAACGCGAATAAAATTTCACCTCTCTAATTTTTTTTATTTTTTTATCTAGTTACACACCCATAGTACAACACTAAGAAAACATATCAACACGAATAAACAATTTTTAAAAGCAAAAATAAACAAATTAAAAAAAAGATGTACCTAATGTATTGCACGCAAGTGAATGACCTCAACTCAGCTGTTTATGGACGCCCGCACCGCCGCGGCGCCGCTCGACTGCGCGAGCGAAATGGGTATCTATCTATCTACGCAAGATACATACATACATACGCTAGGTACGCACGTAGGTTACCGCGCTGCTCGCTGGTGGCTATCTGTATTTTGCCGTCTTGGCATAGAAAGAATACACTCGATTTTCAATCTGAAGATTGTAGGATCGAACCCTTCCTAACACTTCTACTTTTATTAACAAATTGAAGATATCATTTACATTTTACCTACCTGTTCCTACTAGAATAGAATAGAAAACTCTTTTTTATTATACTTAAACCTAGGTACCACACAAAGAAAGAAAACAAAACAAAAATACTGCATACATAGTATAAAGGGCGGTCTTATCGCTAAAAGTTCTCTCATTTCTTCCATCCAGGCAACCTTGGGATGTAATGTACGACCATGTATACTACTATTATGTATTCTGTGCTTTTTTGGTTCAGGGTAAAAAGTTAATTCTAGCTGGAAACGTTCATAACTAAGTAGTCCTTTTACTAGTCGTAGTATTTATTCCCGCGAAAAAAATAAAATTATCTCATAATTCTGTGATAAAGATTTTAAAATGAGTATGCCCCATTTTGAACCTTATTGGATACTGAATAATCTGCTTTGGTATAGGAAAACCTTATTCCACTCTGCATAAGGTTTATAACAGCAGCGGTGTTTTTCTTTGTCGGGCGCGGAGCGCCGCCGTGCCGTGGCTCGGCACGCGGCTTTTCGGCTATAGTCAAAGGAAATGTATTGAAAGGAATCTAAACTTTATTTAATTAGCCATAAGGTTTATAACACTTTGGATGTCGGCATTTAAAAACGGATTTGAATTCTCTATGTAGGTACAAAGTGCTTGTATTATTTTTATTCGTCTTTTAGTCAGTGTTAGTATTCGAACTTGCGCGGTCGTTGCGGAAATTTGCGAATACTGTTTTGTTTTGTGAAACAGATTTTTAGTGTGGTATGCGTGTTTTTAGAGTTTTTCTTAAGTACATGGTCTTAGTGTAGGAAGGTAAATAGTGGAAGTTACTTTCTGTGTTTTTCGGTGTGTTTTATAAACATGTTTAGTGCGAGGGAGTCTGGACAAATGCGCATGATGTGCTATGGAGAATGTGATGTGTATCGGTTGTGTTTAGTAAGTGTGTTTTATTTGCCAACATAATGTTCAGTGCGATGGAGTATGGGCAAATGTTTGTGTTTCTTATGGTGAAGCTCTAGGAAATGCGTCAGAAGTGTTGCGCATTTACTTACTGCGAAAAATAGCCGAATCAGCAATATCCCAGCTGATGCTCGTGTCTTTAGGTAAGTTGTGAAATATCTACCGAGTACCGACAGCCTAGGAACTTGCTATAAAGACCTTACCTTAAACTTTGACGACTTATAACTTTACTAGCTACCCGCCCCGGTTTCGCACGAGTGTATCACTACATAGTATTAAACAAAGTCGCTTTTTCTGTCCCTATGTCCCTATATCCCTTCGACTGCTTAAATCTTTGAAACTACACAACGGATTTTGATGCGGTTTTTTTAATAGATAGAGTGATTCAAGAGGAAGGTTTATACGTATAATAAAACCGTGCGAAGCCGGGGCGGATCGCTAGTAAACCGCATCAAAATCCGTTCCGTAGTTTTAAAGATTTAAGCAGTCAAAACGATTACGACCATATCTCGCGAAGAACCGACAACTGTTGGGGTAAACGTGTTCCTGAGTGGAGACCGCGACTCGGTAAACGTAGCGTAGGACGCCCTCCGGCCAGGTGGGATGACGATCTGCGAAAGACTGCTGGCAGATGCTGGATGCGTCAAGCTGAAGACAGGGCGCTATGGCGCTCATTGGGGGAGGCCTATGTCCAGCAGTGGACTAATATAGGTTGATGATGATGATGATGATGAAGCAGTCAAAGGGACATAATGATTATAGGGACAGAAAAAGCGACTTTGTTTTATACTATGTAGTGATGTACTTATGTTATGTAGTGAGTGACGCGTCGCGTCGCGCGCGACTCACGTCGGCGCGGCGGCGTAGGTATCGAAGTGGACGCGTACATTGCTTGCAAACAAAATAATTGAAAATCTTTAAACATGTTTATCTTCGGCTACAATTTTTTTTTCGGCCTGCGGATTTTTGTTTTGTTTAAGTTTAAAGGTGCTTCGCCATCCCCCTTTGTTTTCGATAGTTGTCTGTTTACACGCTGTATAGGTATCATGTGAAATAAAAAAAGTTTTCAGTTTTTATTTGATTTTTCATTACAAGATAATATTTTTTTCTTCAGTCAAATCTTATACAAATTGGCTGCAAAGTTTGAGAATCTCTGCTTCAATCTTCCCCCAGTGGGGGAAGTTCGGAATATGTATATTTTTTAAATTTGCTATATCTTTGTTAAAAATAGGTATTTTGGCACTACAGTCAGTTACAACTTTTTAAATTACTTAACACTATAGACTAAGGACCATAAACTTTGCCTAAGACCTGTCTAAGACACGTTTTAACGATTTTAGATTTTCATTCGATCTTACCCCGTCACCTTTTCATCTTCCCCCTGTTTCAATTAAGTAAAAATATTTTTTTTAATTACAGTTTTCTACTTTTTGGACAGCTTTATCAGGCTGTTATTGACATATTATAAAAATCTAGTCTTTACCCTTTAATTATGTCTAATTTACTTTTAGCTAAAGTCAATATCTATTCTTCTACAAGGATTCAAAAACAACACTGATCATCTCATCAAAAAACCGTTCGATCTTGCCCCCACTCACTCTACCTACAATTTGTGTTGTACTACTATGTAAAATACTAGCAGAGTCCCACTGGACTGGATGGCCACAAGATAGATAAATAATAATTTTATTGCATTTTATACAGAAACAGGAAGTATATCTATAATCCTTTAAACATAAATTAAAGAACTGGCTGGTCGAGCAATCCTTCTACAGGATTGAAGAATTTGTGAAAGGTTAATAATATTGTTATGCTTTTTCATAGTTATTATCGATTAATTTTAAATTATTATTATTTTTTATGACATTCCTAATTATAATTGATTAATAGTTGTGTTTATTCGACTTACAATCACAAAATTGTAATCATTCAATTATTATAACTTAATATTTTCATTACTTTAACTATACATATACTTAAGTATATTTTAAGTTTATACATACATAGTTAAAATTTATTAATGGGACGTGTAATACTTTTCTATTACCAATAAATGAACTATGAACTATACATAAGATCATCTCTAGAAGGTTGCGGGTTCGATTCCCGCCTCGGAACAAATTCGTGTACCATCTGCATCTGCTTCCGTTGGTCTGGGTGTTCTATGTATAGTAAAAAAAATCTATCTTTGTATATAATGTATGAAATAATCTAGTATCCATAACACAAGCTTTGAGTAGCTTACTTTGGGGCTAGATGGTGCTGTGTGGATTGTCAAGCGTTATTATTATTATTCTAGTGAAGCCGATATATGTACACAGGCCAAGATGATAAATGTTAAGGTCTCACTGGTCCTTGATGTAGATATTTGGCAAACAAATCTGAAACCTTCCTTTTTTGAAGTCGGAAATAGACTATTAGGTAACTCACATTTCAAAAATAAAATTAAAAGTTAAAATACAAAACATTTTATTATATAGACTTAACTATTTATATATTTACATCATGTATCAGATACATATACAATTAAATTAATATAAGCTTAATATAGACTTTTGCAAAAACTCAATAACTCTTCTGTGGTAACTTTGGTCCTTGTTAAATACCTGTAAGAAGGAAAAAGGCATTTTAGTAAATTAGAATTCAAAAATCTGACTCCATAGGTTTGTAATCTGGCACAGGTGGTTTGGTAGTAATCTGATGGCATTTTATATAGATTTTCAAATGTTTAGAATCCGAAACTAGGTACAGGTATGTAGGTAGACCCTAGGTAGGTTCTATCTGCCTGTCGGTTACCATTCAAAACTACAGAGTTGAAAAGTTTTTAATAAAGTTTAATAAGATAGGATTTAATATTTTAGTGCCTACCCTATGGTGTGGTGTGGTCATTGCCACTGGTTCAAACAAAGTGCCACTAACCACTTTGTTCGAACCACTGGTCCCAGGGACTTAAATTAGGATCCCTCTTGCCAATCGAAAGTAAACATGACATGCGGGTCTCAAGAAATTACAGAGATGGACAGACCAAAAAGCGTTTTACATGAAGATGTTGTCAATTCTCGAGATCTGGAGCTAAAAACCAGATGCCTTAAATAGCTAATAAGAAAACTAATTATTTATCAAGATGGAACCATACATGTTGCGTGGCCTAATACACTCTATTATCTGATTATATTTTCTATCACAACTCCCTGTAACTGCTTTACGGTTTACAAGTGTTACAAAGGAAATATCACGTACTCGATTTCTCTTTGAATATAGCTCCAGTGATCGTCCCATGCCTCTGTATCAAGCACTTCTTCTTCTCCGTTTCAAGGCATACGGTGGGCGGCTTCAGATTAGGCTGAAGCTTGCAAGCCTGCTCTGAAATAGCGACTATGATCCCAGCGGAGTCGACGTGGACAGATCCTTTGGAAGCCAGGCACAGGCCCTGATGATCAGCTACTAAACACCCGTTGATGTTCGGCGTCGACATTATTTCTTCGATAACTTTGTCCAATTCTTTTTCCATGTTTGAAAAAATATATTGTTGATTGATTCTTGAATTTCACAAAAACACAGAAAACTTGTTTTGAATAGAGTTTTTGACAGTATAATGACACTGACACCTTCCTGCCCGACGACTTTGACATTTCAATTAAATGTGCTTCGGTGCACCGCTTCTTCCACCGATAGACCCAGAGGCAGCTGCCTCTGAGAGCTAAAGCGGTATTACACTACACGTCATTCAGGGCCCGGTAGTTAGGGCGATTACGGAGCAAGGCTTGCCGGGTCCATCCGTTAGGGACCCTAAATCTTATTACACCACTCTTAGTTAGGGTTAGGGTCCCTGAATAACGTGTATTGTAAATACCCCTTTTAAGCCTTGATAAGGAAAAACCTTGGGACTGGGACCCTATCAATAGTTCAAACCGCTTGGAAGCAGAAAATCTGACCATTTAGACCTAAGTAATGCTAGAATCTTTGATTTAGACCTCATTCGCACGGGAGCGGAAGTTTTAAACGCACGTTAAAAAGCATTCGAATAGAAAAATGCAATTCCAAGTATACGTTCATACGAAGCGCTTTAAAAGTGTCCACACACTGAAGCCGGAGGCGGAGCGGAGGCGAAGGCGTGCGAGTTATAGTCTATTGATTCACACACACCGCATGCGCTGACGGACGACACTGACGACGACGGCGGCGCGGTGCTATATGAAAAACCGGCACGCGCCTTCGCCTCCGCTCCGCCTCCGGCTTCTGTGTGTTTCGAACTTTAGACGGTGCACCGTTTCTTCCACCACCCCGATAGACCCAGAGGCAGCTGCCTCTGCGAATTGAAGCCTTGGTAGGGAAAAACCTTGGGACTGGGACCCTATCAAAAGTTCAAAACGCTTGGAAGCAAAAAATCGTTTGAAGAAAATCTGACGATTTACTTCACTTGCCTTTATAGTTTTGGGCCCCTCCCAGAGTTCGAGAGTTGTTCCTATTCTTAGACCCATAGATGTAGCCCACTGGAGCTTAAAAAACTTGGTTTAGTTCAGACCAATTTAAAGTCACGATACGAATTAAGTTGTAGGTACAATCAACATACCGACCAAGAAATTTAAATTCTGGTAGTATCTACGTCTATTAAGGTTTCTGTAAGCAGTGTAAGTAATGTAAAGGCTTAGCTATCCAAATGTTCCTAAAATAATTGCTTTAACTTTAAGTCAACAAAAATTTTCATAAAAAATTACTTTAAAACACATTTTAGATACAAAACCTACTTTAAAGTAACTAGTAGTAGTTTTAAATCGTAACAATCTTAACACTTGGAAAACCTATTAAGTAGGTACGTGCTACTAAAGTAGGTACGTACTAGAAAAACTAGTAGGTAGGTAGGTAACCCACCTAAATTCCATAACTCTAGCACAGAATAGATCGTGGAATAGATACACGTAACTTTAGGTAGTGCTTATGTATACAAAAGTACGTAAGCATCATATTCTGCAAAAGAACTTGTTTATTTTTTCTCGCATAAATTACCGTTATTTGATTGCCAACAGTATGTTATGGTTAGTCGGCATTGAGCCATTGGTTGGCACGAGCGTGTGCGCGTGACCTTAGTTATTTCCAACATGATCCAGCTCATTGTTTACAGTCTGCTGCTCTTCTTGACACTGCTGGCGATCGCTGACATCATCAGCACTTGTTTAGAAGATGACAAGATCAGGAAAAGATGCAGGTTTCTTACTGGTGCGTAAATTTGCTATCCAATTAGATTATAATCCATTTAACTGCCTACTTCTTGAATTAGTTTTAAGCCCAACACGGCAGTACTCATAATAAAATAATATTTTTTTTATCTTTATTTATTATAGAGGATTTGATCAGAATGACAGATGTTTTACAGGAGAAAGCAAATAACTCTTGTATTAGAAAAAACTGTGAGTAAAAAGAGGCTTGTCAAGGCCAAACCAGTTCCTAAAAAACTAGCTAACACGTACTACGGCACCCATGTAGAGATGTTTCGTTAAACTTAATATGTAGTAATGGTTTTTTGTCTAGCTAAAGTAACTCTACGGGTTTTTAATAAATATTAAGAAAGTTACAATCAACACAAATCAATAATAGCAGTTACAATTGAAACAATTGAGCTCATTTATTATTATTAATAGACTGTTGCTAACTGTCTAGACTAGAGGTTGCTCAACTGATCCAAATCAATCAGAATTTTCGGATTTACAAAAGAAAATTTTACTCATTGATGTTTTTTTCAAGAGGATTGAACAATCATAATTTAATTGATTTTATTTATAAAGGTTTTCATACATTAAATGTAAAACATAACTAAATTAAATGTCAAACTTAAGCTTCTCGTTGGAAGCTGTCTATTCATTGGATTATTATCTTTTGATTTTAACATCTATTAGGCAGTGCCGGATTTATATTTTTTATGAGCGTAGGCCACTTTTTTCCGCCGCCCTATGTACAGAGCCGTTCATTATACCCCCCCCCCCAGGCATACAAGGTTCGAATCCTGCAATTGGCAATAAAAAGCATAAGGAACCCAAAAATGAAATAACAGCAATAAAAATAGCAAAATCGCTCCAATTCAAACCAGAGAACGTGTTTGACTTTTATCGTCTGCATCGAGTGACCGTCCTCTGAAATCTGCCGCCCCCCTAGGACGCTGCCGCCCCTAGGCCGCGGCCTATACGGCCTATTCATAAATCCAGGACTGCTATTAGGTTCCCTTGGTAGGTTAGCTATGAAAAAGCAAATGACTGAGGGAGGATACCTATGTTAGCAGAAAAGAAAAGAAGCCAAGTAAAGTTGTTTTTGCCCAAGTGTGCCGGGTCCATGATTGATTGATTGTACTCTTTATTGTACCTCCTTTTCCATTTTTGGTTCCCATTTGTACCTACAACATAGTTTAGGTATATGCCGTACCTATACACTGGCTTATAAAATCATCATCATCATCATCAGCCCATATGATTGGCATATGATTGATGCTATTTATATTATCCTCTGTTAATAAAGCTAATAAGAAGCCGCGAAAAAGCTTTTTCATAAAACCAATTCAGTTAAACTTGCAGGCAAAACTTTCAGGTTGTGCTTTCAGGGTCTTATTATTTTTATAATAGTTCGTGTCGTTTTGGTAGGTAGGTAGTATAGATATAAGATGCTTAGTTTTTTTCGTCTCGAGGAAGACATTTTTCTCGAGGTTGTCGCACGGTTTTCCAAGAACCTTTGTAACAAACTCCGGATGTTATACCAAAACATTTTGCAAATAAGAATACCGATAACGAGCTAGGGAACCTTTTAAAACTGTATAAGTAACTGTATTTTAATATCTATTGTGAGACTATTATTATTTTGATTCATAGACAAAGACATATAATTTATTTGCTACTATACATACACACAATTATTATAATATTAGGAAATCATTAGGAATATTTGCCGGTTAACTACGCATACGAACATAGTTTGTGTTAGCACAACTCACTCTAATAAGATAACATAAATATCTATGTATACATACTATACACATTATATTATAGATAGGTAGGTGGGTAAGGACCAAAATTTTTGCACTTTTTGCGTGAGTACGATGGCACATTACTTTCAAATTAACATATAAAAAAAAATTGTTAACTTATGTGAATATTAATACTTGATTATTATAGCTGAATTTATTTTGCACCCTGTGCTTTATTCATATCTAAAATTCTTTCACTAGGTTTTTGTAAAATTAATTTTATGTAAATAAGGATACTGAATCCATTTTCGTTTTTCATACAAAATGTGAATGGCACATCTCCGACTCCTCCAGGTTTTTGCAATTTTATTCTAAACCTAAAAAACTTTTCAAAGACTTTTTGATTTATTTATATTCACCATGAATTTATCTTCACGTTTTTATTATTACGGTCTCGTTAAACTTTATAGTTAATTTATAATATTAATCTAAAAGCGTGTCCCAAATTTCGTTCCGTTGTGTCACTCAGTTGTGCGACAGCATAAATCGAGAACATGGCAAGATAGGATAACAAATAATGTTTTGTTGCAAAGGCTACACCGCCATCTAAGTTGTGACTAAATTCAGGCCAATTCCGCCACGTTGTTTTTCGCTCATTTGCAAAAACGTGTTGAAGGTGCATGTGTACCATTATAAATTTGGATTTTCTGTAAGACTTTTAAAGTGTTTTGCGTCAACTTTTCTTACTTTTTACTTTTAATTCTAGTAGCTTATTTTGTCTACTATTCAATAGTTCTGATGTGTATTCATAAAGATGTTTAATTTCTTCAGTATGAATTTTTGAATGCTGTGTCATGTGGGTTTTTTTCCTGTATGCGACGAATGTCACGAGATTGTGTGACGTGTTACAATGGAATTTTGTAAAGATAGGTATACAACATTACTTAACGATTTTAACTCTCAATCAGGTTTAGGTGTTATAATACGTGTTATTAAATTAATGTATAATATATTTGTATTTGCTATATTTTTCTAAACCTATATATATTTTTCAATGGTTAAGAAACAATAAGAATGTAAATAATCTATACCAGTGTGATCATTTCTAGACCCATGTACACTAACCTTAACAAATTCTGTTGTGCTACATTTGCTCCGTTTCCGTTGTGCAAACATGCAAAAATTTTGGTCCTTACCCAGGTACCTATTAATATGTCGGTATTCTCCTAACAAAAACTAAGTTCGTAGATTACTCGCATTCTTAATATATAATTATTTTAAGTAGGTAAAATTTTCAACTCTTTGAAAGAGATCAAATAGCACGTTTACGGAACAAACATACAACCTAGGTACCTAACCATTTTAGGGGATACCTACTTATTATTTTTTTATTTAGTTCATCATCATCACGTACCATGTAGGAAGTTGTTTGATGGGCTTTATAAATACCACGAAAAACCAGTTTAAAGTTAGGTAGGTAACCTCAAGATCGGAAAGGTAAGTTAGGTACTAAGTTACCAACGCTTATGCTTGATTATTATCATTCTAACTAACATCAAATTATCTAGGAGTTTTATGTTCGTTTATTTATTTCAAACGTAGTCATGCTAGAATCTTTTTTTATTTATAGGTTTTTAGTTCTTTCAAAACAATCAAACTGTACATCAGTAAATCAAATCAAAATCATTTATTTTGACCATAGATAACTTCTGATTTCTGTGAATTTGACACAAGTTAAGATGCAGTTATCCCAAACACCTCCGAACTAGTAAAAACCCTGTTTTCAGGAGTTCAGTGGCTTCTCCCATGTAATTTAGGTAGATTAGATACATAATATTAATTTTCATAATATTTGATTCGGTGTTCTGGGTGTTTTTATAATTAAAACAGAAGGTCAGCTAAGTTGTAATGCTTGGGAGTTGGGGCTATGGGCAACGTGGTTTTAAAATTTTAGATTCTTAATTTTGCTCCGTATTGAAATGTCTGTAAGTTTTTAATGAAGGATGCTTTCCTATGACATGAAAATTTTCAGTGTGTACCGACATAAAACATGAATCAAAGTAGAAACGTTTTTTAAAAAAATCCAGAGCACAAATCGTGCCTATACCTAGACTACGCTAAATAATGCTGTACAAACCTTACATCTAGCCGCTAGATGACGCTGTGTGGTTTGAACAGGATTATTTATTTATTATATGATTTAGCATGTCTACCTCGGTTTAGAAATAACCTAGGTATTTGTACATTGTGTAAGTGATAAAATTCCTCAGCTCTGCAACATCGAAGAGGGTCAGCCTCACTTTTACCACTCACATGTGAGTCAGGTCAGGTGATTACTACAGCCAAAAAATTGGTTTGATTCGTTACCTATAATATACATTTTTTAGGTAGGTGTAGGTACTATTCGCATTAAATGACTTCTTTCAAAACAAATAACTCCAGTTTAGTTAAAACTTTTTATCACAAGAAGTCATTATCTTTGTATTTTTAGCTTTTAAAAAAATTGCAATGGTTGAATTTGTCCTGATTTCAATTACTTTGAAAAAAATTACATATCTCTTTATATTTGAGTTTAAACTATTTTGATAACTCTCGTAGTTTTGAAGATAAAGGCTCTTAAATTCATAAAAATTTCAAACTGCTTTTGCCAAACTTTTGGTTTTGTCGGTTAATGATTTCTTGTAGTAAGCCGACGATATTATCTATTAAACTTACACTTATGGGTTCATATTGTAGATTTGTAGCTAATATTGTTAGTAAGTACCTAACCCAATAACTAGGTAGGTATTTTGTCCAGTATTATAATATTTATTAAATACAGGTAAAAGCTATGTACATCATGAACCTAAACGACCTCGAATAAATAAATTACTAATAAAATAAACGTGAAAATTCGCATGGATGTAGGTAATATTTGTTCCTCTTTCACCCAAAAACTACTGAACAGATCGGGCTGAATTATGGAATAGACGTAGTTCTGGCCCTGGATTAAATAAATAAAATAAATAAAAAAGCCTTTTTATTCCGTAACCATGTAACATAATATTATATAGGTATCAATCATTCTTAAAAGTTGATGTATAATGTATTATAATTTAAAATATTACTTATTACTTATTACGGCCCTGGATTAACACATAGAAATTCATCCGATAAATCAGTTCCTATGGGATAGAAATAGCCTTGAAACGTTTCCATAGAAATAACGCGAGCGAAGCTGTGGGCAGATTAGTCTTACTATTATAATAAATGGGAAAGTCTATGTGAATGTTTGTTATAAGTAATCTTTGTAACTACTTTAGTTATTAAAATTAAATTTGGTATGTAGATAGTTTAGAACCTAGAATAGATTAGGCTATTAAAATTTGGAAATTTTAACCTCTGAGGGGGTTAAATAGGGTGGTAAAATTTGTATGGAAGGAAAACAATTATTCCTTGGTTCGATTCACTCAAAACTCGGTATAAATAAACTATAGGGTGAATAATTAAACACGTATTTTTTGTATTTTACAAAAAATCCCTAGGGGGCGTGCAATAAATTTCTGAAATTTGTGAGAAATTAAAACTCTGTTTCGCGGGCACAGCCGCGGGGCGCATTTAGTAAGAAATTAATATGAACCCAAGTTCACATGCATTCATTTTTGACAAATCTTTATAACATCATCCTGCAAGAGGTATAAGCAGGCAGATCTTGGTATCTATCAGTCCTGGATTTGTAAAAAGGCCGTATAGGACGCGGCCTAGGGGCGGCGGCGTCCTAGGGGGGCGGCAGCGTCCTAGGGGGGCGGCAGATTTCAGAGGACGGTCACTCGATTGCAGAAATTAAATCCGCCACTGGTATCTATTACAAATAAACCTGTTCTGTGTGTTAAGTAATGTCTACCTAGGTCTTAACTAGTTAGTTGTAGAGCTAATTGGACCATTTATGTAAGGAGTTCAGGGTTACGTTGCGACTACTTTTCAATTTTGTAGCTTGATACTAAACACAGGTGATGTCAACCTACTTACCTTATATAACTTTTAAAACTATCATGGTTTCTAACACTAAAGTCACATTATAGTCCATTGAAATGTTACATTTTTTAGGCCTAACCTTGCTTTTTTTAGAGGACGCAATTTTATTTTTTTGATGTGTAGGGGGGGTCAGTGTAAAGCTAAAACCAAGTTTGTGGGGTCGCCACCCTTGTCCCACGGCCGCCATCTTGAAAATAGGGGTTGAAATGGTTTTTACGATATAACTCTTAAACTATTTTTCTAATAAAAAAAAATTGAGAACATTTTTTGTTGCAAATTAAATTCTCTACAACTTTAGTTCAGTAACTTTTTGTCGTAGATCTAAAAATAAAAAAGTTATAAGCGAAAATATTCAGAAAAGGCCGCCTTTTATAATTAGTCTTAGTTTGTAGTATTTTATGAATTATTCTCTTTATTTGTGTGGTAGGTTTATGTTTAATAGAGAGTTTTAATTCATTCATGCATTCATTCGTGTCTAAAATCGTTCAAAATCGTCGTCACAATTAAAAACAGAATGAAATACATCCGCACGTGGAGAAATATGTAGCACATCTAAAAGATATAGGTTAAACAACAACTTCAACATAATGTTATGAGCTATTCTTACAATAACAGAGGTAAGTAATAATAATAACAATAGCAGGCAGCTGTTATTTTGTTCCCTCATGGTCACTTGGGAATTTTTTAGCTGAACAGTATTCTCGGTAACGGCCATCAGATTTAAAATTATTTTAAAAATCAATAATTGTTAAATCCTGTTATGGAGTGAAAAAGAATCAATAATTATTTTTTAATTATATTGCAAAATTTATGATTAAATAAATTATGATAACAAAGTAAATAAAAAAAACATTAACTGATGACATATTATTAGTACACACGTATAATATAGGTATAGTTAAGAGTACCTACTGAAAAATAGTACTCACTTCGAAAATAATACATAAAATACTACAAACTAAGACTAAGTATAAAGGGCGGCCTTTTCTGAAGATTTTCGCTTATAACTTTTTTATTTTTTGATCTACGACAAAAAGTTACTGAACTAAAGTTGTAGAGAATTTAATTTGCAACAAAAAATGTTTTCAACTTTTTTTTATCAGAAAAATAGTTTAAGAGTTATATCGTAAAAACCATTTCAACCCCTATTTTCAAGATGGCGGTCGTGGGACAAGGGTGGCGACCCCACAAACTTGGTTTTAGCTTTACACTGACCCCCCCTACACATCAAAAAAATAAAATTGCGTCCTCTAAAAAACGCAACCCCAAATGTAACTTTTCAATGGACTATTAGTCACGGTAGTTTTTTCGTGTTGATGGCGCTTGACAAATCAAATCAACTTGAGTTCTGTGTTCCATATATTACGGATTAGATTATTTATTTACAAAATTTTAGGAAAACTTACAGCTAGGTTATGTAATACCTAAAGGTTAAAATATAAGAACATGCCTGAATAGACCAGAGCATATATATCCGCTGAATACTAATAACTAATAATAATTATAAGTTTCCACAGACAGGATTATTTAATTTGTAATGTTATAATTTATGAATAATAAAGTGTACATCTGTATTATCAACGAAAGTTACAATCAAGGAATATATACAAATTAAAACTAAGTATATACAAGTGAAACAATTGAGCTAACTGCAGACGGTTGCAAACTGTAGGTAGAGGTAGCTCAACTCCATATCAATACCAGTCGGAAGCGTCCCCAAAGTGAAATTGAGTTTGTTTTTGTTTCAGCTCCATACTACTACGTGAAAAATCGACTGAAAGGCAGGACAACGCTGAAAGACGAGCCCACTCCTCCACAGAAAGAAAACAAACCAACCACTGTATACGAAACTGTATGACGTATACGCTGATATTGCATTTATATTAAAAGTAACAGTTAAATTGTATTGTATAATGTGCACAAAATGTGGAAAACATAAGAGAGGTAGTAATAATATTTATTAATAAAATGGGTCAGTTTGGAGCTGGTCTTCAAAGTTAAGTACCTTGAAAATTAATAAAATGCTAAACTTTAATACCTATGTATGTATTTTTTGTGTGTACCCCTCTGGCTTGGATTTGGCTCTGGAGTCAAATCCAACGACTGAACGCCTGTTATAAGTAGTTGAGCAAAGTCAGGTGAGTATTGCTCAAAGATAGAAAAAGGCTAAACTGTATGCGTTTTTTGTGTGTCATCATCATCACCTTATATTAGTCCATGTACCAGGTTAGGGTCAAATGCCAATAAAACACAGATATTAGTTATAGACACGCGTCTGTCGTCCGTACCGCCGCAAGGCGAATGGCAGCGCCACCTCCAGCCGGTCAGTGCATCCGACACGCCCGTGACGTTTAATACTCAGAATACTAATTATACAGTCCACTGCTAGACAAAGGCCTCCCAGACTCCCCTAATAGGCGCTTTTTTTTATAAGTACCCCTGTCAAATCAGTCAGTCAAATTGATATAAATAGTTGAGCAAAATCAGATGTGCATTACTAACGCACCTGTTTCTGTTCACGAGTGCATTGGAAGATATATAGATTGGCATACATGGTGATTACATCTCACACCTGCGATTCACTGATGAGATAGTTTTAATGAAGGAGTCGCTAGAGGAGCTGACCCACATGCTGGATGGACTAGCCTCGGCCTCGCGACGCATCGGTTTTGGGATAAATTTGGAAAAAACCAAAGTCTTGCATGATCTTATATAGGTTGATGTTGATGATGATTAACTTAATTTTTAAGTATCTTTACTCTTTGACATTTACAAATTACATATTTGTCGACAGAGTTGTAACAGAAATCATTAGCTTAATATCTTAGGCTTAGCACTTAGATACTTAAGTGAAATTTTAAACTACTTTTAAGTAAGTAAATCGCACCCCTAGAACAAGACAGCGCTAAGTCGAAAAACTACTTTTTTCAGAAACGACGAAAAACCGTTTTCTGCTTTTGTATAAAAGTTATTGACAAAGTTTTGAATGTTGTATGTAACGTATCCGATGTGAATCATTATAATATGGTTCATTTCCCTCAATAAACGTCGAGCGAGCAATTACATGCATTTTTCGTTTTAATTCTCTGTTGTGTAATTATCTCATGAAATAAATATGAAATATTTCCAGATAGGTCCTTCTTATTGAATAATTATGAAATAATGTTCCATTTTTTACCAGTTATTGGATAAGTGTAAATATAAAATAAGGAACTATTTGACTTTTTTTGAGGAATTTTCCTATTGTTTGTAAAATAAAAGACAAAATTACCAAAAGGAGAATTTCATTCAACTTTTTTTAACAAAATCAATATCATTATTCAAAAACTAGTAATTATTTAAACTTTAAACGCCGAAAATAAAAAATATTAATGTCTCTATTTGAAAGCAGTATGCAAGTAAGAGCCTTCATTTTTGTAATGATGTATACCTTTACATTGACTTGATTTCTTGTGTACGCCTGACGATGTACTTCTCATTGCCTTTCTTGGGTGACGAGCTCCCAAAACTTTGTAAAATTTCCTTCCTGTGGGTTCCATCTATTTTTGCTATGCATCTCATTTATCGTCACAAGATTGACGGATCTGACGTTCAGCGATCTGTTTTAAAAAGTTTCATACAGAAACATACCTACGCCTTCTCATATCTTCTATCGCTTATCGCTTAATTAGGAGTTCCATCCTCAAGGATTTCGTTTCATTTTTATTTTAAAAGGCGGATTGCTTGTTGTCTCAGTGGTACTGGCACCAGGAGATTGTGCCTGTGTATCAGAAGGTTGTATTGGAGCGGTGCAGGTGTTGCTGCTGCTTCTTGGAGCTGGATGACGATTATGAACTCTGACTCCAATACACAATGCTCAAGCAGGAAGTAGAAGAAATTATTCTATTGACTACAAGGGGTCTATTGTTTTGTTAAGCAGGGAAAGTAAAACAACGGTCTATATCTGAATAATCTATAAAATAAAATTCACCACTCGGGCCAAATGACGTATGAACCGGTATTTCTGTAATCTCCTTATTTTCTGACAAATCACTTCAAGATTCTGCAACGACTATTACTTCAACCGCTGGTAATGCAAATGTTTGATGCTGCCAGTGGTGCGTTCAGCATCCTTTCCATATCTATTTCTTGAACAGTTGACAATTGCCTCTATGGTTACTTACTCCAATTGGCTTTTCGAACAGCAGCAGGTCGTGACCCTTCATCATCTGCCATAAAATGAGATAAAACTAATTAATTCCAAAATACAGCACTATCTGGAAAACATGTTTTGGTAGTCCTATAACGAGAAAAATACTGCTTAAAAAGGTTTTTATTGTTTTAAACGACTATTAATATGAATTTAAATTAATTAAAATTGATTTAAACTGATTTTTGAATAAACTATAGCCAATTTTAAATATGCCATCAATAGAGCATTATTTAAGAAATTGTTAGTTAGTTAAACAATATGGAACTATTTTGGAATAATAAACAAAAATTTACATACCTTCGTTAACAATACCGCCGTATTTCGGAATACTAGTAAAACGCCAACCAGGAAAATTCTCCAACACGGGATTATCGCTAAATAACTCGCAAAATTTGTCTCAAAAATTTCAATGACACCATAGTATTCCTAAATAATTTGCTCTTGCGTATGAGCAATACGATTTTTTAAGACGGTGGCCATGTTGCAACTAGACATAAATTCGTATTCGTGGTATGATTTTTCACCTATTTGTCACTAATAGCGACGTACATCTCCATTTCTTGGGCGTCTGTGTGAATATAAATAAGCCTGTTTTAGTGGTATACGCGTTAAAACTTTGCGGATTCAAATATGCAATAAAGTCGATTTTGAGATTTTTCGACATAATTCCGTGTTGTTCTAGGGGTGCGAAATAGTTAGTTACTTAACTAATCTATCGAAATATTTCATGAAATAAAATAAATAAAAGTTAATAATTGATTTAACTTCGCTTACTTTATTCACAACACCAAATTGTAGATATCGTTTTAAAATTTTAAGAGAACCGATAACTTGTGTGATTCTCATAACAGGTAAGTGTATTGTTACTAATACTAACACATTAAGTATGTAAGTTCTGTGTGCGATACTAGGTAATGTTTTTTAATTGTATGATTTGACTTCCATGATTAGACCATGATTTTTTTTTTTTTTTTTGTATCGCGATGATTAGAAAACAGATGAAATCATGGCAAGTAAAAAAAAATCCCATTTGAAATGACTTTGGTGTTAGTTATTTATTAGTTAACAATGATAATTTAAATTAAAAAAAACAAAAAAGATAAGTTGCCTACTTAACGTAAGCATTGACATATTTACTGATATGGAATACCTACAAGTAGGTTCAGATTATTTATACGGTCACTAATAAAGTGATCGTGAAATTACGACTTGAATGTCGTCGGCCGGCGGTCGCTCAGTCCACATTGTATCGCGATGCCAGAGCGACGCGTTCTGTCTCCGTAAACAAACTTCATTCCAAATTCAAAAACTTTTCATAATTCCATTTGAAAAAAAAGTTTTCAATCAAAGTAGTTTGTAATAAAAAAGGAGTTTTTAATCAAAGTCGTTACGATGATAGCTTGGTTGATTGTGGTTATGTTGGCAGTGGTTGGTGCTATTTTCCTAGCGTTTGGTCTACTGGATTCTCTATGGAGTGTGCTGGAAATGGTAGTGTCGTATCTGATGCCATATTTCTTGCCTGGTGAAGACCAGCCTCTAACAAAGAAGTTTGGACCTTGGGCTGGTAAGAATAAGAACATTTTAACAGGGATAATAAATTGTATTACTTATCAAGCAGATTTGTCTTCTTTGTTTACATTGAGTTGAGTTTGACCTACAGTCCATATTTTTATTTACATACGGGTGTTCCTTATAAATGTAAAATTTATATCTTTGGAATTCATTTTGACTGTAGTGAAGTCAATTAGGTAAACATATATCTAAAATCAAGTGAATTAAATAACGTACCTATACACTAGCCAAACTCGATGTAGAATGTTAGTAAACAAACCGCCCATACTTAACCTAAAATACACTATGTTGCCGCGCCTTTTTATAATGCAATTTATATTACTTGTCAATTTAAGATCCTTCCTTCACTAAGTATTTCGTATATTTTTTTCATATCTAAAATTCGACGCCAAGCAAGTGAATTTTAGTTTTTTGTGTCGTGGTTTGTTTACATACATTCTACATCGAGTTTGGCTAGTGTATAGGTATTTATTTTTAGAAAACAATAGGCTCTACCACAGATAATATAATAGATATTGTACCTGTAAGTCGCTATTGTTGTCTTTGCCCAGCAGTTTACGGGGGCATCCATAATAATAAATTTTAAACTGAAATTCTGTCTAAAATGTCTTGAGTAAAAAAATTAAAAAACTTTGGAGGATAAACATATCTGGGTGAGTAGCTGACTGTACAAGTGTACATGTAAATACATATTTGTATTGAGTGCGAATCAATATTTGAAGTGGCAGGCACGTTATAGTTGTGTATTTAAGCATTTTTACTTGATACGTGAGACGTTAAAATGTTTTGAGTTTCGTAGATAAAATAGCTTTTTATTTCGATTTTTGAAAGTAAAGATTGGTGACATTTATCATTTCTCAAAATCTATCAGAATCTACTTAATACATTTTTTTTATATATTTCAATTATATTTATTATTGATTAAAAATATAATATTCATTATCATTAAATATCTCGTTCAATAAATAAATAAGATCCACTAGCACCAATCATCTACTTACATATTTTTATTTATCTTAGTTATGTTGATTACATTTATAATTTTTCAAAATTTATCTAACTACATATTATTTTATCTTATGTAAATTAAAGAGAAAACAATCGTTATTTAAAAATTGATTTGGGTATTATTGATCGAAAGATTTGAAGTCTTTTATAAGAAATAGTAAGTTTCGCGTTCAAAAGACTTAAACGCGCTCTTTCCTAAGTTAAAATGTTTTCACGTTTCTCTTTATACTTTTTAACCAGTTATTTAAATGGATTAAATTTAACCGGTACCGAAACAAGGAATTAAACAATTAAATTGTAAGTAGCTACGTGTTTAGTATATCTATGTTCTTTGTTTCTTATAAGACCCATAACAAGGTCAGTTTAACAACAAAAAAAGAAGCAATAAGCACTTTTTATCTATTCTAAATTTAAATAAAACTAGTAGGTATGTAGGTACAAAGTTCGGTATCATTGACTCTAGAGTATTTTTCGAGGAATATTTGATAACAAATACTTGCAGTACAATAATGTTATTGTTCCAAGGCGGGAATCGAACTCGCAACATCGCACACCGCGCCACATCTATCCTCAACTATACATTTTAAAATGAAAGTGCCAAAATTCATCGTTATCGTCAGAAATATTTTAAACCATTAGTAAAAGGGTTAGTAGAAAAGATTTTCGTCCGAGTTGTTTGTACGTATCATGGTTATTATCGTATTATTGTCATATAATTTCGATGATTTCTATATTACTAGATTATATATTTATAGATAGAGTGATTCTAGATGAAGTTTGATATGTAGGTACAGCAGTGCGAAGCTGGGGCGGGTCGCTAGTATAAAATAATTTAAATGTGAAATCTTGGGCGTCTTAGGAGACTTCAATAATATTCTTTGAGATATTTTCATTCCCATTCACAGATACTACTTTAGTAAAAGACACATAGGTTTTTACCTATTAGCTGGTGCCCGCGAAGTCGTCTGCGCAAGATTTGTATTTCGAGTATACTCACGGTTTCACCTGTGTAATTCCCGTTCCCGTGGGAATTCCGGGATAAAATATAGCCTATGTGCTATTCAAGACTACAACCTATCTCTATGCTAAATTTCAGCCAGATCCGTTCAGTAGTTTTTGCGTAACAGCGCCTCACGGTTTCGCCCGCTTAGTTCCCGTTCCCGTGGGAATTCCGGGATAAAATATAGCCTATACGTTCTTCCAGACTATAATCTATCTTTGTGCTAATTTTCATCCAGATCTGTTCAGTAGTTTTTGCGTGAAAGAGTAACAAACGTCCATCCATCTATCCATGAACACTCCACTTACACTTTCACTTCACTTAAACTTTCGCGTTTATAATATTAGTAGGATTTAACTAAAGTACCTTAGCAAATATTTGCCTTCATTAGGTCACTCTAGCTACATATTTTAACTACATATTTACTAAAGTAAGCAAACATTCGAAGTCTTCGTTACGGTTTACGTGTTAGATAGGTATATATATATTTTTCAAATATTGTCATCTTCTGTGCCGGGGTAACAGTAGGTACAAGAAAAAGAAACGAAAAATATTACGTGTGTGTAAGAATTTGATGATTTTTACAAAAACTAATAAATGACATCAAATTACACGCATTACTAATTAGGATAACAAAAACTGCCGATCAGGGCCCGAATTCCACTAAATAAATCGCTTCACCATTTAAATAGTATCGTGTCAAAATGTTATTGTTATACTCTTTTTGGTATTCTACTAGCACCAAATTTTTGAGGTTCATTCGTAGCTATGACGATTACGTTTATGACTACCAATTTGACATTCTAATTATGAAAGTATCATCAAGCGCAAAAAATAGTAGAATACCAAATGCAAAAACGTAATTTTAGCCATCTTGATAGTTTGGCGCTATTGAGACCTTTGTTTTAAAATTAGTGGAATTCGGCCCCTGCTTAGCTTTGGGCTAAATTATGAGCCCTAAATTATGCTGTGTGGATTTTCCGGCATTATTTATTAATTTTATTAATTAAGTAATAAGTACTCGTAGAAGTGAAATTAAAATTTGAATACCTACGTAATTCGTAAGTACGTACCTTATCATATTTCTATCGTAATTAATTACGTAATTTCGTAAGTAATTTACCTACGTACCTTTTTCATTGACCCTGAGGCGGGTATAGTATAGCATGAAGACATAATAACATTTATATGTAGGACCACATACATAACTGTGGAAGTCTTTGAAAAGAAACAATAAGACTTTCACTGTATCTTACGCAACAGTCATTATCTGTCATAACGACTGTTTAGTGCAACACACATTTCTGTACAGAAGCACTACATCAGACATTTTTTGATATTAACAAATACAGGTACTTAATCTTACTATCTTACTATTATAATAAATGGGAAAGTCTGTGTGAATGGTTATTATAGGTACCTAAGTAATCTTTGTAACTACTTAAGTTATTTAAATGAAAATTGGTATGTAGATAGTTTAGGTTTAGGACCTAGAATAGGCTTTTAATATTTGGAAATTTTAACCTCTGAGGGGGTTAAATATGGTGGTAAAGTTTGTATGGAAAATATTTTTTCCTTGGTTCGATTCACTCAAATCTCGGTAAGTAAATAAACTATGGAGTGAATAATTAAACACTTATTTTTTATTATTACACTATAACCCCTAAGGGGTCTGCAATAAATTTCTGAAATTCGTTCAAAAAAAAAACTCTGGTTCGCGGGCGAAGCCGCGGGGCGCATCTAGTAATAAATAATGCTGGACGATCGACACAGCACCATCTAGCCCCAAGCTAAACAGTGCTTGTGTAATGTGGCGCGGTGGGCGAAGGTCCGCCTGCGACGCAGGAGGTTGCGGGTTCGATTCCCGCCTCGGAACAAATTTGTGTACGATCTGCAGAAATTTGTTCCGTTGGTCTGGGTGTTTTCTATGTATAATAAAAAATATCTATCTATGTAATGTATTGTATTAAGTATGTCAGTCATCTAGTACCCATAACACAAGCTCTGCTTAGCTTGGGACTAGATGATGCTGTGTGGACTGTCCGGAATTATTATTATTATTATTATTTTTGGTAAAGAATTGAATCTACTCGGTTTCAGGAACCGGTGTTATCCAAAACGCACGGGCCTAAGCCAAGTGCGCTTCAGTGGGGCGTTCTACGTTCGAAAGTTCGGTTTGCAAAAACTTCCTCACGATTCTGCAAGTATTCAGAATTACTGCTTTTTGGAGAAGAACATATGTGTGTTTCGGTATATCTAAAAATTGTAGAGATTGTAATAGTTGTTTTGGGATGACACCCGTTGTCGATAGGACTATTGGGACTATTGTTACCTTTTGCAGGTGCCACATGCGGGTTATTTCGTTTTTAAGGTCAACGTATTTAGATAGTTTCTCCGCAATGGTACTCTGTAGGTTGTGAGTGTTGGGAACGGCAATGTCGATGAGTAGTGCGGTTTTGTTGGCTTTATCAATGAGTGTTAGATCGGGTCTATTGAAATGTGTGGTTTTGTCGGTGAGGATAGCTCTATCGAAATAAAGTTTATGTGTGGGACTATCTAGTACAGTATCGGGGATATATTTGTAGTAAGGTGTAGGTCTTGCTGGTGTTTCGATCAGATGGTATTTTGTCGCTAACCGTTGGTGTATGATATTGGCGACCTGATCATGCCTGTATTTGTAATCAGTTTGTGCAATGGACTTACATGCTCCTGTGATATGTTGGATAGTTTCCGGTGAGCTGTTACATCGTCTACACAAATCAGTTGCAAGATTAGGTACTACTTTAATAATGTGTTTTTGATAATTGCGGGTCTCTATTACTTGGTCTTGGATTGCTATCATGAATCCTTCAGTCTCTGGGAAGAGTTCACCACGGTTGAGCCATTCGTTCGACGCCTGCAGGTCGACGGTAGGCTGGCTCAAATCATGGCGATGTCTCCCATGTAGAGACTTTAGTGCCCATTCGGAAATTAACGTCTGTTTGACTGTGAGCTCCTCGTTTTTTTGTTTATTGCGGTCATGTAAATTAAGTGGGGTGAGTTTCTGGTCAAGTTCAACGATTGACCTATGAAGGGCTGATGTATCAAATTTAGTGTGGAAATATCCTCGAAGTGTACTTATTTGTCTATTATGCAGATTAAGAATATTAACAATCCCCCTACCCCCTTCCGCTCGTGGTAGCATTTGCCGTTGGATACATGCGCGTGGATGATGCTTTCGGTGTTTGGTCATGGATACATTAATAATTCTTTGTAGGTTTTTTAGTTCTGATTTAGACCATATTATTATTATTTCACTTTATTTATTTTAATACTCGTTATAAAATACATTATTATTATTATTATTAATGGGTGATACATGACTGAAATATTAATAGGCACCTAAAGCCTCATTGACATTGACTGTCTTGGTCCGTGGTAAATAAATAGAGATTTTTTTGAGAATACCGCATTCGTGCTCACCAACTGACATTGATCTGATTCCTATCTTATAGGTATGCAGTGCTTAATAAGCACCATACATGTTTTGCCTAGGGCATGGAAAATATATATCCAAGTCATAAAGAAACAAATAAAGTTACACATTAAGAATATTAAATTATAGAATAAATTAGAGATTAAACTGCCTAAATAATAATAAATTAATTAAATTTTATTCATTTTTCTATATTTATGTTCTTTCCTAATAATAAATATTAAGATTATAATTGCATTTAGATATCAGTAGTTTATTATGTTTGGTTTTAAATAATGTCAGGCGGTAGCAACTTTATGTTGTTGAGCAATTTATAATACATACATTTTAAGACTGTACAGTGAAAGAAATCTTATCACTCGATCAAACACGATTTCTCACGATTTCTGAATAAAACCATAAATTTTTAATCGAATTTGAAATCACGCGAGCAATTACCTTGCATTGCGAAAATAATTATACAGTCTTAGAAACGTTCGCTGTAGGTACAGAAAAGTTGGGGGCACTTTAAGTCGAAAGTTAGCAGTAAATCGTTGAGTGGATCTTTACGCTTGCGTCAGTCAATTGTAGCGGATTGCCAATTCGCTGCGCAGGGTCAGATGTTGTGGGTTTTCCACATCTTTGAAGATGCGGTGATATAGGTACTTATTTCGAAACTAGCACTAGTCCGTTGGTCTTCATTTCATCATCTATTACAGTCCTATAATACTCTGATTTAGAATAATACATCGATGATTCTAAATTAGAATTTGGTACAAAAAATATTTTTTGTTGTGAATGAAAACTTAACAAAAACTGATAAGAATAACAGACAACAGCAGGGTAACAGCAAGCTATTAACTAAAATCCAAAAAAAATCTTCAACAACGCATAATTAATTGCTCAAGCACAGCGAAAAAGATGCAAGTTCGGGTTCGATAACAAATGAGAGGACCGATGGAATGATGTCAAAATCACGAATTATTTGGAGGTCTTGCGGCTTGCTCTGATGATACCAATATCGTAATAGTACATTGTTACTCAAGGGTTTGAAAGTAACTTAATTAGTCCCGAGACGGGGTTTGGCGCCCGAGTGTAACGAGGGCGCCAATAGTTCGATGGACTACATAAGTTACTTTCACCCGAGGTAAACACTGTGCTTTTCATTACGAATACAAGGAAATCTAAATAAAAAACATGAGAAAACAAATTAATCATATTGCCGCAATTTTTTTTTTTCATTTCCATCTAGGACAGGCGAAAGCCATAAAGCCATACTGCCTTGTCTTTCGTATTTTTTGAATTCAGTGAATTGTCGCTAAGGCGAATTTTTTTTAGCTTCAGCATTTATTCTGCCACTATCATGGTTCAATAGTAACGTTATAGCTGTCTGTTGAAAACGACTCTCCCTAGGGCGGAAAAGTATCACTTTCAACCCGCTCTTCAGGCATGTTCAGTCAGACCTACTTTCCGAGTATGAGTAATGAAAAATATGTTTCAGCAATATTTCTTTGGTTATGTAACTCATTGTTTCCAATAAATATCGATGTTTTGAATTGTGGTAAGTACCTCTATAGTTGGTTATCCATTTATTAGGTATTCATGTAACATTGTAGGATAAACATGATTAAACTGGACTAAGACGATTTCCAGGTCATTGTATCATCATCATAATCATCAAGCGATTTTACATTTCAAAACCTTGTAAATGTAGAACAGATGATCACCATACCGCAGCATTGAGGCATACCACAAACAAGAAGCCATTGACTTACGAAACTACTCATCATCGCGATGATGATAGTTTCGTAAGCCTTTTTGTGAGATTCCTAACCATGCATCGAGAAAGGTATAGATACCTACTTCTTGGAATAAGTTGAGATAAAAAGCATACACTCAGGTATTTAATATGAGAGCGCTCGCAGTTACCAAGCGATCACCGAAATATTAATGTACTTCAGAATGTCTCAAAATGTGATGGATAAAAATGCTTGGAACGAGTTTTTCTCGAAAACTGATAGCCTAGGTTTTTTACTTTATCTTTAAAAGATAACGTAGATTTGGATAGGGAGTGGAAGCCTAAAGCCTTCCTCTCTACCCTCGTAGGGTGGCTTTAGACTTAACCTCGGCTTCTCCCTGATGATATCTTCTCGGGGGTGCTTAGAAAGTTGCTAAGTCATCACGTGAGTGGAAAACTTTGGGTAATTTTCTGTGATTTTAACTTCCTGCGCCTTTTATTCGCAAGGTTACGTTCATTATGAGGAGAATCTGCCCTCTGTTCACGCAAGTGTGGAAGGTACAATCGCCGCTGTGTCCAGGGTTGTCAACTTGTATTTGAAGAATTATACAATACTAGCAGCGCCTCCTGGTTTCACTCGCGGTAAATCCCATTCCCGTGGGAATTTCAGGATAAAATATAGCCTATGTGTTATTCAAGACTATAATCTATCTTTGTGTCAAATTTCATCGATATCCGTTCAATAGTTTTTGCGTGAAAGAGTAACAAGCATCCATCCATCCATCCATCCATCCATACTAACAAACTTTCACGTTTGTATTAGTAGGATGTAGAGCACATATTATATGTATAGATTTCAAAGGAGGTGAAAAAGAGAACGCCCTTTAAAAATAGAGTGTTTTATTTGAGTATTAAATATTTTAAAAAGGTATTTTAGGTACCTTTTGAAGCACAATAACTTTTCATTGTTTTCATAAGATTTGTACTATTTACTTGAAACATTCTTACACTCATTAACTCATTCCACTAATGTGAGTTAGGCATACCAGCGTTTTAATAGTAAAAAAGTCGACTTTGTTTGGTTATGAGAATGAGTACCTATCCTTAATTTAAGCATGACTGGCACTAATATAGTAAATGTTGAGTCAAAAATAGTACTTTAGCGTACTCTGTTATTGTTGTAGATTAAAGAGTACACCTACAATATATAGAGTACAATACTCTGTTATAGAGTACGGTTGGCAACCCTAGCTGTGTCGCAAGAGGTAAGGTTTCACCAGCCTAGTGGGTTGACCCGTGATGCAAAGATCGCAGGCCTGCTCTATAAACGTGAATTATTTTGAACTTTTTCTAACTAGCGCTTGCTAGCTAAATAATGCTAGACAATCCTCACAGCATCGTCTAGACCAGACCACGACCTAGACCTAAGATAAGCAGAGCTTGTTATAGGTACTAGAAGACTGATTTCTACATAGATTTTTAGAATAGAATTAGATATATGAATAGAGATAGAGATATTAGAGATTTAGAATAGAGTATAGAATTTTAATTCAGAAATCAATAACTTTGTTTATTTAGGCAGATATATGAACTTGACATTTCAAAATTGTACCTTGTATATTAGAATTGAATATAAAATTATAGGAACGAAAATAACAATCAAGAAATATAAAAATGCAATGTGCAATTGAAACCATTGAGCTAACTGCAGATGGTTGCAAACAGTCTAAAGGTATCTCAATCGATCCATGCCAATACGACGACGCGTCGACGACGAAACTTTATAGTTTCTGTATGTCCATTTGCTAATCATGGTCATTTCATGATTTCCTTTCATTAAATTTATTTATCATGTCTGTTAGAGAGATTCCGTCCTTATAAATTGACCCTAACGATTGATGAAATGCGCGGGTGATCAGAAGGGAACCGCGAGGCACTGCTAGTAAATAAATAAAATGATTGATTTGTTCTTATTATTTTCCAGTGGTGACGGGCGGCACGGACGGCATCGGCAAGCAGTACGCGTTGGAGCTGGCACAGCGCGGCCTCAACATACTCCTCATCAGTCGCAACCCTGAGAAGCTGGCCGCCACGGCTGCTCAGATAGGTTTGAACAACTCTCTTGTACTTGGCAAGCAGTACGCGTTGGAGCTGGCATAGCGCGGCCTCAACATACTTCTCATCAGCCGCAACCCTGAGAAGCTGGCCGCCACGGCCGCTCAGATAGGTTTGAACCACTTTCAATTGTTCTATGCAAGTCTCGATAGAGCCGGAGCATTTGTTCCCCTTGGAGTCGAGACCAGGAGGTTGGTTCGTCTGTGAGATGAACAGGCAAGTCCACCGCCGCACATAAATAACATATAAGGCTTAGAAGGTACTTTTCATTAAAAACCTACGTGGGAAACCGCGGGCAGAAGGTAGTGGTTAAAAGTTGATTACGATGGTCATTGGTTACCTTGGTTTTTGACATTGACCAGCGAAAAACTCGTTGTGAAACATTCTCGACTCGCTTATTTCCAATTTTTGTTTTCAAAGACTGGAGGTCGTTGGCTTTACCTTATAAAACGGATATACATAATTATATGTATGTAAATAATATACTTACTAGCTGTGCCCGCGACTTTGTCCGCGTGGAATAATGTCTTTGGACAGTCACATACACCTTGCATTTTTCCATACAGATTTTCTGTCAAATTTATATAATTATATGTAATCAAAAGCCTAAAAAAACGTTTCAAGCTACAAAAATAACGAAACTTCCACACAAACTTTCATCTCCTTACAAACCTTTTTCACATTAAAAAGTAGCTTTTGTTTTTTGTCAGGTTCTAGACTATCAATTACCAAATTTTATTTAAATCGGTTATGTGGTTTAGGTAATGAAAGCGTAACAGCCAGAAAGAGTTACTTTCGCATTTCATTTCTTCGGACTATACTTTTATTTACCTACTAAGACTTCTTGTACCGACTTGAAACAACTGAATGATGATTCTAATTGATCACAAAGGCGAGGAGAGATTTTAGGTTTTCGACTTGGAAAAAGTAGTGTAGGACGCTCTTCGGCTAGGTGGGATGATGATCTGCGAAAGACTGCTGGCAGATGCTGGATGCCTCAAGCTATGGCCCTCATTAGGAGAGGCCTCCGTCCAGCAGTGGACTGATAGATGGATAGATAGAAAATACTTTATTGCATATTTAAAACTAAGAAACAATTTACATAAACAATTTATAATTTAAGCTACGATTGGCGATGTTATGGCTCAAGAGCGATCTCTGTCAGACTACCTAGTATGTAGGTTCGATATAGGTTCCAATTTTAGTATATGTAATGCCGAAGCAAATACAACTGTTATAGGTTGATGATGATGACCAAAGCTGCGAGCAGAATCTAGGTTCGTAGTACCTTTATACTAAGAACACTTCACAGTTCCATAAAACAGATTGTAAGTGACATAAACGTTATGAAAATTATGGGTTTCTAAGCGAGATTTGAATGGCTTGTCAGGGTCGCAAGCAAGTAGGTAGGTACCTAATAAATACATTACGACTAGAACAGCTCTGTTTTATTTATTTATTTATGTTATTTTGCTTTATTTGGAGAACAAACAGTTGTACAAACAGGAATAATTAATCTTCACTACATAATATAAAACAAAGTCGCTTTTTCTGTCCCCATATCCCTTTGAATGCTCACATCTTTAAAACTACGCAACGGATTTTGATGAGGTTTTTAATAGATAGAGTGATTGAAGAGGAAGATTTATAAGTATAATAAAACCGTGCGGAGCCGGGGCGGGTCGCTAGTAATAAATAACTCTTAAAACTTAACTCTTTTTTTATTAAGGTATTCGATATACAGGGTACCACATAAAATGTGTACTAAGCCGAAAGTAGGTGGTTATGACCCCATGAGTATAATACATAATACGCTGTCACGCCTAAATCACTGAACTGCACCAATTTAAAATCTTTACTTTATTTACAACGAATATTACAATAAAGGAATAGAAAAATTACAACTAGTACCTATTTACAATTGAAACCATTGAGCTAACTGCAGACGGTTGCAAACAGTCTAAAGGTAGCTCAATTGATCCATGTCAATACCAGTCTGTGCGTCCCCAATACACTGGCTGCATTACCACGCTGTATGGCAATGCTGATGCGCTGAGCCAGATATTCACCAATTTAAAATGTAATTTTATACAGAGACAGTCCAGTCTAGATTCTAGACTATCTCTGTACCATTCTCTAGACTCTAGCTTGAGCATGAGAAAGGCTAGGCTTTTACTTTTTCATGCGAAAAAAGGCTTTTAAGGAGTTGAATGACCAATGCTGAGCCCGACCCCTACTTTCACTGTACTGGTGAGGTGTTTATAATAAAACAACTTGAACTCTCGGAGTGGACTGAATTTTATTTAAAATATGAAATGACCCTATCTAAATCCGTGCGTTCTCGTCAGCGCGATTCAGAGCTCGTCACTTTTTACTAGCGACATCTCGCTTAAAAATAAAGTAAAATACAATGCTAACGGGCCTACTAGACTGAACATTAGTAATAGCGACATCTAGTGCTATGCTACTAGACTAAACAATAGGGGATGAAATTTAGTCATTTTTGATGCTAAGCTTAAAACTTATTTTTAGGCTTTTGTTTCAAAGAAAAAAAATATTTTTAAAAATTGATCTTAAGAGGGTACATATGCACAGTATTATGCTCATTTCTGTGATAGGGGGTGAAAGTTATGGAAAAATGTAAGGTTTATATATCGCCGTCCCCGGAGAATAAAATGGTAATCGCCACTACCTTAGTTTTAGTGTTTTGTCATTTTTGAGATCTGTGGATGCTAATACATCTGCTCAATTTTTTTCGTAACTCTATTACCGTTATTCGCGAAGTTACAAAAAATTACAATACTATTCGACGATTTTACCCATGCCTGAACTTACAAGAATAAAGTTGTACTGTAATATTATTATACTGTATTCACACATTTAAGTATGATAAACAATAATACAATTATGTTCTCGTGAAAATTATTCAACTAAATAATGATATACGCAGTTATCATTATATTCTCGTTCAAACCCGTGAATATTCTAACTCACTATCACCGGACCCGCTTCTATAGGTAAGTGTTCGGAATAAATTAAGACTATAATAAGGCCTATTGAGGCTATAAGGCTTTCCCTAATATTTTTATATTTATTAACTTAAACTACAATTATTTAAGTACATTTTAATCTAGAATAGAACTAGATTCATGATGTTTTTCCTTTTTATGTTTCTAATCATTGTATTAAATTATTTATTTGTAATGTCTGTTATAGAAGAATATTTTATATATTATTAAAGCTTCGCATGCGTTGTTTCTATGGAAACGTTTTAAGGCTTTTTATATCCCATGGGAACTGATATATGGGATGAAAAGTAGCTTATGTGTTATGTCAGGGCTAGAACTACGTCTATTAAAAATTTCGTGCCCGATCCGTTATTCCTGAATCATCATCATCAACCTATATTAGTCCACTGCTGGACATAGGCCTCCCCCAATGAGCGCCATAGCGCCCTGTCTTCAGCTTGACGCATCCAGCATCTGCCAGCAGTCTTTCGCAGATCGTCATCCCACCTGGCTGGAAGGCGTCCTACACTACGTTAACCGAGTCGCGGTCTCCACTCAAGAACACGTTTACCCCAATGGTTGTCGGTTATTCGCGAGATATGGCCCATTGCCACTTCAGCTTGCTAATTCTTTGAGCTTTGGTTCTCTGTCGGATGTATTCGTTACGAATTCTATCCTTCAGAGAGACTCCGAGCATAGCTCTTTCCATAGATCGATGGGCGACTTTGAACTGGTGGACCAGCCCTACCGTGAGTGTCCACGTCTCAGCTCCGTAGGTCATTACGGGTAGGACGCACTGATTGAAAACTTTCGTTTTCAAACATTGCGGTATGGATGACGAGAAGACTTGACGTAGTTTTTCAAATGCTGCCCAGCCTAGCTGGATCCTCCTCTTGGCCTCCTTCTCAAAATTGTTTTTACCTAGCTGTACAATCTGCCCAAGGTATACTCGGAAACAATTTCAAAAAGGTGACCATCTACGACGATCGGTCCCGGAACAATGTGGTTGTTATTCCTGAATATTCCCAATTCAATACAGAACCAAGCGCGGGGTACCAGACAGGTAACAAGCCCAAGTCCCTGATATGTGCCGGAATTGCAAGTGTTATACACTTAGCCACCTCCAATAAGCAAGGCTCTATAAGATGATCTTATGAGCCTCTATAAAGCAGGAGATATTCCAAGCTATTATCATGTTTTAATGAGTCCCTAACGTATGCTAGTACTGGCTCTGAAAGCAATGATGTCGACACTGCTGATGATTGAGATGTCGCTCCTGTATTTTAAGTACCTAACTAATTATTAAGTGATCATGTTCCTAATTTGACTGATTAAAATCATATTACTTCTAAGCCCGTTTTGTTTTTGAGTACCTAAGTACCCTTTCTCTTCCGGTCCCTTGCAATTGCTTTTCTCTGATTAAGAAGGTTTGCTGGCAGAAAACTATCTATAGGGTTAAGCTCGCCTGTGTTCATACCCTCTGCTATAAGTTATTTGTGCACAATAGAGAATTAGGTATAGATTTAAATGAATACCGAAATGTTAGTAAGGCTATTAGGGTACATCACAAAAAATATTGTTGTTTTCACTTTTGATTTCTATTTTTTCGTTGATTTATTTGGGAGAAGTATTATAATAATCAAGATACTGATGTTTACTGTGTTACTCGGCTAACGTAGTGTAGGACGCCCTCTGACCAGGTGGGATGACGATCTGTAGAGACTGCAGGCAGACACTAGATGCGGCAAGCTGAAGACAGGGTGCTATGGTGCTCATTAGGCTATGTCCAGCAGTGGACTAGTGTAGCCTGATGATGATGATGATCATGACTGTCTTATGTTAAGTCTGAGGGCCTAGTTTTCGTGATTTATGAAGATTTTGAGGCAATTTCGTCAATATAAAGCAATTATTCATATAAAGAAAAATTTGATTACCATTGTTATAGTTTTATTAGAAAACCAAATAAAGCCATTAACAGAAAAAAAGTTAGACTATATTGACGGGAAAAGGATGATATTCAAGCATTATCGTCATCATTTTCACTGTAAAAAACGTGGAATAAAATGGTAAGTCACTGGTGCAATAATCGATTTTGTCTAGGAAATACTACGAATAAAATGGTAATCGACATTATACATCTTGGATTGCGATTGATTTTCAGTAACTTCTTATTTTTGAAATATCTCGGTTTTGGCTTATCTTACGGGTGTTCTATTTTGACCTACAGAATACATAAAAAATAAGCTTTTTGTAAAGCTGACAATCAACAGTCTACATCCAGTATTTAAGAAGTAATCAATAAAAACATGTTTTTTATTTTTCCTGAAAAGTTGTGTTTTTGCAGTTACCATTATATTCTGCGGGGACGGCGATATGTGACTGGCCAAAGTCATTATTCAACGCAAAGTCGCGGACACTAGTAGATATGTATTAAGTATATAGATAGATATTTTTTATTAAACATAGTATACACCCAGAACACCGGAACAAATATATTTTGTAGATTGTACAAATATTTGTGCTTAGGCGGGCTATAACTATTATTAAGCTTTTGCTCTAAAGTAATTACTTATCTACGTTGGCATATCTAGGTTTATTTTTCAGGGGGAGCCAGGGCCTAAAAATCTAGGGTAAAGGGAAGCCAAGGCCACCTAAACAAAAGAACAAGGTCTAAAGCTTGACAACGTTTGTTTCACATGATTACATAATTCGATCATACATTCTCGGAATACAGGTAATTACCTAGTTTTTTTACCAAACTCTGAAGCAAGGTTTTAATTTGACTTGTCTCTAATCAGACAAAAAAAGATTTGACGATTTGAGAAAGATTTGATATTACCAGTGTCTGCGAAGTCCTAAGGCGGGGTATTGGTAATAAACTCTTGCTCTAACATATTTGGCTCTAACATATTTGATTGTGAAATGAAGTAATATGTATACTTTATTAACAACGAAAATTACAATCAAGGAATAAAAATAAATTACAACTGGTATATACAATTGAAACCATAGAGCTAACTGCAGACGGTTAAAGTAATTAATTATCTATCTCTAAGTCTATGGTACACATAACAAATGGTTCACGATATGTTACGAACGTGTGATGTTGCGAGGGGGCGTGACGTAAGTTCGTTTGTGTCAAGCGATGTTACGACAGAGACCCTGCGGCGAACACTCACCTTTCTCGTACCGTAAGCGTACTTCATGTCATGTCGAAAATATTGAAGTACTTAGGTACCTATCTAAGGGCATCTATTTATTACTGTGAGAGGCAATTTTGTAGACTTGTCGACTATATCCTATGCCCTTGGTGAGATGATGTTTTTAGTTTCGTTAGTTGCCTTAAGCTAGTGCATACTGGAAGTTATAAGGGAAACATTATATTAAGCCCAAATTGTTGTGATGTTTCCTTGTGTAATTCTTGGGAATCCAAAAAGGAATAAGAACAAAAACATAATGACTTTAATTTTTTGGACCTCCCCTCTCCCCCTGTGCTCACCCTACTTGAGTTTCGGTGAGGTTGGGTTTGACCCAGTTTCCCCTAAACCCCTAACGCCACGAATGGATGCCAACTAAAACTGCCTGCTTGCCTTGCTTCTTGGTTAATAGTATTGACTCAGCAAATTTATTGTTTCAAATCTGAGTTTTTGCTCTGAGCTCTTGCAGACAGTATACGGATCTTATATAAGTAGCTTCAGAGTTTGGTAAATAAACTACCTACATTTCGTATGATCATGTATGATCGAATTAGGTAACCGTGTGAAACAAACATGGCGTTAGCACCGGTTTTTAGGTAACGTAAGTCAGTAAATAAAAAAATAACTTTATTCACTCGCATTTGGCGATTTGGCGAACTTTTTTTTATATATTGCGCTCCTTCTGAAAATTATGAAAAAGGTAGTTTACTCACAACAACACAATCAACATACTAATTACTATAAGTACAACATATTATGCATATAACATTATAGTATACAATCATCTCTCTTCTTCTTCTTCTTCCGGGCCTTATCCCACGCTAAGTGGGGTCGGCACAACATGAATTCTTCTTCCATTCTACTCTGTTATTCGTCATCTCCGTATTCACACCTTTCTTAAGCATATCCTGTTGCAATATATACAATATACTATGTACAATCATCTCTCTATTTGCAGAAAAAGAGCACAGTGTCAAAACCAAGTCAGTGGTGGCTGACTTTAGCAGAGGGGCCGAAGTTTATGCACGGATAGAGCAGGAGATAGGGGACCTGCCGGTTGGGATATTGGGTGAGTGTACCTCTATACTTAGTTCTAAGAGTCGTGGCACAATGCAAAACAAAGTCAGTGGTGGCCGACTTTAGCAGAGGCCAGAGGGGCCGAGGTTTATGCACGGATGGAGCGGGAGAAAACGGCAAACAGTCTAAAGGTAGCTCAATTGATCCATGTCAATACTAGTCTGTACTTTCTTAAGACACTGGCTGCAACCACGCTGTATGTCAATGCTGATACGCTGCGTCAGATACTACCTACTAAGTTATTTGATCTCTTATTTATCTCCAACAGTGAACAACGTGGGCGTTCAATACGAGTACCCGATGCCTCTGAACGAGCTGCCTCCCTCCAAGGCCTGGGAGATCATCAACGTGAACGTGGGCGCCGTCACCAGCATGAGCCGCATGCTGCTGCCCCGCATGGTGGCGCGGGGACGCGGGGCGCTGGTGAACATGTCCTCAGGGTCCGAGTTGCAGCCTCTGCCGTTGATGACGGTCTATGCTGCTACTAAGGTGACGAACATTCTAGAAACAATTCACAAACAATAAACAAGTGAACGTGGGCGCCGTGACCAGCATGAGCCGAATGCTGCTGCCCCGTATGGTGGCGCGGGGCAGGGGGGCGCTGGTGAACATGTCCTCAGGGTCGGAGCTGCAACCTCTGCCGTTGATGACGGTCTATGCTGCTACTAAGGTAACGTACATTCTATACAATAAACAAGTTTTCTGATAACCGTTGGGGTAGACGTGTTGTTGGAGACCGCGACTTGGAAAACGTAGTGTAGGACGCCCTCCGGCCAGGTGGAATGACGATCTGCAAAAGACTGCTGACATGCTGGATGTGTCAATCTGAAGACAGGGCGCTATGGCGCTCATTAGGGGAGGCCTTTGTCCAGCAGTGGACTAATATGGGCTGATGATGATATTACTTTCATTTTAGCAGTACTAAATCTTCTAGACGACTTGCCAGTTTGGCGCTCAGGATCGAAGTTAAATGATTTTCGATCAAGATTTTACACCATAGCTTGTTCGCGGTTATTTTCGCGACTACCGCGCGATTGGAGCCGCCTTCAATGGCTTTCATGTCTCGTCCAATCGCATGTGTCTATAAAGGTGTTGCCATCTTTTGAGTGTTACTGACTGAAATGATACCGAGGCTTACTGACCGGCTAATTCTACCAGATAACAAGAATCACGACAGGTTAAGTAGAAAATTCTAGAAATAATTTCCATCAATAATGATCGGGCTGAAATTTTGAATAGACCTGGTTCTAGCTCTGGAATAACCCATAGGCTACTTTTCATCCCACGGTAATAGAATACGATAATATAAATCTAACACTTATGCAAAGGTATATATTTTTAAATAAAAAATACTTAAAAAACAGATACCTTAGAAAGAACAACGAGGGTGTTTTCAGTACTTTTATTTTATTTATTTGGAAAACAAACAGCTTATTCAGCAACAATAGTTGAAACTTATGGGTAACTTAAGCCTAACAGTTTCCCCGTATGGGTAATCTTTGTTCCTTGCGTCCTTATAAACTACAAAAAAAAATACAAAATATGTAAACTTTACTATACTATAAGTACTCTTTTTACCATACTACATTTGAATATTGAAGGATGAGAACCATAGGGAGTAGAAAACTACAGAATTTAAACGTAAATTCTACCGGCTCCCTTGAAACGGAAGTTAAGGAAGATTCTCCCATCTTATTGAAACCGTTATTTCCCATTAGAGACCAAGAAATCGGAAAACTTTTTTATGGAGAGCTACTAATTCCGATGCATTGCAAAAACCTTGTTTATTATAAAGCCGGTTTGTTAAATGTAGGCAACAACTTTTATTATGATACGTAGCAAGGTCAAAAAGCCTATTGCGTTTCTGTCCTTAGTAGGTTCGATAAAATATATTCACAGTATTGCAAAACTCTCGATAAATGAATAAATAATGCTGGAATTCACACAGCATCATCTAGCCCCAAGTTAAGCAGAGCTTGTGTTATGGGTACTAGATCACAGATGGGTACTTAATATCATGGGTTTATGAATTTAATTTATTATTTAGTTTAATTAGACAGTTTAGGATCTAGAATAACAAATAGGATATTAAAATATGGAAATTTTAACCTGAGGGATTTAAATAGAGTCGTAAAGTTTGTATGGAAAATTATTATTCCTTGGTTTGATTCTCTTAAAATTCGGTATAAATAAACTGCAAAGTAGGTATATAATACCCCTGGAGGCGTGCAACAAATTTCTGAAATTTGACAAATAAATTTCCATGCGGGCGAAGCCGCGGGGCGCAGCTAGTAAGAAATAAAAGAATATTGCTGAATAATCCATCTATAGGTAGGTATATACAAAATGAAATAAGTACTTTATTTACAACGAAAATTACAATCAAGGAATAGAAAAATTACAACTAGTACCTTTTTACAATTGAAACCATTGAGCTTACTGCAGACGGTTGCAAACAGTCTAAAGGTAGCTTTTAATTAATATAAGGTATATACTAATACTAGCGACCCGCCCCGGCTTCGCACGGTATTGTAAACGTTTAAACCTTCCTCTTGAATCACTCTATGTATTAAAAAAACCGCATCAAAATCCGTTGCGTAGTTTTAAAGATTTAAGCAGTCAAAGGGACATAGGGACAGAAAAAGCGACTTTGTTATAAACTATGTACTATGTAGTGATTATAAACGCGAAAGTTTGTACCTGCTATGTATGGATGTTTGTAATTCTTTCGAGCATAAACTTTGGATCTGATATGAAATTGAAACTGAACGGATCGAGCTGTAATTTAGAACAGACGTAGTTCTAGCCCTGGAATAAAACACAGGCTACTTTTCATCCCATAAATCAGTTCCCATGGTATAGAATCGAAAAAACGCGTGCGAAATCGCGGGCAAAGACAAGTAACAAACAATTTAACATTCAAAATAAAAATTATGTTGAAGATATATATTTAAATACAATGGATATTATTGTATATTTTTTATTGACCTTACGCTCAACTGATTTCGACACGAATAATTTAAAATTACATTTTGGCATATATTGGTGTGGCTTTGAGCGAAATGAATCCCTACAATTAAGTATAATACTTCATCATCATCATCATCAGCCTATATTAGTCCACAGCTGGACATAATAGTATAATACTTGTTTAACCTTTAATTACAATAATTTACGGAATAGACACAAATAAAAATTAGTGAATACAATTGAAAAAATTGAGCTAACAACAGACGGTTGCAAAAATAGAGGTTGCTCAACTGATCCATCAGTCTTCAAGTCCCCAATACAATTCAATTCACTTTATTTATCACTAGCGACCCGCCCCGGCTTCGCACCGTTTTATTATACGTATAAACCTTCCTTTTGAATCACTCTATCTATTAAAAAAAAACGCATCAAAATCCGTTGCGTAGTTTTAAAGATTTAAGTATTCAAAGGGACATAGGGATATAGGGACATAAGGTCATAGGGACAGAGAGAGCGACTTCATTTTATACTATGTATGTATGTATAACCCAAGACACTGGCTGACCTGCTGTAAGGCAATGCTGATGCGCTGCGCCAGATACTCACCAGCTAGAGGGTCACGCGTCGCATCGACCAGATGCAATAGTTGTTACTCAAGGTTAGAACATCGAGCTAAGTACCTATTCGCCGCCTACGCGCCTCCTCGAATACCTTGACCTATGGTAAGGTAAGAATTATATTTTTGAATAACAATGTTGAGCGTGCCTATTGGTCGATGCGACGCGTGACCGTCTAGCTGGTGAGTATCCGGTGCAGCGCATCAGCGTTGCTATACAGGCGGGGTCAAACGCCGGTGAGCAGGGGACAGCGGAGTCTAAGTAATAGGATCCCGTTTCCCCCTTAATAGTAAAATGGAACCATATAATAACTTTAAAAAGTGTATTAACGACCGATGTGGCGCGATGGGCGAAGGTCCGCCTGCGACGCAAGAGGTTGCGGTTCCGATTCCCGCCTCGGAACAAATTTGTGTACGATCTACAGAAATTTGTTCCGTTGGTCTGGGTGTTTTCTATGTATAATAAAAAACGATCTATGTAATGTATTGTATTAAGTATATCAGTCATCTAGTACCCATAACACAAGCTCTTCTTAGCTTGGGGCTAGATGATGCTGTGTGGACTGTCCGGAATTATTTATTTATTTATTTATTTGTACTCGGACGAAGTCGCGGGGTACAACTTTACCTCGCGACTTCGTAATTAATTATGTAGTTGGTAATAATAAATTACACAAAATGATCTGTCTACCGTGGTCAAGGTCATCCAACAGGGAAAGAAAGATGTGGCGTGGCGGTGAAGGGCTGCCTGCGACGCAGGAGGTCACGGGTTCTGAATATTTTCTATGTATAATCAAAAATATCATATTATGTAATGTATTAAATATAACAGTCATGACACAAGCTTTACTTAGCTTAGGGTTAGATGATTCTGTGTGGGTTGACTAGCATTATTTATAAAAATATTTCTGAATCAAATTCAAAATATTTATTATACAAATATATGTACTTACATACTTAAAGATTTCTAGTGAAACCCAAACTAAGCTCTAGGCTTGTATCTTGGGTGTCAGGAGAGCACAAGTTCAGACTAAACCATAGTATTTATGGATGTAGGTAAGTAGGATGATGAATATCTTCTGATTGCGAGGTAAAAAAATATACTCATACACTTTTCCTACTTTTTAAGTCTCACTCAACTAACATACAAACTGTACCTTCCAGGCCTATGTCCAAGCCTTCACGCTCGCAGTCCGCGAGGAGTACTCCTCGCAAGGCATCCACGTCCAGCACGTGGCGCCTCTCTTCGTCTCCACCAAGATGAACTCGTTCTCCAACAAGCTGCTGCAAGGGAACTTGCTGGTTCCTGATGCAGAGACCTACGCGAAGTATGCTGTCAGCATGCTAGGGAGGGTCTCCAACACTTCTGGGTACTGGCTGCATGGGATACAGGCGAGTATCGAAAACAACGACCATTGCTTAAAAAAAAAATATGATTAAAAAAAAGCCAAGTGCAAATCAGCTCTGGATGATGGAAAAACGGCAAAAAAATCTCTAGTCGTTTTATCTTTTTGTGTCAATCTTCTACGTGTTTAACACTGAGACGTTGTCTATTTAACTTGCCTAAACAATCTTACCTAAACCATAGCCTGAACTAAGTTATTTCCCGGGAACTTACTTTAATCATATTAGAAAGAAAAGAAAAATTATTTTATGTCAACTCAAGCTTACTAATAAACAATTATAATTTATCAGCGTACTAATAAATAATTAATTCTGGATAATGTTTTCCAGACTTTCTTTGTGAAGCTGCCGCCGGTCTGGATCCGCACGAAGATCGGTTCACATCTGAACCAGCAGTTCAGGGAAGAATACTTCCAGAACGCCAAGGCCAAGAGTCAGTGATCTCAACATAACCTTTCATTTGAGAGGATCTTAAAACATAAAACTTGTCAACGGTTAAAGAAGCTAAATATTTAATATACCTAAGCTATATCGAAATATCAAGTAACTAGAAATAGGTTTCAAGTACCTATATTTATTTCTCAAAAGGAATAACATTTCACTTATCAGAGAAAACATTATAGGTATGTTAAATGTAACTTTCACCAAGTTAAACAATTTTGGTACCTACTCAAGTACCTAAACAGTTGTTTATAATGTAATATAAAAGATTTAATTTTCCGAACATGTATCAATTACCTACCTACGTGATATTTTTAGTAGATACCTAACTTTTTACCCTACTGTGACATATGTGATATTTAATAGTTGTGATAGAACTTTATTAACAAAGGAAATTAAAATCAAATTAAATAAACAAATTAGAAATAGAATTAATAATTATAACTGATCCATATGAATACCAGTCGGAAGCATTTCCTGCTAGCTGGCTGCATTGCTAGATATAAAATTGTGTGATATTTAATTTAATAAGTTTTGTACAAATAAAAGGTGAATACATTTGTCATAATAATCCTGTTTTATTTTATTAGTATTTAGATACCGAATTGTTTTGTATTTTTTTTTTGTTTTGGGGAAGACTAGGTAGGTATACCTATCAATCAGTGCTTTTTTGATATTATGGTTTTTTGTTTTTGTTTTTCAAAGATTTTATTTCAAAATATAGTATATTTACATGCTTAACTAAATACAAGACATACATAAACTCTGTTGCCATGGCCAAAATGAAAAAGAGGATCAAAAGTAAGTCAAAAGTTAAAGTTTTTTTAGTAAAATTAATAACAATTTAAAAAAACACACTAAAACTAACACTTTAACGCTTATTTATATTATTAGTAAAACAAAATTACATATTTTATTTTGTATACAATAGAGATTCAACAAAAAATAAGTAGGTGTGTACTATAGGTAATTCCTGGAAAATAAATTACTAATTTTTAGAATTATTGCAAACCTCACCTTGACTTTGATCGTGACTTACTATAAGCAAACCTTTTTACAAACTGGTAGAGGCATTTACACGACAGAACTTTGATCTCCTACTGACAGTTTACTTTCGTATATATAATGTACTCTATGAGTTTACTCGCGGAACTTATATACCTAGAACTTTTATTTATTTACTTAGTGAAATATTGCTTTTACAGTGATATTTTGAATTGAATTTACTGAGCTATTTTGAAGAAATATCACCGAAACTATTCCACATATTAAAAACTGGTAGAGGCATTTACATGACAACATTTTGACAGTTTACTTGTGGAACTTATACCTACTTGTATTTAGTTAGTTACTCAGTGAATTGAATATTGCTTTTACAATGATATTTTGAATTGAATTTCTTAAGCTATATACCACCGATGCTATTCCACCTGCGTCTGGTCGATGCGACGCGTGACCCGAGAGCTGGTGAGTATCTGGCTCAGCGCATCAGCATTGCCATACAGCGTGGTAATGCAGCCAGTGTCTTGGGGACGCACAGACTGGTATTGACATGGATCAATTGAGCTACCTTTAGACTGTTTGCAACTGTCTGCAGTTAGCTCAATGGTTTCAATTGTAAATACTAGTTGTAATTTTTCTATTCCTTGATTGTAATTTTCGTTGTAAATAAAGTAGATATAAAAATATTCCACCTAAGTTGTCAATAAAGCGGTGCCGTCTACCCGTCAATCATGAAAAAGGGTTCGACCATGGCTGAGCTGATGCAACGGCGGCGAAGCAGTCGCGCAAGCAGTCGCGTGAGCCAAATGGACAAGTCCCGGAGGGAAGGGTATAGGTAAACAGATGAACATTTTATTAGTAAACTATCGACCCACCCCGGCTTCGCACGATTTTGTTATACGTATAAACCTTCCTCTTGAATCATCCTCTATCTATTAAAAATCCGTTGCGTAGTTTTAAAAATTTAAGCGTACAAAGGGACATAGGGACAGAGTAAGCGACTTTGTTTTATACTATGTAGTGATAACATTTACAGGTCGTAAATTTATAGATATGAAATTCAACAATTAACTTATTCAAGAGCATCATACCAATTTTAATTATTAAATTAGATTAAACTAGATGCGCACCGCGGCTTCGCCCGCGAACCTGAGTTTTTTTTAAAACAAATTTCAGAAATTTATTACACAACCTCTTGGGGTTATTTTGTGAAAATAAAAAAAATGTGTGTAATTATTCATTTCATACTTGATTTATACCGAGTTTTGAGTAAATCGAACCAAGGAAAAATAATTTTCCTTACAAACTTTACCACCCTATTTAACCCTCTCAGAGGTTAATTTTTGAAAATTTTATTAACATGTGTTATTCTAGGTCTTAAACTATAATTTCATCTAAATAAGTTAAGTAATTAAGGAGATTACTTATAACAAACATTCACACAGACTTTCCCATAGTAAGACATTACTAATTTTATAGGTTCAGTGAGGTGCAGCAGGACGACGAAAGGGACTTAGAATATGAGAACGGTCTCGTCGCCTTGACAGAGGTAGGCTATCTTACTATTATAATAAACTAGTGACCGGCCCCGGCTTCGCAAGGTTTTATTTTAAGTATAAACCTTCCTCTTGAATCACTCTATCAATTAAAAAAAACCGCATCAAAATCCGTTCCGTAGTTTTAAAGATTTAAGCATACAAAGGGACATAGGGACATAGGAACAGAGAAAGCGACTTTGTTTTATACTATGTAGTGACTGGTAGCGCCTCGCGGTTTCACCCGCGGTCGTGGGAATTCCGGGATAAAAAATAGCTTATGTGTTATTCCAGAGTATAATCTATCTCTGTGCCAAATTTCAACCGTATCCGTTCAGTAGTTTTTGCGTGTAAGATTAACAAACATCCATGCATCCAAACTTACAAACTTTCGTGTTTACAATATTAGTAGGACTAGCGACCCGTCTCTGCTTCGCACGTGTATTGTACATATTAAACTTCCTCTTGAATCAGTTAATCTATTTAAAAAAAACCGCTTCAAAATCCGTTGCGTAGTTTTAAAGATCTAAGCATTAGGCTGTATAAGTAGAGGAAAGAGACTATTTTATACTATGTTGTAAATTATTTACACCCTTAACTCTTAAAATGATTGACGTTGATTTGATACATAAATTTTATTCCGAAACACAGTAGGTAGGTACAATTTGTTCACTTTAATCTTTGTAAGGTAAAGTAAAGAAGCGAACAGAAACCTTTACCTTGTTAGGTTGTTAGTTTTCGAGTTGGAGCAAAACTCGTCCCAAGCTTGTTTATCATCTAAATAATCAGATACTTAGTAAGCCCTTTTACAAAGAATAGCTTTGATAATTTGTTTGAATTTATTTACTGATAGTTTTTGCAACTCACTTGGAGTTTTGTTATAGAAGCGTAATACATGGCCCTTTGAAAGATGCACTAAACTTGTTTAGTCTAGTTGTAGGCAAAGCGAGTTTATTTTTATTTCTAGTATTAACATTATGTATATCGCTTATTTATGAAAATTATTGATAATTCTACAAGTGTACAACAGGTTTTCATAAATATATTGACATGGTACTGTCATTATGTTTATTTCCTAGAATTTATCACGTAGGGATTCTCTGGGACCCATGTTATAGATTGCCCGTACAGCCCTCTTCTGCAGCACAAATACGGTTTTAATATCTGCAGCCTTAGAGTAACTAGTCTGCAGCGTTCCCCCACAGCAGTATACCGTATGACATATTACTATGGAAGTGGCTGAAATAAACAAGTCTAGAAATAACTACGCCTGTAAGTTGACAGATTTTTTTGACTGCAGATAGTCAGAATGTATCGGTATTGTCTAGGCATAAGGTTTTTTAATTGAGGTAAACAGCGTTACTATTTCCATTAAAATGCTTAAAATATAAAGCGGTATTACACTACACAATATTCAGGGCCCGGTAGTTAGGGCGATTAGGGAGCAAGGCTTGCCGGGTCCCTCCGGTCGCCGCTATAAATCTTTTACACCTCTCTTAATGGGTAGGTCCCATTTCGCACCACCCCTGGAAGAAAGATGCAAGTCCACTTGCGAGATTTTTTTTTTATTGCACCAAAAAATCAAGAAAAATTTAATACATATTGTCAATTTTTTTCATAATTTTTTACATGAAAATGAAGTAATTATAAACAAAAATGTAAAATATTGCAACATTAAAATATTTATAATTCCAGCGCAATAATGAAATTACTACATTTGCACTTCATTTATTTACTAAAGTTCCATATGACTAATAGCATATTTATACTTACATAAATCTTAAGCGAGGACTTTAAAAAATATCTCCGCATAACTATAGTTGCACACTTGTTTTAGGGTATTTTTTGGTAGGTATCGTAGTGTAAGTCTAGTTGCTTAATTTTTCAACGAAACTTTTATCCTTATTATATTACATAACAATTGATACGTTATTTTACCATCTAGAGGTAAGTAAGTATCATTTTGCAAGTCTAGTTGCCTATTTCTTCCACGAAAATTTTGTAAATATTGTATTTTATAACTATTGATACGTATTTTTTAGAACAGAGTTTGTAAATGATTAAGACGTAATTAGTGAAATAGCGTAGTTTAACCTTACGTTTTTTTTAATTATTACCTGCCGTGTGGTACCGGAATAGAATTGCATCACCCCAACTCTTCCCTTGGAAGTCTTAAGCTGGTAGCAGCGCCCCTGCAGTACAACCAAACCACCAAAGGGCGATCCCCTACCAGCATGCCCTGCGTGGAGATTATGGGTGATGATGACTAGCAACCAACAAAAAATGGTCCCCAGTTCCCGGCCGCTTCGCTATTCCTGACCATGGTAGAGGACATGGTTACGGCGGGGCAGGTGATGCTAGGAATCCCCGGGTTGACCCTGGCAACGTACATAAACGTACATCATCTAGCGCAGTTGAAATTGGATTTATAGAACTTTAAAATGGCATGTTCTCGGGTTATGTGAAGTCCGTAGAGAGGAGGCCGTACGTAACCCTACACTCGGGCCATCTTTTCTACTTTCGCGAGGGTGATAAAACATCCCGGGATGGCGTAGGTTTCCTCGTCAATTAGGCCCTCTCTAGCAATGTTCAAAAAATCTCCAGTGTGTCAACCAGGGTAGCGTACGTAATCCTTCGACCATCCAGCATAAAGGTTAAGGTTCAGGTCTACGCATAAACCTCGGCACTCGGACGATGAAATGGAGGATATGTACGACATATTCAAAGCCTTACAGAACCCCACTAAGGCTCACTTCAACGTTGTTATGGGGGACTTTAAAACAAGGTGGGCCTGCATAGTAATGGAATAAGGAATCACGGGTAAATGCTTGTCAACTTCCTCGAGAAAGAGAGACTGTTTTTAATGAACTCTTTCTTTAATAAACAGAATGTTTAGTGGACATGGCACAGCCGACTTCTTCATGACGAATACCAAGCAAATACATATTCAGAGACCGTGATCAACAGGTTCAATACCGGATCTGATCACCGATTGCTCCGAGGCTCTCTGAATATCAACTTAAATCTTGAAAGAAACCGCTTGATGAAGTCCTCCGACCTAATCCAATCCCAATTACGGCGGGCACCGAGAAGTTTCAGCAGCTTCTCGGGGATGGATTTCTTGTTTTGGAACCCACTGATGACACTGATAAGACCCTACACAATCTGGTTGAGACGTTGAGGGACGAGGGCATCAAGTTTTGCAAAAAACATTGTTTTTAAACATTATTGGTAAGAAGTGAAACCTCTCGGATAAGACTCTGGGGCTGATGACAAGAAGACGGAACACTACCCAAGCAACTTCGTCAGAAAGGTTGGACCTGAACAATGGAATTGCGAAGATGGTACGGCGTAAATATAATGTAATTATAAAAATATAATGTAAATATGATGGTACGGCGCATAAAGCGTGTGTCTGAATTCGGAAGGTCAGCTTCCGAATTCAGACACACGCTTTATTAAAAGCGCGATAGAGCGAAACCGAAGGTCCAAAGTATTCACTCAGCAGCTTAGCAGGAGCCACCTGACCGAGCTTAAAACGTGCGACGGGAAGACCGTATCGTCTGATCTTGGGGCTCAGCAGCGCGCGTATCAGCTACGCAGATGACATGGTGCTGCTGTGCCCTCCGCAAACTGCTGTCTATTAGTGAGGAGCGCTCCAGCAGGCATGGACTAGTATACAGTAGCAGAAAGAGTGAATATCTGGTTTCATGATGTCACCGTTTTCAAAGCCGATGGTAAAGTTCCGTCATCAGTCCCAAGTTGAAGACTAAAACGGCTTTAAGCTAAAATGAGTGAATAGTTTCAAATATCTAGGACACTTCCTTACCGAGGACCTTCACGACCATGGTATAGAACGAGAAAGGAGGGCGTTGGCGGTCCGAAGTAATATGCTGGTACAAAGGTTCTCATGCAGTATGCAAGTTATAATTACGCTCTTTTTAAGCCTACTGCCAATTATTCTACACGGGGAGCCTTTGGGCTAGCTTTAGTATTAAATTTGACTTGTCTAAGTGCTTATTTTGTGAGCCTAAAGAACTAAAAGTTATTGATTTACTGATTTACCCAAAAATTGCTCAATGCCCTTCGTGTGCAAAATAATAGGCTTCTTTAACGCATCTCTCAATGTGCGGAAGCTCAAGTTGATGGCTTTCACGCCATCATCCGCAAAAATAGAGTCGTTTTGCTTGGCAGAACATGGGGCAGTACAGTACCAACACCATCCTTCAGGTTGTAGGTTTTAAATTCGGTTCGCCCATCATGCAATCTTTCAACTCTAGAGATAGAGACTGTTGAATGGCTGCACAAACTTAACTTATTTTATTCAACCTTTTTGTGTAGCTACCTACTAGTTTCGTAATTATAATTTCATAAAAATGGATCTCTAATATCTGAATATACTATTTTTTTTAATTTTCTTTCCTGTCAAAGCCGGAGATCTCAGCCAAGACAGAGGATTTCTATGGCCGTCTGTAAACTGCACATGCACCTCATTCCCGATGAGCCGAGCATGATTCCAGAGCCACCCTGATACGCCACTATACCGCCGAACTGCCAGAAAGAAATTAGTCAAGACGAAATCCCTGAGGCAGCTTAAAAATGAAAAAGTCCCCAGTGAGGACGGTATTACTTCAAAGCTTGATGAAGGCAGGAAGAGAGCTACAGGAGCTACAGAACCTCTTCAATATACCGTCCTACACAGTGGGAGAACCCCTAAGGCGTAGAACGGGAGTTTCGTGGTGTTTTATCAGGAAAGTTGATAAAACTCTACTCAAAACTTATAGACCCATCACAGACCCTGTGCCTATAAGCTGTTCTCACGAGTTGTCAAGAATCGTTTCGCCATGAGACTTGACGAGTAAATTAATATTTGGCTTATTATTTATTACATCAGAAACCTAATTCATTTTGTACACTCTACTACTACTACATTATTATTATTTATACTGTCATAGTATGTATTTAGTAGCTGTATTAAAAAGATTATGAAAGAATTTCAATAGCTTGATTGGTAAAAAGAAATCGCTGTTCACAATCGAGGATGGGGGCTTGAAATGTATCCAGATTAATATTATACATAATAATAGATTTGACTCAAACTGCTTTATTTTGATTACATTACTCTACCTGAAAATACTTTTCAAACTAAGCTTTTTAATATATTACTACTCCACAATAATTGATCCGCTGCAATTAAAAGGCAAACCTCTCCTCTTCCTATTTCTTCCTGTCGATGGCAACCACGAGTAGTCCTTTCGATAGCTCGTCTCTTCCTAAAAATGCGCATTCTCAATAAAGTTGTGACGCAAAAGTATTTTAAATTATTTGTTTAGTAAAGCTATAATTTGACATACAACCATAAGTATTTTAATGTGTCACAAGGTAAAAATAAGTAATCCTTTTTACACGAACAAAAAAGAAAAAGTATCTCGAGGAAAATCTACGTAAACCATACTTGCACATTGAATGCACGACTAAATCTGAACGCACATAAAGGGTTGTCTATACTTATAATAAAACTGTAACAGGTCCGATTCTGTACATTGAAGATATTTTGAAAATTTTTTTTGGAGGGCACTCTATTGTCGATACTCAAGCCAAAACTGTAATTTTTTTCATTCATGTCTGTCTGTCTGTCTGTCTGTCTGTCTGTCTGTCTGTCTGTATCGTAAACGCGCATCACGCCGAAACTACTTGATGGATTTAAATGAAACTCGGCATGATTAGAGGTCATACTACGAGGAAGGACATAGGATACTTTTTATCCCGGAATTCAGTAAGGTTCTCATGGGAGAGGGTATGAAAGTAAAATTCCTTTACCGCGCATCACGCCGAAACTGCTGAATGAGTTGGAATGAAACTCGGGACGATTTGAGTTCATAGTACAAGGAAGGACATGGGATACTTTTTATCCCGGAATTCTGTAAGGTTCCCCTGGGAGAGAGGGTGAAAGAAAAATTCTTTAACTACGCATCACGACGGAATTGAATGAATTCGAATGGAACTCGGGACGATTGGACATGGGTTACATTTTATCTCGGAATTCAGTTTGGTTCCCCTGGGCTATACGGGTTTTCAAAAATTTCTCACAGCATCTGAACGACGCGTACACACGCGTCGTTCAGTGATGCTGTGAGAAATTTTTGAAGACCCGTATAGCCCAGGGGAACCTAACTGAATTGAACTGATAAACGCGAAAGTTCGTAAGTATGAATGGATGGATAGATTGATGGATGGATGGATGTTTGTTACTCTTTCACGCTAAAACTGCTGAACGGATCTGGATGAAATTTGGCACAGAGATAGATTGTAAGCTGGAATAACACATAGGCTTTATTTTATCCCGAAAATCCCACGGGAAAGGGAATTACGGAAGTAAAATCGCAAGTACTCGAAATACTAATCATGCGCAGACGAAGTCGCGGGCACCAGCTAGTCTGTAATAATAACAAACAACGAGACCTCCTTAACATGAAAACAAAGCAATACTCATAATTAACACCATTAAATGTTTAATACGTTTCGAGGAATAATTACGCAACGCTCTTTTTTAGGTTTTTCTCAATACACATTGAGTAAATTTAAAATATAAACATGTAGGCCCCTCGCAGGAATTTTTAGTTATCATTTGATGTATATTACATATTTCTAGTAATGTTCATAAATTTTAAAAACAGTTTTTTGTCGCTCCTGAAAAGTTGTCACTTTTCACTTGCGTATTTCTTCCAGGGGTGGTGCGATTTGTTCTATGGAACATAACGTAATAGAACAATTTGAGAAAATATTGTCCCTATAGAAGAGTTGTTGTATGTACTTTATAACAGTTTGTAATTTTAGTCTCAAATTGTTCCATAGAACAAACTAAGTACATGGTTACTAACTAACAAAAATTATAATGCCGTAACGCACCATAACGGATTTTGAGAGAGCTGCAGTCGCAGGGTCCTAACTTATTTATTGTTATTTGTTTACAATGATTGGATTGGATCTTTGTTTATCCTAATGGAAATAAACGTATATGTCATTCACGTCTTATATATCTCATCATGGAAGGTTTTGGGAAAAACTGATTCTCATTTTGTTCTATGACATGAAACTCGGGTGAAAAGGTAGTATGTAGTTCCATGGAAAAAATAGGGACGAAAATGTGTCATTTTGTACTATGACGTCATGTTCCATAGAACAAATGGGACCTACCCCCCTCTTAGTTAGGGTAAGGGTCCCTAAATATCGTGTGGTGTAATAATACACAAATAATACACACGATATAGTTAGAGTTTTTTCTTAGATTGTACTTTTTTCTTTGTCTTTTCCAGTTGTCAAATAAATCTGGCCAATGGGAAAAATAATCCCCTTGGGCAGACTAGTCTGACGACCAATCTGACCACTGGGAAACACTCAGAAATAAGGCCAAAAAGGTTAAGGTAAACTGGACTAACTGTCAAAAATTAAGTCTATCTCGATTACCAGTTGAGTTACACAATAAGGCCCAGGGTGTTTCCCACAGCGAGAGTACCCGATGTGGTGGTCAACTAACATGCTGATGGCCCAGCTGCGCGTCCTGCCTGAGAACATCTTCTGGAACATCTTCATGTGCATGGCGGTGCAGGCGGCCCTGGTGTGGGCCATCATAGACTACTGGGACCTCTTGCTGGATATAGTCTACAACATCTTCTACGCCGTGCACGTTGTTGCTCTCTGCTACAACTATCTCAAACAAGGAACTTCTATCAATTTCTGGGATGTAGGTGGGTTCACGTTGATATTTGAGGAAACTTTTTATTAGCCGTTAGTTACCCATTTTTGTAATTATAGTAACCTAGCTGTTAGTTTCCCTTAAATAGTAGGCAGACTTTTAGGAGTTTTTATGATTATAAATACTAGCTGTAAAGGTTAAGCCGCGTACAGACTGCTGTAACATGCAATGTAAGGGTGCATACTGACCAACGTTACGAGGTGTAATGTAACATATTATTATTACAAAGCGAGCATTCGTGCAGTCAGTACGTCATGTTACGGCAAACGTAGTATTGCTAGAATCTTTGTATCACACAGATTCTAGCAATACTACGTTTGCCGTAACACGACTTACTGACTGCACGAATGCTCGCTTTGTAATATGTTACATTACACCTCGTAACGTTGGTCAGTACGCACCCTAACAGAAAGCCCATAATGTGGACGCCTTGCGCGCACGAACCGCGCACACTACGCGCACGAACAGAGCATTTCAAATCGTGCGCGCCGCGATCCGCCATTTGTCGGTTTTTTCGCCGAACACAAAAGGGCGCGCAGTGTGCGCGGAGCGTCAGTGTGGACGGGTTGTTTACTCGAACGCGCGCGAACGTTGGAAGAATGGAAGAAAACACAGCTACAGCAGAGCCGTTTACGTTACGTTTTTTTTTCCACATGATTGATGATAATCATTGAAGCATCGACAATCATCGTAGCTAGTAATAATTGTATAATAAATTATCTCCGCGTGTTCTCGACAGACTGAGCTATGTTCATAACGTAACGTAACATGCAATGTATCACGCAATGAAAGAATTTGCCGTCCACACTGTCGCAATGTATCATGCAATGTAACAGAAATCACACAGTGTGGACGCCTCGCGCGCACGAACCGCGCACACTACGCGCACGAACAGAGCATTTCAACTCGTGCGCGCCGCGATCCGCTATTTGTCGGTTTTTTCGCCGAACACAAAGGTGCGCGCAGTGTGCGCGGATCGCCAGTGTGGACGGGTTGTTTACTCGAACGCGCGCGAACGTTGAAAGAATGGAAGAAAACACAGCTACCGCAGAGCCGTTTATGTTACGTTTTTTTTCACATGATTGATGATAATCATTGAAGCATCGACAGTCATCGTAGCCAGTAATAATTGTATAATAAATTCTCTCCGCGTGTTCTCGGCAGACTGAGCTATGTTCGCCGCGCGCATGCTGGAAAAGATGCGAACACGTACGTGCTCAGTTCGCGCGCGCGCTGCGTCCACACTTGTGAAATGCTCCTTTCATGTTACATTGCATGTTACGTTACAGCAGTCTGTACGCGGCTTATGAAATGCTCCTTTCATGTTACATTGCATGTTACGTTACAGCAGTCTGTACGCGGCTATACCTTGCGACAGTGTGGACGGTAAATTATTTCATTGCGTGTTACATTGCATGTTACGTTACAGCAGTCTGTACGCGGCTTTATTGTATAAATTAATAAGCTTGCAATGTTTTTAAAGTAGATTTAATATCATATAATTTTTTAAGGATTTTTATTACTAATTGTGTCAGTTCTCGTTTAAATTTACTTATTAAACTTAAGAAATAAAATAATTTTTGCAAATCTTTGTTTTTTCTAGTTTATTTGATGGTGGACTTGGTTTCGTTCGCGCACTTCGCCAACCCGACGAGCTTTTCCAGGCTGTTGTGCTACTATGTGCGACTCCACAGGCCTTTCAGATACCTCTGTAAGTGGCAATTAAATCAAAATATGCTTTATAACGGTCAAAATTGGATAGTAAATAGACCTTATACCTAAGTTTGGCCACTGGATTCTTCTAACTGACTTTTAAAACTTCTATTTAATAATAATAATAATAATATGGCCTTACTGGTCCTGAAGTTCCATACTATAAGTACACACCGGCGCCAGTTCTCGAAAACAGCCGTGCCACGCTCTATTGGGACCGCTCTATCATTACAGACAGGACTATTCTTGCAAACAAGCCTGATATTGTACTGATAGATCGGTTAGAAAGATGGGCGGTGCTAGCTGATGTCACCATACCACATGATGTTAACCTCGTTAAAGCTGAGAAAGATAAGCTCAGTAAATATCTTGACTTGGCTAACGAGGTTGTCAGCATGTGGGATATTGATTCAGCGACCATCGTCCCGATAGTCGTTTCGGTTAACGGGGTAATAGCGAAGAGCCTCGATAAACATCTCAAGAGACTCTCGCTAGGAAGTTGGATCAAGGGTCAGATCCAAAAAGCGGTTCTCCTGGATTCGGCGCGTATCGTCAGGAAGTTCCTCTGTCTGCAACCCTAGTCACCGGCTGCTTGAGCCTAGCTTCGCGGCCGGTGATCCACCGTTTTGATATATTTTTTACTGCAGATTAGTTTTATAATATTTTTGTATTTTCTATAGTAAAAAATGTATTTTATAACGAGTTTTAAAATAAATAAAGTGAACATAATAATAAATTCATTTATTTACCCAAAAAACAAAAAAGAATAATACTAGAACAATATAAAGATAAAGTAGAGTACCAACAAAAAAGCATATACAACTAAGGCTGAATACAATGAAAAATTAAGTACCTAGTTACCTATATTACTTAAAATTATCAACTATTTATAATATTGGGTAAAATGGTCCCTAACTCAGCATATGTGTGAGTGCAAAAGAAATGTAGACCGATGTTCTCAGCAATTATTCAATCTTTCTTTACTAATATTATAAACGCGAAAATTTTAATGGATTATAAAGACGTAGGCAGTTAAGGGCGTGCCAAAAGCAATAAAGCCGTTCGAAATCGTTATTTATCTTAGAATCTGTGAAAGCTACTAACCTCATATTTTGGGAAATGATAATTCGAACTTTGATCTTGGATTTTGTCTTTTCAAAAACACAACATAGATACGTACTCAAAATTCAAAATTCAAAGTGCTATATTTCCTTTAGACCTTACAGGACACTTGGACGGACAGTGGACACGTCATAAAAAAAATATAAAAAATAATTGAAATTATGACATAAAGTGCTCTCTTTGATTTTGTTCACTTCAGTCTTACGGCCGATTTCTGGAACGCATGTCAACTTCATAATTTACTAATCAATGTTCAAATCTCTATTCAAGTGTCATTTGGGTTTCTCGAACGTTGATTACGTACTTAGATTTTGAACAGTGATTACTTAACAAGCTTGTCAACCCATTGAAGCAAAACTCTTGTCAAATATCAAAATGGGTTTCTGGAACGATAATTAAGCATGATTCTTTGGTCAAGCTCTTGTCAAATCAATAATTAGCTAATCGGTGATTTAGCTCTAATTAGTTGAAATTTTTACAATAATGTGCTGTATTTTGCCAAGTTCTAAATCGAATATATATAAAAAATCAACAGGTTGGTAATCCTAAAGCGGTTTTGTTATGTATTACTAAACATAAGGATCGTTTTACCATTAAATAAAAATAAATTAAATTACCTCTTATATTCTAGGATGCTTCGTTTTGCTTCCGCATATTAGAAACATATAAATAATATAAAAAAACTTGGTGAAATACAGGAATTAAAAAATATTGGTAATAAAGCAATGTAAAAGGGTTCCTACTTGCCTACTAAAGTAGTTAAAGTTATTTTTTCTATTTCGGTATAGTTTTTTTCTTCATAATTAACAATCTATTATTACCTATCTAATTTACAATTTTGAACTTTTTCAAACGTAAACAAACAAGTATTCGCGCCACAAGCATAAGCATAAATAATAACGGGGTAGAAGGGACTCTTCTTTAATCGAGTACAGACATGTTTTTTTTTACTTAGGGCACTAGAATGCACTATTTATATTTTGTAATAATGTTCAGAACACACCAACTATTTCGGATATAAGTATATTCAATATAGGTTACGACCCATCAGTTCAATCCACTTTTTTCTTCTGAAAAAAAGAAAATTGGATTAGTTACCTACGTATTGGGTTGGTACCTATTATTTCACAAAGGTACACGTCAGTTTGAATTATTTATTAAACGAGAGCACATAAAGAATGCATCATAAAAAAAAACCTCGAGGTAATTCATGATACTCAACTCAACTCAAAATCGCACCGGGCTCTCGGACAACATAACTATAATTTCAACTAATACTTGCGGCCGCCACCGCGCGCCGCGATCGGTAAACATAAATAAATGATCATTAAAAACCGCGTGCAGTGTCGCCGGCTGTGGCAGCCCGACCGATATGCCCGTTTAACGTGGAAAATAGTGTAGGCTAATATCTTGACCTTGAGCGCGTTTCCCTTCTATTCTTATTTACTACTATTTACTTATTCTTATGCCACAAGCGTCATTTTTAGGGTTCCGTACCCAAAGGGTAAAAACGGGACCCTATTACTAATACTTCGCTTTCTGTCCGTCGAAAATAAATATTTAAGGCGGGCTCCCATTAAAACGCCTTTTTTACTATTTTTGGTCGATATTAATACATGGTAACATGGTAACAATGGTAACAGCCTACCTGTTACCACTTGAAATATTCACAAAATACTTAATTGTAAGTATATTTTTACTTCAGTAATTAAAAAATAAAATTTAAAAAAATATGGACGGAACCCTTAGTGCGAGTCTGACTCGCCCTTGGATGGTTTTGTTGAAGTTTAGGAGTGAATGACTGAACTGACAATCGTAAGATGATCAATGATTAGTAAATTATTATCTAATTAGCGTTCTTGCACCCCGATTTGAATTGACAAGTGTGTTAAATTAATCGCTTTGTCAACTGATTTGACATTTGAATAGCCTTCTAGAAACCGGCTATTAGTCTCGTCAAATTAGACTAAAAAATAGGGGTGACGTTTCATAAACTCTGACTAGGCTGAATATTGGTAGGATTGTTCAATACACTATTAAAAAGGAAATGTGAAAAGTCCTCATCGATCCGGCACGTGCAAAAAAATACTTATTATTTACTCGGGTCACAAAAACGGGTTTTTCGCGATTTTCAGCAAAACGGTAAGTTTTATCATAAAATTTGCCCAGACAAAAATTGAAGATCAGATAATTATCTATAAAAAATGTCTTGATACTTTTTTCCTAAGAGCCGCCGTTTTTGAGATATAACGATTCAAAAATTTAAAGAAATTTTTTGTAAATTTTTTTGCACGTGCCGGATTGGTGAGAGCTTTTCAAATTTCCTTTAAAATAGTGTATTGAACAATCCTACCAATATTCAGCCTAGTCGGAATTATTGTAACCCTGGATGTCTAAATTGACCGGATGGGGTAAAATTTTTATTTGTTGCGCCTTATGGCACGCTCTTAAAGGGCTAATAGTAGGGGAGGCGAAGATGCTAAATGTGTATTCACTCGAGCGTCATAGGGACTTATTGGATTGTGGAGATTTGATGCTAGAAAGAAAATAAGTCTATGGGACGGATGCCCCCCACTGGTGGGGAGAGCGTGAATATGCAGCTGCCACACTTAATTGATGATTTTCACTACTTTGGCTCATGGAGATGGGTAGATAATATTATTTACATGATTTTTGAATGATTTCCTTCAAACTAAAAGCAAAATTAAACGCGCTGGAGTATTTCTAGGTTAAGTTTTGTTCGAGCAACTTTGTGACTCTCCTTTTTCCTTATGTCCCATTCGAATCGTCTGATTTTTGAAATGTACACATATTTGCATGTAATTAACTCAGCATTTCTTAATCTGAAGATTTCAAGCCCTCTTACTATGGTTTTTGTGAGGTAAAAAAAAACATTTAGCTCTAATAAACGCGCGTCCCTATATAAAGAGGCTATGTTAGGTTAGGTTAGGAGGTACTCAACAGGGTGCAAGAAATCCCCAGTATGTTAATCTGACGCGCTCGAGTAAATACAGAAATCCCCTCTTGGGCTCCCCTACTATAAGGGAAGGTTTGTTGCAGTCGCCGTGGCTGACTTCAACCTGAAAGGCAGCGTGTGGGGCACCACCGCCAAGTACAGCTACGTGTTCATTGTGCTGCGCGTCACTTGGGCCTTCATCTGGCTCAACTTGGACGAGGTCACACTTCTCACTACTTCTATAATACTTCACTACATAGTCTAAAACAAAGTTGCTTTCTCTGTCCCTATGTCCCTATATCCCTTTGAATGCTTAAATCTTTAAAACAACGCAACTGATTTTGATGCGGTTTTTTAATAGATAGAGTGATTCAAGAGGAAGGTTTACGTAAAATAACCGTGCGAAGCCGGGGCGGGTCGCTAGTAAAACATAAGAATAAAATCCTTGCTTATGTGTTTAAAAATGGTGTTGAATGAATTAATGAACACTTTATTATACCTTTTGGACAATATAATTTATTAGTATAAGGTACTTTTTGACATTTATTGAATTCTATTTTGCTTCTTACACTAGTGGACAAAAGATTGAAGCAAACTGAAAATCAATTATCACTTTATTTCTTATGTACCTATAGTTTTAAATATGACTTGTCTGAGTGCCCATTTTGTAAGCCTAAAAAAATAAAGATATTGATTTACTGATTTACTATTCAGTTGGAAGGTTTACACGACCGGAAAGAGAGAACCCTGCCCGAGCTGGAAAAATTACTGCATCTACGGACGGGAGAGGAAGAGAAAGGACGCGTCACCTCGTTCCTCAGCGCGCTCTATCTCGTCAACAAGATGTTCATACCTATTGGGTTAGTTCTTTACAGGTCAAGTTGAGGTTAGAGCTTATATTGGGTTAGTTCTTTAAATGTCAAGTTGAGGTTAGAGCTTATATTGGGTTAGTTATTTAAATGTCAAGTTGAGATTAGAGCTTATATTGGGTTAGTTCTATACAGGTCAAGTAGAGGTAAGAGCTTATATTGGGTTAGTTCTTTACGGGTCAAATTGAGGTTAGAGCTTATATTGGGTTAGATGTTTACAGGTCAAGTTGAGGTTAGAGCTTATATTGGGTTAGTTCTTTACGGGTCAAGTTGAGGTTAGAGCTTATATTGGGTTAGTTCTTTACAGGTCAAGTTGAGGTAAGAGCTTATATTGGGTTAGTTCTTTACAGGTCAAGTTGAGGTAAGAGCTTATATTGGGTTAGTTCTTTACAGGTCAATTGGAAAGGATATGTGGGGTTGTTCTTTAGTGAGCTGTATCTTGTCAACATGATGATGTTAGGATAAGTCTGACTTCTCAAGCTGAGACTCTAGCTTCGCTTGGTGTTTCTTCTCGGTGCTTTGACACATTTTGATGCGTAGCTAAGCCAGGATTCCGGTTGCTCAGCTATGAAAATTGAATGAGCATATACAATATATAATTTTTGACATCGTCCATATGAGCACTATAGGCACGCTTGTAATTGATTATTAAATTTTACGACTGTGAGCTCAGTGTTTTGTTTTGAAGATTTACATAATTAGGACATGAATAACACGTCTTGCATTGGTTATTTTTACAAGTCTCACTTGATTTTTACAAGTCTCACTTGTAAAAATAACCAATGCAAGCAATAAGCCGTGAGTATACGCCGTGACGTGTTGCCCTAAGGGCAGTAGTTTGCGACTGGCTGTAAAATCACGTCATAACGTAAATCACTGACCCGCGGGTCCATGTAGCTTCTGAATGGTATGTAAACCGTACACATTATATTAATTGTTTCAACATAATTATCCTTTCCACTTGCGTTAGCCAATACAAGTGAAAGAAGACTACTAATAAAGATTCACCTTTACAGCCCATCTGTAGCCCCGAGGAGTGACATCGAGCGTATCGCCTGCCTCATCATCATGCTGTCCGGCAGCCTGGCGGTGACGGGCATCGCCATCGCCTCGCTGTCTCTCGTCATCGCGCTGTACATGCGGCCCGAGGAGACCTTCCGCGCGCGGTACCGGCTCATCATCAAGGATATGGTATGTGACGTCAGTGGACATGGAGTGACATCGAGCGTATCGCCTGCCTCATCATCATGCTGTCTGGCAGTCTGGCGGTGACGGGCATCGCCCTAAGGGTGTCTGTCCATTGGAGCGGAGCGAGCTGGCGGAGCGGAGAAACGAGGAAATATTAACCAATAGGATTGCATGAAAAAGCGCAGCGGAGATTTCATGGAAATCCTATTGGTTAATACTTCCTCGTTTCTCCACTCCGCTGCCTCTCTCCGAGTCAATGGACAGGCAGCCTAATGCAAAAACTACTGAACGAATCGGACAAAAAATTTGAAAAGATGTTTCTAACCCGGGAATAACACAAAGGCTTTTCATCTCAATAACTCAGTTTCCATTGGATATAAATAGCTTTGAAATGTTTCCATAAGGTGAAAATAGACGGTTCAACCAAATTGAATTTGAACCGTGATTGAACGCTTAAAGTGAAAATGTGCATGTTCAATTCTTTCAACGCCGTAGAACGACAACATTCAATGACATTGAATTATTCTCTTATAAGTTTACATGGATCAATTTGGTTGCTTCATCCAAATTGAAAGACAGAAGTGAGTGAACCGTGTATTTTCACCTTTAGCGCGTGCGAAACTAGTAGATACTAGTATCTACATAGTGAAATAGACTTGCTTACTTAGAACCACAACGGTTTACATGTTACAGGCACGAAACAACGTCCCGCCGGAGAAGATCGAGAGAGTGAAGACGTTCTATCGAATGTTCTGGAAGAACCAGAGGGCCGCCTCGGCGACGGCGTTGCTTCCCACTTTCCCACCAACGCTGCCCACTACCATCTACATGGATATCTTTTTTGAAGCCACGCAAAAGGTGCTTTTCAGAGTCCAAGTCACGAATATAGAGTCGCAAGCAAGCTACGAAACTATGCACTAACACCGACAAAACATGTTGTATACTGCCCAATATCTATCTACGTAATGTCTTCTTATCTATATATTATAATAGATGATGCCCGCGACTACGTCCGCGTGGTATTTTTTATTACTTCAATTGTAATAATTTGTAGTGCTTCTTTGTAGACATCATTCGAGAAACTTGTTTGGAACACTGGTTGGCTGTCTAAGGGTGACAAAACTAAATCGAGCTGTGCTGCGCTGTACTGCGCTGTGCTGTGTCAACGTCAACTCGCTCGTCTAATGTTTTAATGAGGATACAAACTAACCATGCTGTGCTGCGCTGTGCTGTGCTGCGTCAATCTGTTGACCAAACATAGCACAGCGCAGTACAGCGCAGCACAGCTCGATTTAGATTTGTCACCCTTACACAGGAGTAATCAACATACTTAGAGCTTCACAATTTTTTTATATAAAAATGACGCATAGTCGTGAATAGGTGAATATGTAAACGCACTTTTTTCTTTCTCTATCCCCCTGGTTATATTGTAAACTAGCTGACCCGACAGACGTTGTCCTACCCTAATTTATGAAAAATTAGAATTTTCCGCATATTTTCCTTTATTTTTTCTTTCATAAGAACCTTCTCCTGATAATAACGAACAGAACAAAAAAAGAATTAGCGAAATCGGTCCAGCCGTTCTGGCGTGATGCCGTGACCAAGGGAAATAGGGATTCATTTTTATAGATATATACCTATATGTACAGCTTGGCAAAAAAGTCTTGAAACGGAACTAATTTTTTTGTTTAATGGCAACATTCTTAAAACAATGACGTTTGATGTAAAATTGTAAACAAAGATTACGAATTCTCGGATTTTTTACATGGATCGGTCAAGCGGTGGTGATAAAGTGACGAAAAGTGAAAAATAATGAATAAAACAGTTAGAAGTGCTGCCAGGGAGGGTATTTATAAGGTATACAGGCGATGTCTGGCAGAATTTGAGGCCAGAACTATTCTTTCAGATCTCAACAATGTTTTTCAAAGAACCGCTGATATGACAGGTTTGTAAGAGTTTGTTTTGTAATTTTAAGTTGAATCAAAGGTAACTTGATGGTCCTAAAGCAGGATTAAATTAAAGTTCCACGGAACAAGTGAAATATTCAACAATAAACATCGGGCAGTTAGGTTATGTTTAAGTTTGTTCTACGTACTCTGCTATAGCGCGGGCATAGAATTTGATACTTGAGCTAGACTAGCTAATAAGTAAATCTATTTCTACATAATTTAAATGTTGTGTTATTTCTTTGTAATAAAGTTACTATAGCGTTTGCATTTTAAATGGTCTAGAAATTAGGTGCCTAAATAATAAACTGAAAAAGGTAAGATAAAGGTATCATAAAAAGTTTCTTCTTTATAGGAAGCAGCTGAGCGTGCTAAAACGGAACGGTTCCAAGCTATTACGGAGGAGGATTGGAAGAATTCGTGCCAGCACGTAATAAAAATAGAAAAGGAATACTGTGAGAGAGAACTTACAATGTATTAACCCATTTACGCCCACCGTGCCCAAACGAGTACGCACATGAAACTACCCTAATTTTTTTTTATAAAATTACAACGTGATTTTCTCTAGTGGATATCTAAAGTATGATAGTGACTCTTTGTGTCTGTCAATGAATAAATGTTTTTCGTCAGGAAAAAGTGTTTTTATAATCATGTGTATGGAACCTACGTGACAATAACCAGTTCAGAAAAGTAAGTACAGAGTTTCGAATCTATTTTTCAACATTTTTATGTAATTTTTTACCACTAGTTATAGTTTGGTATTTCGTCTTTATAATAAACCTAAAAAGAGTACAAAAACTTCTAAGCATTTGGTAACAATTGGAAAAAAACGATGACGTCCCCAAATGGGGACATTGGGCAGATTGATGGTATATTATACGTTTTTTTTTGCTTCAGGATTTTGTTTCCGATAATGGCGCGAAGCACTTTCTGTGATCACAATGATTGCCATGGGCTTTAGGAGGCTTTGGAGGCTATCATGTAGGAAGAAGACTCAGATGAAATGGTTGAATTGGTGGCGCTATCTCTTGAGCCAAGTTGTGCGACTGACGAAGAAGATAGATGACGATAACATTCAAGGCAGTGAACTTCGCCGTGATATACCAGGGCGCATTGAGGTATTTATTGTGGCAAAACTACGATGACTACAAATACCAACGAACACTATTCGCTGGGAACAAGTAGGGTTTGATTGAAAAACTAGAGACGACTCCTAGTGATCATATACATCATGTACTTTGATAACTTTTTTACAAGTCATGCTACGAGAGCTAAGAGGATCTGGCTACCGTGTTACCGGGATTGTCTCGTGTCCGTGAAGGAAGGACTAAGAAATGTCCACTGGTCTACAGTGGATAAAAGACATGAAAAAGCGTAACTACGCTGATTATGACATACATAGAATGTACAGGTTTGATTCAGTCAACCAGGTTCTCTATATTCGATGGCTCAAAAATAGCGTCTGCTACGACAGTGTTCTCCCACTAGGGAAAGTGAAGAGCGATGGAGATAGACGTAGGCATCCCACATGTCTTACAAAATAACAATACGGGTATGGGCGGGGTTGATCAAGCTCATCAATCGAGCTCCCTGTATTGGAAAGCTATTCGATCCAAAAAGTATTGGAGGGTTTTGCTCACATACATGCTGAATTTAGTAGTTGCTAACCCATGAGGTTTACACCTCCTGGCCATACAAAGCTTGATCAGCTTCAATTCCGTCGAAATATTGCCCTCCACTACTTGAAACAGACCAACGCTTCCAGAGTGAGACTGCAGCTTCCCTGGTTCCAAGGTTACAGCATGATGGTCTTGGTCATCATTACCCTCAAAAGCTTAGCAAACAACTAAGATGTGCAGTTTGTCATAATAAAGCTCGTTGGCAATGCAAAAAAGCCTATAAACATTGTGTGTTGAGAAGCAATGTTTTGGAATTTTTCACACTGCTTGAGCCCGTTGTCCCCATTTGAGGACGGCTTTTTTTTTCAGGGATGAAAAACTTTTTTTCAATTTTTTATTTTATTTTGTGTTAGAATAGGTATTTTTTGAGCTATCAATAAAGTAAAAATTTAAAAATCACTGCCTGGTTTCATTTGGGCGTAAATGGGTTAATAACAATGTATTAAATTTTAATTTACTTTATATTTTTTTCTTTATATACTTACATAACGAGAACCTTGCTCAATTAAACAATATTTACTGATACTAGTATACTATGTGTGGATATAAATGTACGTATAACAGAAATATACACCTAAGTATCAAGACTAGCTTGGTGCGCTAAAGGTGTTGCCATAAGGACCTACAGTGGCGCCCCCATTATTTTCTACTCTTTTTTGCCAAGCTATAGATTATCTGAATTTTCAGATCAAATAGTTTATTGGTACCATATGTTATTTAAAACTAAAAACATTGCAACGATACTGACGCAAAAAGTATAAAACTGTGTCGTGTACAGTATGTAAGATGAAACCGACATTCTATTGAGCGAGTATCGAAGTCGATCAGACTCCAAGCGAGCTTGGTGTTGTTCTTCGGTTTCTTGCTGTCATATTTCATTTAGGTACTCTCTCCCTTTCTCTAAGTAATAATATAATCACATTCATGATGTATGCGGTTCATTGCTATCCTGGCTAAATCTGATCGTTGCTGGTGTCGATCATCACTTTCTAAAGCTCTAACAATATTTTGACGATCTCGAGAGATAAAGTTTGTGAGGCGTAAGATAACGAATGAATCTCACGATCAGCTGTAAGTCGTGCTTTTCTTTCTTGGCTGGTTTCTAGCGATCGAGACGCAGCCGTGAAGCTACGCTGAGAGCTCAAGCGAGACTCTCTCAGTAAGGTCTCTCGAGACTCGTGAAAACGTATGCCGTTTTCGAGCAGCTGTAAGCCATACTTCCCTTTCTTGACTGGTTTCAATTGATCGATGCTGGATGCGGCAAGCTAAAGAGAGGGTACTATGGCGCTCATTAAGGGAGGCCTATGTCCAGTAGTGGACTAATATAGGTTGATGATGATAATGAGTCGCAACTGTGAGGCTACGCTGAGAGCTCAAGCGAGTCTCAATTTCAGTAATTCTCTCTCTGAGACTAGTGAAAAAGTATGGAATTCTCGATCAGCTGTAAGTCGTGCATCCCTTTCTTCGCTGGTTTCCGATGGAGACGCAGCCCTCGATCGCTTGAAACCAGCGAGTCTCTGAAACATTTACTGGAAGACCTCACTTCCACTAAATGTTTCAGAGACTCGAGACAGCTTATGGCTCTCACGGGTAGGTCATCAGAAAGTTTTTCTTCCAGTCGAAGATCCTCAAGGATTTATCGTATCCATTCCTGTCGGAGCTGGCGAAAAACATGGAGACAATCCACTACATTCCCGGAGACGCCATCATCAGACGTAATTCCCAAAGAGACGCTGTCATTTACATCACGAATGGAGAGGTTGAAGTGAGTCGCGCCCACATATCTATTTACTCAACATTATCTACCAGCTGGGGAGACCTATGTCCAGCCGTGGACTAATAAAGAATGATGATGATCATGATCACCACTAGCGGCTTCACTCGCGAGGACTATTTGTGTGAATCTTCAATCTATCCATTTTACTCTTTTTATCAGTTTTTGAAAACCTCTGAAACACGTTTTCAATTTTTTTTATATTTCTTTTATTCTCTGTAAGTATCAAACAAATTGGACACGGGATATTTACCATGATTTGATTTGTTTCGAGTTTTGTTATCGATATTTCGGCACAGTTTCATGCGCCATGATCACGAAAGAACTGATATCATGTTAAATGACTTTAGTGTCATCTTTACCCATGATAGTTTTCAAAGTTTTACTGGTTAAGGATATTCAAAAATATCAAAACAAAATTAAACCTCTTTTCACCCCGTTAGAGATGGACTTTCCAAAAGTTCGTTTTTTTGCGGTTGCCTTTTGTACTATGATTATTTTAATCATCACTATCACTACATAGTATAAAACAAAGGCGCTTTTTCTGTCCCTATATCCCTATGTCCCTTTGAATGCTTAAATCTTAAAAATACGCAACGGATTTTACGCGATTTTTTTTAATACATAGAGGGATTCAAGAGTAAGGTTTATACGTATAATAAAACCGCGCGAAGCCGGGGCGGGTCGATAGTTTGATATAAGTTATTAACTGCACGATACTGCTTCATACAATAGCGTACATTCATTCAATCATTCGTTCATTAATTCCCGTCTTAAAGGGGTATTACACTACACGGTATTCAGTGACCCTAACCCTAACTAAGAGTGGTGTAATAAGATTTAGGGTCCCTAAGGGACGGACCCGGACCCGGACGATATTCAGGGCCCGGTAGTTAGGGCCATGAATAACGTGTAGTGTAATACCGCTTTTAAACGCATAGCTTGTCGTAGACTTGAATCAGACGTTCCCCCCCAGATGGTGACTCCTGAAGACGACTTGACGGGCATCCTGCGCTTCTCTAAGGGCACCATACTGACGCCGTGTGGCGTGGCGACGGCGAGCGGGTTAGGGCGGGCGCACCTAGAGGTTAGGGCGGCCACCTTCTGCACCGCCCACGTCTTGCGCTCCAGGAAACTGTGGAAGATAGCCGTCAAGTATGGAAAGAATGACGAGTCGACTGCTATGATATTGGACGGTTTTTACGTGTGTATACCCTTATTAATATTATGAACTTGAAAGTTTGTATGGATGTAAAGATGTATGGATGTTTGTTTCTCTTCCACGCAATAGTAGGTACATTGTTACCCAAGGGTTGAAAGTTACCTATTTAGTCCCGAGACGGGGTTTGGCGCCCGAGTGTAACGAGGGCGCGAATAGTTCGAGGGACTAAATAAGTTACTTCACCCGAGGTAAACATTGTGCTTTTCATTACGAATACAAGGAAATATAAGTAAAAAACATGAGAAAACAAATTAATCAAATAGCCGCTAATTTTTTTTTATATATTAGACCATCTAGAACAGGCGAAAGCCATGAAGCCATACTGCCTTGGCTTTCGTATTTTTTGAATTTAGTGAATTGTCGCTACGGCGAATTTTTTTTTAGCTTCAGAATTTATTCTGCCACTATCATGGTTCAATAGTAACGTTATAGCTGTCAGTTGAAAACGATTCTCCCTAGGGCGGAAAAGTATCACTTTCAACCCGCTCTTCAGGCATGTTCAGACCTACTTTCCGAGTATGAGTAGTGAAAAAACTATTGAACCGCGTTATTTCTATGGAAAAGTTTCAATGCTATTTCTATCCCATGGGAACTGATTTATGGGATGAAAAGTAGCCTATGTGTTATTCCAGTCCTAGAACTACGTCTAGTGAATTTCAGCCCGATTCGTTCAGTAGTTTTTGCGTGAAAGAGGAACCAACATTCAGACATCCATACATCCATCTTTTTTAGATTTTGATGCAAGATAAATATCGTAGATTAAATAATAAGGTTGTGATTGAATGGCCGCTCTTTTAAACAATCTCTGTGGTCCAGCGTGCGAAGGTTTGACTGCGAAGGTTCGATTTCCCAAGCTAAAGGAATTTTTCAGTGTGTTCTGGGTGTTTGCTGATTACTAAAATAATATGTACTTAGTGGCTTCTATTGCGGTCAATGAATTAGCATTGCCATTCAACGTAGCAATGCTGCCAGCATTCTGGGCACTCTGGCTTCTGGTGACGGCTTAGATTTTTAGGAGTCTGTAGGTAATATGTAATTGTACTGGTAAATACTAGTCGTTTTGTTATTGTTTCAATAAAACCTTTACTTATTCTTCTGTAGTGTATTTGTTAAGTGAGGAAATCAGTTAATAGTTAATATTAAGATCTTTTCACAGGATCACATTGAAAAAGTGAAAACAAACCATAAAGCAAAGATCTTGGTTTCTCGGGAGAAAACTGCGTAAGTTTTAATAATTTACACATCTTTTCACTAAATATTTCCGCTGCTAAGTCGAAACAAAAACATCTATCTATGTCAGCCTTCTGGTGACGGCTAAGACTTTTAAAAGTTTGATATAATTGTAAATTCTAGTTGTAATCTACGAGTATGTAAGTATTGTATAATTATATTGATAAGAATGCTGGCTTCTATTTTGGTCAACGAATTAGCATTGCCATTCAACGTGGCAATGCTGCCAGCATTCTGGGTACTCTGCCTTCTGGCGACGGCTTGGATTTTTAAGAGTTTGTTATAATTGTATATACTAGTGAGCATTGTATTAAGTATATCAGTCATCAGTAGGTATTCATAACCCAATCTCTTCTCGGTTGGCGCTAGATGATGCTGTGTAGGTTGTCCAGCATTATTTTTTATTATCGTTACTTTGGTTCAGGCATAAGAATAAGAACTATTATTTATTCCTATGGTTCAGGTACAAAAGCAGCATCCTTCATTTCAAACGCTGTCTGATAGCTATGAAGGAGGCTAAGGACGTCGACGGAACTATGTTGATGCCCCGCACTGACTACTTCATGAACATCGCTGGTGCTTACGTTTTGAGAAATGTGAGTCACATGAACACTTTGGATTTCAATACGAACATAGGGCTCCCACACAAAACTGCGATGCGATGCCACATCGCAGGAACTTGCGATGCGAATTTCTGCGATACGATTTTGTGCGGCAAACCGTTTGGTAGGGTAACCATACCTTCAAACACACACAAACACACAAATTAAATATTTTTTAATTGTTAACACAGTTATTAATATTCTTTTTAAAATTGCGGCAATTTGATTAATTTATTTTCTCATGTTTTATTTATATTTCCTTGTATTCGTAATGAAAAGCACAGTGTTTATCTCGGGTGAAAGTAACTTATTTAGTCCCTCGAACTATTGGCCAAACTCCGTCTCGGGACTAAATAAGTTACTTTCAACACTTGGGTAACAATGTACTAATAAACACAAAGTTATATAATCTCTACAACGAAAATTAAAGTCAAGGAATAGAAAAAAAAAATTATATACAATTGAAACCATTGAGCTAACTGCAGACGGTTGCAAACAGTCTAAAGGTAGTTCAATTTTTTGATTAATATGATATTTCGTCTGATTGATATAACCCCTTGCAGTGCTCTGACGCGACGCTGACAGACGAGTCGGATGCCATCTGCCTCCGGTCCACGTTCCCGTGCATCCTGAAGCCAGCCTCCTCCTTGATATTCGCTTGGAACTTGATCGTGACTTTCATTGTTTTTATCGTTTGCTTGGTAAGATAAGAGTTTTTGTTGCTAATCTTTTCTTCCTATTAATATAATAAACGCGAAAGTTTGTATGGATGTTTCTTACTCTTTCACGCAAAAACTACTGAACGGATGTGAATGAAATTTGGCACAGAGATAGATTATAGTCTGGAATATCACATAGGGTATATATTATCCCGGAATTCCCACGGGGTCGGGAATTACCGTGTGTGAAACCGCGAGGCGCTGCTAGTTTTTAGTAAACTTGCATCAGTATCTTTAACTTTCATTCTTTACACTAAATGTCCTATGGCCTATATCCAACAGTGGACTAATATAGGCTGATGATGATGAAATGTGTAAAGAAAAATGGTCACACTTGCGAAAGTTTAGATGGGATGAATATTGATGGTTATAATGTTACTTCTTCACACGAAAGATACTGATAAGATTAAGCTAATTTCTCTGTTCAGTATTTTTGGCATAGGCTCTTAAACATGTAGCACTTTTCCCCTTATATCAGTTCAGGATAGAAATATCTTATAACGTTTCCATAGAACCAACGCGTGTGAAACCGCGTGTGCAAATATTGGTAAACAATGTATTTGTTGTTTCTTTCTTTGTGTGGTAGGTAAACGTAATAAGTATAATAAAGAGTTTTCTATTCCATTCCATTCTATTCTATTCTATGTATGTATCTATTCTTGCAGATCTTCCCCTATTACTTCGTGTTCAAGAAGTCGGTGCCTCTTGAGTTCCGGTTCTTCAACTACGTGGTCACTTTTGTTTACTTCATAGATCTTATTGTGCATCTTTCCACGGGGGAGAATGTGGAACAAGGTAACTCGGAACCAAGGTTCATCATTGCAGTCAGCCTTTGAAAAATTAGAACCATGGTTCATCACTCTCAGTAATAGGTAGGGTCCCATTTTACGGGTAGGGAAATCTAAAAGTGGTCTGATCGTAGGAGTGGCGATTTCGTTCATCGACACGGCGTCGGAGCAGATGACCAGCAAGTGGTTCGTGCTGGACGTGCTGGCCACGCTGCCCATCTTCCAGTTCATAGGGACCGGACACTTCAGCGGGATTAATAAGCTGCTGAAAGTGGCTAAGGTAATGGCACTGACTTATTATTTATTTATTCATACATAATAAATAATAATAATTCCAGTCCACACAACATCACTTAGCCCCAAGCTAAGCAGAGCTTGTGTTATGGGTACTAGATGACTGATATACTTAATACAATACAATACATTGTTGACTCACTTACAGTTCTCTCAAAGCGTTAGAAAAATACAAAAAAAATATCCTTTCTTATACATTACTAGCGACCCGCCCCGGCTTCGCACGGTTTTATTATACGTATAAACCTTTCTCTTGAATCATTATATCTACTAAAAAAAACCGCGTCAAAATCCGTTGCGTAGTTTTAAAGATTTAAGCATACATAGGGACTTAGGGACAGAGAAAACGACTTTTTTTATACTATGTAGTGATTATGAAAGTTTGTATATCTATACATGTTCGTTCCTCTTTCACGCAAGATCTTCGTAACAGCGCGGGCTGAAATTTTGAATAGACCTGGTTCTAGCCCAGGAATAACACAAAGGCTACTTATAATTATTTATTAAGAATTTGAATCTGATTTGAGTCTGAAGAACACTGACCCAAGTCTCATTCATGCAAATGGAAACCTTATTCTAAAACTATGGTTATTTTTGTAGGCGTTCCGTGTATTAAACGAGTTGGAGAACATGTTCGTATACCGGAGCAACGTGATTCGATTCCTGTCCTACACTCTGCTGCTGATGGTGGCCTGCTACCTCATCGCCTCGCTCCAGCAAGGGTTCATGTGCTTCCAGTTAGTATTCAAACCTATTACATTCCATTCAATTACACTCTGCTGCTGATGGTGGCCTGCTATGAGTTGGGATATTCAAATCTATTCCATTCCATTCCACTCTACTCCATGCCGTGCCGTGACGTGCAGTGTCATGCCATGCCATGCCACTCCTTTCCATGCCATTCTATTATATTATATTCTAAGTTTGAAACATGTTCGGACAGGTATGAGTATTGCATCGTGTCTAACTTCACGCACTCCCCGCACTGGGCCAACCAGCCACTGGACGAGGAGACGGTGCAGCACAGGGTCACCTTCAGCCTCTACTGGGCCATGGCCATGATCATGTTCACATGTGAGACTCCAACATCACTACATAGTATAAAACAAAGTCGCTTTTTCTGTCCCTATGTCCCTATATCCCTTTGAATGCTTAAATCTTTAAAACTACGCAACGGATTTTGACGCGGTTTTTTTAAATAGATAGAATGATTCAAGAGGAAGGTTTATACGTATAATAAAAGCGTGCGAAGCCGGGGCGGGTCGCTAGTATATATATATAAATGGTGCGTAAGCCCTCGCACTCGGGGAACTAATGGCTCTAGAGTCCGTAGAATCTCGCAAAGATTTTCGATGGTCACTTGGTATCGTGGCGCAGTTGATTAGCGCTTAGTTTTAGAGTTATTATTTATTCTTATGGTTTTAGTTTGATTACCTAGCGGGTTCAAGTCACGCCAAAATCGAATTTTAATGCGATTTTATTTAATTTCTTATTGATATGTCAGTTCTGATAAATATGTATGTATCTAGCTCACAAGGAGACATGGAGCTCCGACAACTGGCAGAACGTGATCGCCACCATGATGATACTGGAGGTGTGCATAGTGATCCGAGTCTTCATGGAAGCGGTCTACTCGGCCACCATCATCGTCACCACCTTCTTGAAGTGAGCCCAGTCTTCATCACCATCTTATTACAGGATGTTCGGCGGAACGTTGAATTGATACGAAAATGGGGGCCTGCATAAGAACCTGCAAATCCTGCTTATGGCCTGCATAAGAATAGACAAGTTATTATTTATTTTTATGGTCTGGGTCCGTTAGTTACCTATTTTAAAAATTTATAAGAGTTTTTTTTTTGAAACTGTTTCTAATTATTTTATTTTATGGGAAATTAAAAAAATATTTATCAACATCTATTACGGCTAAATAGTAGATACCTACTTACTTTTAATTTTCAGTGGTACCGAATAGAAAAAATTAAATTAAAGTACAACATATTTTGCAGTTTTTATTTTACTTGTTTATACAGATAGTTGTTTTGCCAATCAATCTACAATCAAGGTACAATCTATCAAAATAACGACACCAAGTTATTTTTTACAATATCACATAGTATAAAACAAAGTCGCTTTTCTGTCCCTATTTCCCTATTTCCTTTTGACTGCTTAAATCTTTAATACTACGCAACGGATTTGATGCAGTTTTTTTTAATAGATAGAGTGGTTCAGAGGAAGGTTTATACGTATAATAAAACCGTGCGAAGCCGGGGCGGGTCGCTAGTATTATATATAATATTATTTATTTTCAGAGATGATTTCGACAGCACCATAGCGAACGTGAATAGCTTCATGGTGAGGAACCAGGTGGATCCCAAGCTGCATAAGAGGTTCAACACGTATTTGGAGCTGTGCTGGCTCACTGACAAGGTTAACTATACTAGCAGCGCCTCGCGGTTCCTCCTGCTATAATTCCCATTCCCGTATGAATTCCGGGATAAAATATAGCCTATGTGTTATTCCCGACTATAATCTATACAGGGTGTTAGTGTGAACAGCGTTATCCTTGAAACCAGAGGTTCAGTATCATGAGTAGAGTCCAAAACCTATGAGATAAGGTTAATGCCTGTTTTAGTTTCGCTGTATTTTGATATTTTATGTCATAGATATTGTACGCGATATTATGGTCACCCTAGAACCAGGCAAGTTTCCAGGTTTGTTTCTAGGCAAGATAAACTGTTTTAAAACAAGTCTAAATTCACAGAATAATCAAAAAATTATATATATAATCTATCTCTTCATCTATCCATCCATACTTACAAACTTTCGCGTTTATAATATTGGTTGGATTGATATACAACGGTGATATTGATTGCGTGGAAGAGGATATGCTTCAAAAAGTTTAAAAATCTTACCTTTTTGCCCCGGATTTAATCTAGCACTCACCAGAATGAACGTATTTTGCATAATGTATTAATGTTTACACATATGCATAAACGTATGCATAGTGTACCGGCCAGGTGGGATGACGATCTGCGAAAGACTGCTGGCAGATGCTGGATGCGGCAAGCTGAAGACAGGGCGCTATGGCGCTCATTAGGGGAGGCCTATGTCCAGCTGTGGACTAATATAGGCTGATGATGATGATGATTAATGTTTATAATGCTTTACCTGATGGATTCAAAGAGCTTCCCATCAGTAGACTGAAATCCAAGTTACATAATAGTTACTTGACAGTGGTTTTTATTCGCTCACTGAATATTTTTACTACTGTAAAAATAGACTCGATTGATGTGATATGTAATTAACGTTTTCATTACTCATACTCGGAGAGTAGGTCTGAAGTTGCCTGAAGAGCAGGTTGAAAGTGATAGTTTTCAGCCCTAGGGAGAATCGTTAAAAAAAAATCACCTCAACGACAATTCACTGAATTCAAAAAATCCGAAAGACAAGGCAGTATGGCTTTATGGTTTTCGCCTGTCCTAGATGGAAAAATATATTTTAAAAAAATTAGCTCCAATTGTATTAATTTGTTTTCTCATGTTTTTATTTTTATTTCCTTGTACCTATTCGTAATGAAAAGCACAGTGTTTACCTCGGGTGAAAGTAACTTATTTTTCATTACTCATACTCGGAAAGTAGGTCTGAACATGCCTGAAGAGCGGGTTGAAAGTGAAACTTTTCCGCCCTAGGGAGAATCGTTGAAAACGATTCTCCCTGATTTTGAATTCAGTGAATTGTTGCTAAGGTAATTTTTTTTTAGCTTTAGCATTTATTCTGCCATTAACATGGTTCAATAGTAACGTTATAGCTGTCAGTTGAAAACGATTCTCCCTAGGGCTGAAAAGTATCACTTTCAACCCGCTCTTCAGGCATGTTTAGACCTATTTTCCGAGTATGAGTAGTGAAATAGTACATTGTTACCCAAGGGTTGAAAGCAACTTATTTCGTCCCGAGACGGGGTGCCAATAGTTCGAGGGACTAAATAAGTAACTTCACCCGAGGTAAACACTGTGGTTACCTTACCTTAATGTTACCAGTTACATTACGAATACAAGGAACTATAAATAAAAACATGAGAAAACTAATGAATCGAATTGCCGCAATTTTTTTTTTGTTAAGTCCATCTGATTATGGCGTTATGGCGAAAGCCATACTCCCTTGTCTTTGGAATTTTTTGAATTTAGTGAATTGTCGCTAAAGCATTTTTTTAGCTTCAGCATTTATTCTGCCGTTATCATGGTTCAATAGTAACGTTACTGCTGTCAGTTGAAAATAATTCTCCCTAGGGCTGAAAAGTATCACTCACCCAACCCACTCTTTTCGATTAGTTACTTCTTGTCCATCCTAAGGTTGCCTGGAAGAGATCGCTTTTAGTGATAAGGCCGCCCATTGTATATTAGCTGTATTGTTATGTGTTTTTGTACTTTTTTTCTGTTTATTTGGTGTGTAATAAAGTGTTATTGTATTGTATTTTATTGTGATTTCAGGCATTCTCCATGTCAAACAAAAAAAGCATATACTACGATCTACCCAGTCACGTCTACACAGACATTCTGGTCACCAAACGCAAAAGATTCCTCTACCAAATACCCTTCTTTAAGGTAATCCTTTTGATATCCAAACACATCAATTGGAACTATGACAAAACGACTTATTCCAGCTAGTATTTACATTTTATAATTTTTATATTAATTTTGATAATTATGTATTTTACAATATTTATTTACAACGAAAATTACAATCCAGGAATAGTAAAAATTAAAACTAGTATAATATTATATATACAATTGAAACCATTGATCTAACTGCAGACGGTTGCAAACAGTCTAAAGGTAACTAAATAAATAAATGAATTGAATTATTTCTACCATCCTCAACTAAGACTTTTTCTACAATCCTGTATTATTTCTGCCATCCTGCATTATTTCTACCATCCTCAGTTCGTCTGTAAGGAAGACATGGATGATTTGGTTGCGGACGCGCGTCTGTTCTTCACTTCTCCCAATGAGATCCTCCAGAACACCGGGGACATCGTCAACGAGTTCTACATCGTCAAGCAAGGCTTCCTGGAGGTCAGCACTTACCTTCACATTAGGGAGGACCGTGACTCGGCAAGCTTCGTGTATGTGGCCCTCTCAGGCCAATTAATTATGAACTATAGTATATTACGAACTAGGTCTACAACTAATAACAATAAAGAGGTTATATTATAGTACTCGTAATAGGTACTGGGTTTGTTAAAGTAACGTCGACTTACTGCAAATTAGTGAGTTTTACCTAAATGTAGAGCTCATCGAGACGAACTCATTGGTGTATTTAACGCAGTTAGTGACTTCTTGCGACTAATGACTTCTTGCAATAAGCCGACGAGAAGAATGATTTTGAACTTAATAAGTTAAAGACGTGTCTCCCATTAAAGGATCGTCAGGTACATTTAATGAGCTATTAACTAAAAAAAATAATGTATTTGGTTTCAGTTGATGGCTCCAGGGAGTAAGACTACAAGGATTCTGACAGTCAAATCGCGTTTTGGACTTCTTACATGTCTATTTCGTAAGTAATAATAATAATGACAACAACAACATAACATTTCAAACATCACTACATAGTATAAAACAAAGTCGCTTTTTCTGTCCCTATTTCACTGTCCCTTTGACTGCTTAAATCTTTAAAACTACGCAGCGGATTTTGATGCGGTTTTTTTAATAGATAGAGTGATTCAAGAGGAAGGTTTATACGTATAATAAAACAGTGCGAAGCCGGGGCGGGTCGCTAGTTTTAAATAATTCCGAACAGTCCACACATTATCATCTAGCCCCAAGCTAAGCAGTGCTTGTGTTATGGGTATTAGATGACTGACATACTTAATACATTACAATTACATGATAAATATTTTTTACTATACGTAGACAACACCCAGACCAATGGAACATATTTCTGCAGATCGTACACAAATTGTTCCAAGGCGGGAATCGCACCCGCAACCTCCTGCGTCGCAGGCGGACCTACGCCCACCGCGCCTCATCGGTCGTCACAACATATATAACTAGCGACCCGCCCCGGCTTCGCGCGGTTTTATTATACGTATAAACCTTCCTCTTGAATCACTCTATCTATTAAAAAAACCGCATCAAAATCCGTTGCGTAGTTTTAAAGATTTAAGCATTCTCCTTCGCGAAACAGGAGGTAGCGATTCGGAAGCATACAAAGGGACATACAAAAGGACACGTGTCTAAGTCGTGATTTTGTTTTTTGTGGTAAAAGGGGTATATCTTTGCAGGCATACCTTCATACTACACGGTACGAGCCCTCACCCATGTCCAGTTGTTCGCCATTTCAAAGAAACATCTCTTGGGTGTCCTAGCGAAACGGAATTTTATCGACGCCATGGATTACGTTAGAAAGCAGCCGGTAACCGTTATTTTCTTGTAAAATTCACTTCATAAGCTATAGATCCATGACAGGTGCGGGCAGAAAGTAAATCTAGAAAATATGTATCTACATCAAGTATTAGCGAATGTATAACCTTTATCTAGGGGAGACCGGGGTTCGAAGTGTTAATTTTCAAATAACACGCAAAAAAAACGTCAAAATGGATTAAGAGTCAATATTTGGAGGTTAGTAGACATAATTTTATTCTAGTTTTTCTTGATGTTTTTGTACTAAGTACTGTATCTATTTATTGATAGTTTTAGCTTCAGGATTTTTTTTACCTATAGTACAGTAAAAATTAAAATTACAATTTACAAACATTCAGCAGGGAGCGTTTTTTCAGTAATAAATCTTACATAATTGACGTTATGGATGGCAATTTGGTGACAATAAATAGATGAGATAACAGATCTCTCATGCATTGGCGTATATTATGCTATGGCAACACTGCCGTGATATGCAAGTAATTATTGCCATAACTTAAACAACACCTAGGAGTAACCACGATTTATGGCCATAATTTTACAATGCCAATCAATATGGCATATGGCGGTAGGCAATAGCTCCGGCGGCGGTCTTTTTTCGCACATCAACAAAGATTACCGCGGTAATTGCGTTGCGTATGTAGCCACACTACCGTTTGTCCAGTGTGCAATATGAGCTCACCGGCGCGGCGACGCACGTGATATTTTTACCGCCTAATTTATTGACATATCTAGGTAAACTCTAGTATGACCACACCAGTTCATGCAGTAATTTAAACAGTAATTTAATGCCATAATTATTGCGGTAACATCCCGAAAGACGGTAAGGTAGTGTGGCCATAGCATTAGGGGTGGTCCGATGAAGTCATTCGTGTCAACATAGATATCATCGCGAAATTGCTTCGGATTTTTGAAACGAAGTAGAGAATTTATCCCTTTGCATGACATGTTACTTGCTCATTTAAAACACTATTTATGCTTTTGACAATAAAAACAAAAAATCATATTTTTTTAGTTTCTTCTCATTGAACTGGAGATACCCTTACATCGTTGCCGTTGAAGGTTGCTGACTTCATTAATTTCTTCATCCCAGGGTGAAGAAATTAATGTAGATTTTTAGGAGGTCTCTATACCTCTAAAACTACTCGCAGCGTATAGTAGACCTCGCAGTTAGCGGACCTTGTTTTTTTAGGAGGCAAAAATATCTGGATAGTAGACCACTATAAGTTGGAGGACCTTTTTTGAGACAAAAAAGTCGTCCCTCCGGAAAGTAAAGTTATATACGCCAATGCTCTCATGGAAATTTGATGTTTTATCAGGACAAAAAGTAGCCTTTACTATAAATAAATCTCCATCATTATGCGAGGCAGGTATCTACAAATTTCTGAGATTCATCTTGCTTTTTCCTTTTGAGATGAAACTTTGAGTAGCTTACTTTTGAGCTAGATGGTGCTGTGATTTGAATGTCACACAGCACCATCTTTTTGTAATATATACAAATTCAAAAAGTTTAAGTACTTCATGTCAGAAAGTTACAGTGTTTTATACTGTGCTCGAAACCTCCTTTTAAGTATAGGATACTTGTATTAGGAGGTAACGCTCTTCCATATTTATCATACTTAACTATAATATAGGGTTATAGGTGCTTAATGATTAACCTCGAAAAGGCAGAACAAAAGTTGTTAGTCTTGATTCACCCAAGTCGCCTTTAAAGCTAGGTTCATATTGCTATGTCGGGGTGTGTTGTGGCGCGACAGAACGCTATTCGGTCTCATAGATTTAGTATGACTAGATTCACATTAGTAGCTTGTGTTGGGGTGTGGCGCGATCTGTCGCTAATGTGAATCTAGTCATACTAAATGTATGAGACCGATAGCGTTCTGTCACGCCACAACACACCCCAACACAGCAATATGAACCTAGCTTAAGAGGTTAATCATGATTATATACCTTTAACCCTGTATAAATAAAGCTAGTCAATTGGTTGTCCAGCATTATTTATTTACTGATCGTAATAAAACTACTAGGAGTACATAAAGATGACAGAGCGCTGCGCCCCGTTCATCAGCTACGAACCTACTCCGAAGCCCAACAACCTGATGCGCTTCAAGCTGCCGCGCAAGCACGAACCGGACCACGACTTCCTGCAGCCATTCTTCAGGCTTGGATTCTTTTCTGTCTTGCGGTTAGTTAAAATGGCCGCCGGCAGACACGGTGTAAAACACACATCTGAAATCAAAATCAATAAAATTTTAGTCATTTATTTCATCTGAACGGGCTGAGTTTTTAAAATATATAGTTTTAGCTCAGAGGTCGACCTTTTGAGACGAAATAGCCAAAAGTAACAATAATCAAAATTTCCCAGTTTATAAAGAGCCCCAAATTTTTTATTTGGGGCCGTCCATTAATCTCGTGAGGCTCGAAAGGGGGAAGGGGTTTGGGCCAAAACCACGTAATGAATAACTGGCGACTAGTATCCCGAGCAAATGGCGCGTTTGACAAAAAAATAATACCTACACGTGATATCTTACTAAATCCCCTTCCCCTATTATGTGACATATATAATATACCTGTATTCGAAGATCCGGCAGAGTCTAGCAGTGGACTAATATGGGCTGATGATGATGATGATGATTTATAGATATTTCAAATATTTTAAGACTCCTTGTAAGTACTAAAAACACACGTGTTTTTAGGGAGGGGGGTTACCTCATCATACACCTGCTACCTTTCCTCCAGCTACGTGTTCCCTCGCTTCACCATCCGCCCCGACAGCAGCTACATCGTGGTGTACGAGTGCATCCACACCGGCTCCGCCTTCATCCTGGCCACGCTCTGTCCTTGCTACGAGTATACACCGCACCATACATCATCATACACCTGCTACCTTTCCTACAGCTACGTGTTCCCTCGCTTCACCATCCGCCCCGACAGCAGCTACATCGTGGTCTACGAGTGCATCCACGCCGTCTGCGCCTTCATCCTGGCCACGCTCTGTCCTTGCTACGAGTATACACCGCACCATACATCATCATACACCTGCTACCTTTCCTCCAGCTACGTGTTCCCTCGCTTCACCATCCGCCCCGACAGCAGCTACATCGTGGTCTACGAGTGCATCCACGCCGGCTCCGCCTTCATCCTGGCCACGCTCTGTCCTTGCTACGAGTATACACCGCACCATACATCATCATACACCTGCTACCTTTCCTCCAGCTACGTGTTCCCTCGCTTCACCATCCGCCCCGACAGCAGCTACATCGTGGTCTACGAGTGCATCCACGCCGGCTGCGCCTTCATCCTGGCCACGCTCTGCCCTTGCTACGAGTATCCACCTCACCATACATCGTCATACACCTGCTACCTTTCCTCCAGCTACGTGTTCCCTCGCTTCACCATCCGCCCCGACAGCAGCTACATCGTGGTCTACGAGTGCATCCACGCCGGCTGCGCCTTCATCCTGGCCACGCTCTGTCCTTGCTACGAGTATACACCGCACCATACATCATCATACACCTGCTACCTTTCCTCCAGCTACGTGTTCCCTCGCTTCACCATCCGCCCCGACGGCAGCTACATCGTGGTCTACGAGTGCATCCACGCCGGCTGCGCCTTCATCCTGGCCACGCTCTGTCCTTGCTACGAGTATACACCGCACCATACATCATCATACACCTGCTACCTTTCCTCCAGCTACGTGTTCCCTCGCTTCACCATCCGCCCCGACAGCAGCTACATCGTGGTCTACGAGTGCATCCACGCCGGCTGCGCCTTCATCCTGGCCACGCTCTGTCCTTGCTACGAGTATACACCGCACCATACATCATCATACACCTGCTACCTTTCCTCCAGCTACGTGTTCCCTCGCTTCACCATCCGCCCCGACGGCAGCTACATCGTGGTCTACGAGTGCATCCACGCCGTCTGCGCCTTCATCCTGGCCACGCTCTGTCCTTGCTACGAGTACATGTCGCTGCAGTTCCCCATCCTTGTCTATCTCGCGTATCTGCTCAACTTCTTGTCTTACTTTGACATGTGAGTTTACTTCACATTATCAGTAGGTATTCATCAGGGCCGTCTTTACCAGGGGGTGCAAGGGGTGCGGTGCACCCGGGCGCGGAGCGCTCGGGGGCGCCTGCCGAGCGTTGAATACTTAGATATTTCATTGAACTTAACGCCATAACACAGTTTCATATAATTGATATATAAAATAGTCTTCAACAATCAACATTGTTTTACTTTTATTACGCTTTCGGCGTTTGTCATACCGCTCGTGATGTGCAACCTAAAATGACTCTTTTTACTAAAGATATAACAATTTTATTTAATTTAACACGCGCGCGACAAAATTTCTTATCCAAAGAGAGTGAAACCTTTGAAACAATGCCGCCCGATCGCCCGCACTTGAAGCAAAATGATCTATCTATCAATAAAATGTAAGTGCATTTGAAAAGGGAGCGCGGCGTGGCACCTGTGCGTCTGTCATAGGCGAGTAATGCGCCCTTTGACATGCCGTTCGGGCGCTCGCACCGACGACAGTTAGAAGAGACAGTCAACTTGGAAGAGAGAACTTCTACGAGTATTTCACAAGTTCCAGCTAGACGTGCGCGCCGCTCCGGCGCCGCCGCCGTTTTCACGCGCCGCCGCCCCGCCGGGTTCACAAGTCGGCGCGCCGACTAGCCGCGGACCCGCGCGAGCGGGCGGCGGCGTCAGCCGGGGTGCGGCGAGAGGATAGAGGTAATCCTCTCTCTCCGCTCTCCGTACCCCGGCTGTTGTTTTGACAGTCATTGAAGTTGAATTTGGAAGTTTATGATGGCCGTAAATATAAACTCCATAAAAATCAAACAACTGCTGGACATAGGCCTTCCCTAATGAGCGCCATTAGAGTCTTCAGTTAGCTTGTTGCATTCACCATCTGCGAGCAGTCTTTCGTATATCGTCATCCCACCTGGCCGGAAGGCGTCCTACACTACGTTTGCCAAGTCGCAGTCTTCACTCAAGAACACGTTTACCCATCGGTTGTCGGTTCGAGAGATAGGTCCAGTCCACTGCCACTTCAGCTTGCTAATTCTTTGAGCTATGTCGATAGCTTTGGTTCTCTGTCGGATGTATTCATTACGAATCCTATCTTTCAGAGAAACCCTGAGCATAGCTCTTTCCATAGCTCGCTGAGTGACTTTGAACTGGTGGACCTGCCTTACCGTGAGTGTCCACGTCTCAGCTCCGTAGGTCATTACGGGTAGGACCTGATTGAAAACTTTCGTTTTCAAACATGGATGACGAGAAGACTTGACGTTGTTTCTTAAATGCTGCCCAGCCCAGCTGGATTCTCCTTTTTGCCTCTTTCTCAAAATTGTTGTTACCTTACTGCAAAGTCTGCCCAAGGTAAGTGTACTCGGAAACAATTTCGAGGATGAGGCTAGGCCGTCCAGCATGTAGTTCAGCTCCTCTAGTGACTCCGCCATTACGGCTATATCATCAGTGAATCACATGCGCGAGACGTAATCGCCGTTCATGTTAATACCCTTACCTCCCCAGTCAAGCGTCTTCCAATGCGCTCGTGCACAGTTTCGGGACTATGATATACCCCTGTCTCACTCTTCTGCGCAATTGGATGGGTTTAAACTGCTGGTTCTGTACTTGGACACTCATAGTGGCAGCTTCGTAAAGACATCTCAGCACTTCGATATAACGATAGTCTACTTGGCATCGCTTTAAGTATTCCAGAACCGCCCAAGTTTCTACTCTTCGGAGTAGTTTATACTCTTCGGACTTCTGTATAATCTGCCTCACTGTGTGAATGTGGTCTATGATGCCATATCCTCCGCCGCCACGGAACCCGGACTGTTCCGCTGGCTGTATCTCGTCAAGTCTCCTGGCGAGACGATTCATGACCATTTGTGTAAACAGGTTATAGATATATATATAATAGCTCAGGATTGTGATGGTTCTGTAATTTTTAAGGAGAGTTTTATCACCCTTCTTAAAAAAGTGCACCACAAAATTTCCGCTCCACGCCTTATGATAGGAGTTCTCCGGGCGGCTCTGGAAACATGGTCGTCTCGTCAGGAACGAGTGCAGTGTACAGGCGGCCATAAAAATCCTCTATCTCGGCCGAGATCTCCGGTTTCGACAATACGATCCTCCCATCGTGCGTTTTAAGCTTCGTGCGTTCGAAGCTTAAGTTCAAGTATGATGCTTGTGTTGAAGCTCCGAAGGTCACACCTTACCATCTTCGCAAGTCGATTGTTCAGGTCTGACCTTTCTGACGAAGTTGCTTGGGTGGCTTCTCGTCTTCTTGTCATCAGCCCCAGAGTCTCATCCGAGACTTTGGACTTCTTGCCAGTTCGCTGTTTTATGCAGAACTTGATGCCCTCGTCCCTCAACATTTCACGATCTTAAACGTATCTTCTATTTTAGAGAAATAAATAATCAAATTAGGTACGTATATTGTGTTTTCTTGGTTGACTAGGAGTTAGGACCCCATCCATACTGCAGTGTTTCGTCGGTCACGTGCTACGCTGCAGTGCAAAAGAAAACGAGGGCGCAGGCTGAGCCCCGCACCCCGGCGCCGAATAGGCTTAAGACGGCACTGGTATTCATTCATACTTACTTAGTAATTTACTAATGTCCATCCAATAATGTCTAGCAGTGGACTGATATGGGATGCCGCTAGATGGCTTCAAATTACAACAAAATAAAATATTTCCACTTTTTAATATTTTAAAGTGAACATTATTTGATTAGTGTTATTCTACTTATTACTACTTATTCTACGTCCATAATCAGTAAATCAATATCTTTATTTCTGTAGGCTTACAAAATAAGCACTTAGACAAGTCAAATTTAATACTATAGGTAAGTATATAATTATCAAAATAATATAAGAAATAAAGTGATAATTGATTTTCAGTTCGCTTCAATCTTTTGTCCATAATTATATACCTTAAAACTGACACATAAAATAGAAAAAAAACACGGGATAAAATAAGTGGTGGCGCAAGTATATTTGCGCTTTAATAATATTGTTATGTGCAGCGCTCAGCGAATGCTGATCGGGTACTTCAACGAGAACGGGGTGCTGATCTATCACCCGGCCAGCACGGCGGCGCACTACATCAAGGGGGCCTTCATCACGGACCTGTTCGCGGCCCTGCCGCTGGAGTACCTGGAGCCGGCCGTCAAGTGTGGTGGGTGACTAAGGGTCTTCGCACATTATAACAACTCCACGCCAACGCGGCAGCAACTCTACTCACACTCTCGATGAGTAGTCAACTAGTTGATCCACCCCATGGTCACTAGTGGGCAATGCGTTGTCAACGAGTGGGTAATGCGTTTTCAACAGACAACTCCTCTAACCTCAGTTTTCGGTTGAATTTTGTCCGTCACGCGTTAGTCGCAAACGCATAGTCGTTGCGTGGACAACGTGTGGTCGTTGCGTGGACAACGTGTGGTCATTGCGTGACAAACGTGTCGGGGTTGACGATGCGTAGGCCACTCGTCGTACACTACTTCAATATCATTTTTTGAAATTAAACCTTGAACATATGACACAGGGCTTAAATTTCAATATTTGGCATAGAGTCGAGTCGCCGTTGAGTTGTTTTAATGTGCGCAGACCTTAATTCTAATTCTAAGTGGGGGAACTGTGATCTGCACTGACATCTCGCATAGGGGTGTATTGTGCATTATCCCCCTGCCTAACTAGCAGAGTGATCACGGTAAAATCTCCCATCCAATATTTGACATTTGAAAGCCCTTTCGATGGCTTTTACGATTCCAATCCATCCAATTGCAAATAAATTATCCATCGAAGGACAATTGCCAGTCCCAGCTGAAATCAAAGCCCATGAATGAACGAAATTACTGTATTTGACACTAAATAGAACGATAATAATATAATATAATTTTCAGGCCAGCATAATATAATTTTCATTTTCAAGTGTAAATTCGAAAGGGAAGGATATAAACAATACTATTTCAATTGATGAAGGAGTTTTAAGGACAAGATTTAGGCAAAAACTATAACGAAACGTAGGAATCCGCTTCGTTCACTTCATGTTCATTCACATTGACCATCAAGCCGTAAAATAATGTAATTCAATTTGTCCCATCCATGGAATCAGAATGTTTATTACCCGGTTTCCCATCCATGGATCCATTGAGAATAGCGTAATTTCTCTGCAGGCCCTAACCAGCCCAGCTCCTTGAAAAACCGGAGCAGGACTTGGTGATTGACATCTAAGTTTCAGCTTTTCTGTGGGTGTGGATGGGGTTGGTACCTCGATGAGGCTCTTCAGTCCCGTCTTTTGTCTGGTCTCTTCTGTGGCCGTGCATAGTACCACAACGTGTTCCACACTTCCTGAAAGCAGCCACGACACAGATTGCTGTCTGTGGCTCCGGGTGACTGGGTGTGATAGGTGACTGTGGCTTATGAAAAAAAACATTATTTGTATTTTATTTATTTACTATCTACTCGCCCGGCTTCGCGCGGTTTTATTATACGTATAAACCTTTCTCTTGAATCACTCTATCTAATAAAAAAACCGCATCGAAATCCGTTGCGTAGTTTTAAAGATTTAAGCGTACAAAAGGACATAGGGACAGAGAAAGCGACTTTATTTTAACTATGTAGTGATAGTAAGATATATTTAAACTTCATTCTGATTGTCCGTGTTCCAGGGAACAGGTTCCGAGTGACTCGGCTGTCTCAGATCCTGAACTGCAACCGGCTGGCGCAGCTGTACCGCCTGCCGGGCGCCATGATGGTGCTGGACCAGTACATCAAGCGGAAGGACGTGCTCGTCGTGTACGTACCTACAACTCTACATACTTAGGGAATGTACCCATACTACGGGACTCATTAAAAAAACTTAGGGAACGTACCATACTAGGCACACAAAAATTATGCCCCTTCTCCCTTAAGTGACTACCCGTGGTATGTGTGAAAACCCTCCCCTTCTACGTGTACATCACTCCTCCCTCACCTACTTAGTTAACTTACCCAAACTAGATGACTCATTAAAAACTTAGGGAACGTACCATACTACGTGACACATTATTTTAAGAAAATTATGATACTTCTCCCCTCAGTGACCACCCGTAGTACGTGTCAGGACCCCTACCCTTCTAATAATCATAAAAAATGTTTGAAATCATTGTTTCAGAAAAAAAAACACTTAATAATTATACCTTTACTATATTTCGTTATTTAAAAAAAACACCAAAAAAACGTCAACCCCCTTTTCACCCCTTTATGGGAGGAATTTCCGAAAATCCCTTCTTATCGGGTGTCTGTGTAGTTAAAGGTCTACCGTCCAAATATTAGCTTTGGGTGCTTCTGTGGTATGGGGATTTGTCTCTTTAAAAAATCCTATTTTTTATATTTTTTGAAAGTTTTGCTCTTTACATATATTTTTATTACTTTCATATATTTTAAAAATGTTTCAGTTTAAAGGCTGTACCGTTGTTCATGGTGCTGATAAATGTGATGACGTGCTTCATGGTGCTCTACACAGTGGAAATATTGTACAACAACCAGGGAGAATGGTGGATCACGCCGTATAAAGACAAAGGCGGCTCCTGGGTGGAGCTGTTTCAGGAGAGTACATGTTAGTTTCGTATCTATGCATTGTAAATACCTAGTCTTTTTCTTTCGCACAAATATTTGCGCGAAAGACGTTTGCGCGACAAACAGATAAGCTAGATAGATCGTCGTAAGGGAAATCAGCGCGAGCTAGAAAACTACGCTTAAAAAGGATAAAACTAAATTACTTCTGTAAAATATGTTAGAATAAGAATTTATGAATGCAAATAGAAAATAACCAACATGGATAAATTATTTTATAAAGATACCAACCAATGACTGTTAATCCAGATCTAGAATAAAGTATAGCCCGATTCGTTCCTTCTACATTAAAATGTGTTATTCAGTTATTTATTCATGGAATGCCTACAGCTTTTATATTCATGTTATTTCAATGTAGAGTACTATTTCCTTTTTGAGGTACCTTTTTAAAGGCGCTATGGCGCTCATTATGGGAGGCCTATGACTGATATAGGCTGATTATGATGATGATTTATGTTTCATTTCAAATTTCTTAATTTAAAGTCTGCTTAAGTGGTGTAAATAAATGGTATTCTTCTGTCTGAAGTTCGAAACACACAGAAGCCGGAGGCGGAGCGGAGGCAAAGGCGTGCGAGTTGTATTCTATGGAATCCTATGAAAGCCTACACACACACCGCAGGCGGTGGCGACGCGGTGCCATAGGAAAAACCGCCACGCCTTCGCCTCCGCTCCGCCTCCGGCTTCAGTATATGGAGAGTTTAAAGCTACCTTCCGCTACTGACGTTATCAGTCCGCTGTTTGCTAGTGACGTGATAATGTTTGTGTACAGTCCGCTTCAACATAACGAGTTCCCCGCTGAACATCCAGCTGGCCACGTACTTCTGGGTCTCGTTCGAGGCCACTACCACCGGCTACAACACCTTCAACCCGTCCAACTTCGAGATCATGCGCATCTTACTCATCGGGTTGATCTGCGGTTCGGAAACTCCACTTACCTTATCCAACATTTTTAACTTGATGAGCTGACCCGCAACTTCGTCTGCGTAGCATTAGTATTTCAATTTTAATCGCGGTTTCAGCTGCGTATTTCCCGTTTCCGTGGGATTTCCGGGATAAAATATAGCCTATGTGCTATTCCAGACTACATCTATCTCTGTGCCAAATTCAAATTCAGCCAGATCCGTTAAGTAGTTTTTTCGTAGCAGTGCCTCACGGTTTCACCCGTGTAGTTCCTGTTCCCGTGGGAATTCCGATATAAAATCTATATTATGTGTTATTCCAGACTATAATCTAACTCTGTGCGAAATTTCATCCAGATCCGTTCAGTAGTTTTTGCGTGAAATAGTAACAAACATCCATCCATCCGTCTCGGCTATAATTTATCCCAGAATTCCCAAGGGATGGGAATTACCGCGGGTGAAACCACGAGATGCTGCTAATATAAATTGATTGAAAACGTATTGGTTTAAAAAACTCCTGTAAATGGGGTAAAATTAGTAAAATATCATTGGGTAAAATAGGTTTATATTTTTAAAGCAATGTAAGGTAAGGATTACGGTCTCGTATGTTTTCAGGAACAATGATGATCACTTACTTCTCCGTGGTAATCATCAGTATTCGGTCGAACGTGAACCGCGCGCTGGCCGAGTTCCAGGAGAACCTGAGGGATATCGAAATCTACATGAAGAGAGAGAAGCTAGACCCTGAGCTGCAGGTGTAAGTTACTCTTACAAATTACTAGTTTCATTTTTCGGGCCCTGTTTTAACCCTTTGGGTTCAGTGCCCTTTGGGTACTGAACCCAAAGGGTTAAAACAGGGCCCTTTTACTGAGAGTTCGCTGTCTGTCACCAGGCTTTATCTCAAAAACCGCGACGCGTTGAAATGTTAAAAAATTTTGTATGTATTTTGTTGTAATAATGTGTTCACATGACATAATTATAATTGATTAATTTTGTTAATTCAACTGAAGACCACTAAATTTTTAATCTTTCAATTATTATAATTTATATTTTAATTAATTTAATTATACTGTCTAAACATATACTTAGGTATATTTTACGTTTATAGTTAGGTACATTTAATTGGACGTGTAATCATATTTTTCTGTAACCAATAAATGAACCATTATTCTGATCGCGTAAGTTTTAAAAACTATTATGTATTTCTGTAGCCGCTATAATAACAAATACAATATTATTTACGGTTTCCAAAAAGGTCACACTTGCACCTTCCCGTGTTTCAAAGACATCCACGAGGGCTGGTGCGGCGGCAGATCTGGCTGAGGATCTCAAGAGGCGCAAATATGCAGGTCGACAGAACCTACGCATTTGCTCCCCTTGGAGTCGAGAACCTAGATCCGTGGGGTACCGAGGCTCTCCGGGTTTTTAAAAAAATATCTGAGCGTCTGCTCGATGGTAATGCAGCCAGTGTCTTGGGGACACTTCTGACTGGTATTGACATTGATCAAATGAGCTACCTTTGACTGTTTGCAACCGTCTGCAGTTAGCTGCAATGGTTTCAATTGTACTTACTAGTTGTAATTTTTTCTGTTCCTTGATTGTAATTTTTATTTGTATTGTTAATAAAATAATGTTTATTTCTATTGGCCATCATCATTCATCCATCAGTCATGCAGCCACTTGGATGGCTGATGCACAATAATTGTATAATTAGTGTTAAGCCTATATTTTTTGCGTAATAAACTATATCGGCAAGTAAACGGCCGCTCCGTTTACATTTGAGCGGTCTTTTCACAGAGCCGTTTTATCGCACTTCGAGTACTCATGGGATAAGAAGGGAGGTATTGAGTACCGACAAGTTTTCAAGTTGTGTGACCAAATCACCCTGAGAACGGATGTCATTCTCCATCTGTACGGATCCACGTTTGCTAACGTTAGTAATGTTTATCTACCAATCGCATCACTACTGGGGCAAACAACAGGTTGGGCTTTGAAGAGCTTTTATTAAATCAGGATCATCTAGCCACAAACTTAGCAGAACTTGGTTCTACCTAGGTAATTGATATGCTTTACAGTACTTAGATATATATTTAATATACTTATGTCAATTTTTACTTGACCTAAGAATCTATTAAAAACTGTTTTATGCAAGAATCGCTATTTGAACTGAGTAAATAAAAGTTTTTTTTGGCAAACATCTTATTGGACAAAAACTATTTGGATGAACCGCTTTTATGAGGTGCTAACTCAAATCATTTGATTTGAGTTAGCACCTCATAAAAGCGGTTCAAATATTTATTTTTCACTCACAATAAAAGCTTAGTGGCTAGATAACATAGAGCATATTGTGTAGGCAAATATTATAGCAAGGATTGTGAGAGACCGGTGTCTGTTTTAGGTTCACAAAAACCTGTATTACAGGTCACCAGTTTCACTCTGTGCGCTAGAATATAGAGCACAGAGAGAAACTGAGCTCATGAGAACAGAGATCTAGTTAAGTTGATTGACTGTGTCTGCATAGTGTCCGATCCTGCTGCAAAGTGACGCCTCCTTGCTCCGTTCCCTGGGCCGAGCAGTCCACAGCTCTTACTTCGTGCGGGGCCAGATCATCATCCAGGCAAATGACGTCATCGAATCCATGTACTTTGTCGACTACGGAGACGTCAACGTCAGCGAGGATACTGACGAGAGGAGCACGAGTGTCAAGCTGTCCAGGGGCAGGTGAGAATTAATGAGCTTTGGGGTCCAATTGAGATCACTAATTGTGTGGTGAATCAATCGACTCGCACGACTCAACCCTATTTGTTCGGGTACATCCCTAGTCGGATAAGAGGCAGATAAACAGAAGACGGTCGTAACTTTTCCCTCTGTTATTGACACACCACAATCCTATAGGATAATATTACTGCAAAGGCTGAAGTAATATTCGTGAAAGGCATTAATTAATACAGTGTATGAATCCGACCATTTTCATAAATATGAAGAATTTTCCTTACTCTTATTTGGAACAACAACCGAAACGTATACGAACGAACGTAATGCCTGGTTTACATTTTGTTAACTACGTAGCAGGTGTGAATGACAAGTGCAAGTGACATTATGATTTCCGATTATTGTTCATAAAAACGGGAGGTAGTAACCACGGCTGCCTATGCAACCCACCCGGCATGGTCGAAATAAAGTTACTCAGTTAGTTTCAGTTAAAATGCCTGACCAGGCACACAGTCGCCGTAGCCAAAATCGGCTTGGATGCCATCATCATCATCACGGAATATTTTGAACTAGCCATCTTTCACATGCACTTTGAAGGCGCGCGGCGCAGCACCGCGTCTAGAAATCGCGCTTATAAGATGCAGGTGTAACTTGCACTTATCACTAGCACCTGATACTTAACAAAGTGTATAACGAAACTTACGTAGTATGTACGAACAAACAAACAAACAGATAGAAAAAGATTACGGCAGTCTATGGACACCTGCAACATAAGAGGCATTATTATTTAAGTTATCACTCTATGGAACGCAGTAATAGTAATTGAAAGCCCAATATTTTCCAGCATTTTCGGCAACCTGGACAGTGAACCGACCACGCGCTGTCCGTTGACTGTGACCGCTTCCAGCAAGATCCACCTCCTCATGCTCAACTCGACTGCTTTCCACAAGATCACCGCTGACTTCCCGTCGGTAGCCAAGCTGATGCAGCGTCACCGGTCTACTCCGACCGCGGTGCGTCAGTTTATTACGTGGTATCTGACTGTGGCTTTGCATGAGTTTTTCCCAGATAAAAGACGGGCTTTGTACTGAAAAACTATGCGAAGTTTAAGTTTTATCTAATTTTGGCGTGGTTTTGATCCAAACATCTCTCTCTCATGTTCAGCAGTGGACGAATACAGTGTGTTAGTGTAAACTGTCTTGTACTTGGAAACCGAGGTTAAGTATCATGAGTGCAGTCCAAAACCGATTAGAATTTTTTTAAAACTTATTTTAGTTTTATTATTCATGTCATCGCGATCGTACTTAATTTCACGGTCAGCCTAATCACCCTACACTAGCGGCCTGATGGATCGTAACTTCATTACTTGTTATAAAACTTTACCTTCATACTTTCCTGGCTTAGGACTGTCAAAAATACCTTATAATAATAGGGTGATAATTGTTCTGTCTTCGCTCCATTTTTTTGTCCATTTAAAGCTGAAACGAAGCTGTAAATCACCAAAAGTAACACAGAACTGGGCTGGTTAGGGCCTGGTTAGGCTGGGGGATAATGCACAATACACTCCTATATGAGATGTCAATGCAGATCACAGTTCCCCCACATAGATATAGAATTAGCCCCAAAATAATTTTGCATTTCTCTTCCAGAACTTCATTTTGGGTTTGTCAGCCGATCCATTCAGGCGTAAGGAGCGCCAGAGTACCCCCATGGTCGTGACCAAGCGCAGGGGACTGGTCAAGTACCTCTTCTTCCAAGATACTTACGTCCAGAATTACTTCATATTGGTGTCACTAGCCTGCGTGTATTTGGACATGTATAACGCAGGGTTTCAGAACAACACCTGGGCGATGGTGCTCGTCCTGTACGCTTTGGACCTAGGATTCATACTAAAGATAGTGCTGAAGCTTTCTCTGCCGCTGCTTGTGGACTTGGATATGAAGAGTATGCTTGACGGTATCAGGAGAGAGTAAGGAATTCACAAATAAATACAACAAAACAGAGTTTGTTTCAGCACTATTTTATTGTATTTATTTTTTTAAGAATAAGAATATCTTTATTGTGAAATTGTAAAGTTTAATTCATAGAGCCCATCAGACAAATCCCATTGCTTAGCTAGACCAGTTCCTTCTCTTCAAAAAGAAGCCATGTATGGCAAGGTAACGTAAATGACCTCAGTTCACTCAGCTGACTAATAGACGCACAAACGCGTGTACAGTGTAACTTTGTGTACAGTCTACATTGCTTGAAACAAAATAATAAAAATCTTTAAAAAAAATATGTTCGGTCCATATATTTGTGTTTGTTTAATTTTACGGGGTCTCCGCCACCGCCCTTCATTTTAAGGCCCCTATTACGAAAAAAGGCGAAAATGCACTTATTCGTCGTCCAAATTCTATAGCTTTCGTTCGTTGCTTGAAATAACAATTTCTTGTTAATAGTAGATTGTTTCCTCAACTTCAGTAATAATTAACCAGATTTTAGATAACTTATTTGTTTATTTAGTTATAATCATTCTCCCGATGCTAGTTTAGGCAAAAACGCTCGGAGACCTGTTTTGAGAGCTCTAATTTGAAGATTCCATTGAATATAGACCATAAAACTATTTTTTTTAAGGTAACAAATATCCCATTCTTCGATAATAATTAAATACATTTTCGTTATATGCCTTTATATGAAGGGAAAAAAATCTGAACCGAGGTTAACTATCGATCGAAAAGGCTTCGAAACAAACCCTAATATCTCCAAAGTTCTACATCATTTTGACATAAAATTTATACCAAAATAATCTTCATTGTTTTCTTAAACTACAATATTAATTTTACGTTTTAAATCCCAACTAATTTTTTTTAATGAATTTATTGAAAAAGGTATATATTTCATTGTGCTGGCAATCTGCCCTCAGTACCGCGCGAGCGCTTGTCGAAGGTGGACCTATGTCACTTTTGCTCGCACTCTCCGTCGGACGAAACGCCCAAAAAATGCAGCGTTTATGAGCGAGTTGGAACGTTTTGATCGTTGTAAATATTTACATTCGCATTTCAATAATTTTTAAATTCGTAACATGATTATTACATATTTTACCAGATAGTTATTTTTATTATAACTGAGGTTTATCACAAGCCGAAATGGGGAAAAATAAATACAAATGCGTTACTAAACAAAAAAAAAACTAAATATTCTATCGTTGAAGAAAGCAAGGTATGGTATTATTTTATTACCCTTTATATAAAATTGGTTTACCACTCACTGACTCACTCACTCACTGACTGACATGATTGTTCTCCCTGTTGGTGGAGGGGGAGGTATGGTTTTTTTTTCGGAAATGTGTAGGGGGGGTGGGGGTGAGTTTGGGAAAATTTCCACTTTTTTAAATTTCGAACCCCCTTTAGGACCCCCCGGGGGTTCTTCGGCCGTGTGGGGGGGTGGGTCAGTTTTTTTTGTGGGGTCGTATGGAGGGTTAGAATTCGTTTTGGGGGGTGATATTTTTTTGACCCCCAAGACCCCCAACACCCCCCGCTTTTGACTTGCTACCGGATAGCGTACCGATAGAGGATTTCGGATGGCGGGATCGTATAGAGGGTTAAGTCTTTAATAGGAAGGAAAAAAAATAGACCCCCCTCATGACCCCTTTTTAGAACCCCCCTTCGTATCTCCCGAACGGCTCGCGATGGAAAAAAGTCTTTTCGCAGTCGCGTAGAGGAGGTCGAATAGTTGCGGAAGCCAAAAAAAGTTTGACACCTTTGCACCCCCAGACCCTCTTTTTTTTAAAAAAACCGTTTTTTGGCCAATTTTAAGGGTTTTTTTTAGGGTGGAGCATCGAGGCGAGCGAAGCGAGCCGAGATGCGACACTGGGAACCAGCACGGCGAGCGAAGCGAGCCGTGCTGCATTCCCCCCACTACCCCCAGGACAACTCCCTCGACCCCCCCCCTGGGGTTCTTCGGCCGTGTAGGAGGTGGGTCAGATTTTTTTGTGGGGTCGTGTGGAGGGTTCAAAATCGTTTTGGGGGGTTACATTTTTTACCCCTAAGACCCCCCAAGACCCCCACTTTTGAATTGCTACCGGATAGCGTACCGATAGATAATTTCGGATGGCGGGATCGTATAGAGGGTATAATCTTTAATAGGAAGAAAAAAAATCGACCCCCCCCCATGACCCCTTTTTAGAACCCCCTTTCATATCTCCCGAACGGCTCGCGATGGAAAAAAAATATTTTCGTAGTCACGTAGAGGAGGACGAATAGTTGCGGAAACCAAAAAAAATAGACCCATTTGCACCCCCAGACCCCCTTTTTTTAAAAAAAACTATTTTTTGCCCCATTTTTGAGGTTTTTTTAAGGTGGAGCATCGAGGCGAGCGAAGCGAGCCGAGATGCGACACCGGGACCAGTACGGCTCGCTTCGCTCGCTGAGCTGCGTTCCCCCCACGACCCCCAGGACAACCCCCTCGACCCCCCCCCCCGGGGTTCTTCGGCAGTGTACGGGGGTGGGTCAAATTTTTGTGGGGTCGTGTAGAAGGTTCCAAAACGTTGTGGGGGGTGAAATTTTTTTGACCCCCAAGACCCCCCGCTTTTGAATTGCTACCGGATAGCGTACCGATAGATAATTTCGGATGGCGGGATCGTATAGAGGGTATAATCTTTAATAGGAAGAAAAAAAATCGAGCCCCTCCTCGACATTTTTTATCGCAAAATATTGTCATGGGTTTCGATTTCGACCAATTCTGGAGTGTAGGTTACGAAAAGGGGTTCTAAATAAAAAAAACAGCCTACACAACCGACGCGAGCTGCTTGCAGCTAAAAATTAGTTTTTTGTTATAAAAACACCCAGACAAATTTCGATCACGTGATCGTTTCCGACTAAACCCAGGGTATGTTGCTACGAATTTGAGGTGTTTTTAATTTTTCCAAGTTTATTTTTCATTTAAGGCGTTTTTTTTTATTTTCGTATAAACTGAGGATATAAATTACTTAATTATTTTTAATCCAATACGCCTTATTCATGTCCCTAAAATTAATCTTTGGTATCGTTTCACTTATTTTATTAATAACAATATTTAAATTAAAACAAGTTTATTGTTGGGAATCAATTAATCAATTCAACATGTATTTCATTCAATACATTTTTAAAAAAATAATAATTAGTCGCATACGTTTTTTATTGTAATAAAAAAAAATCTATCCATATACATATTGTATTACCTATATAATTATAATAGTTTTCTAGTTCCCATAAAACAAGCTTTGACTAGCTAATTTTGGGACTAGATGGTGCTGTGTGGATTGTCCTGCATTATAATAATTATTATTATTATTATACCAGGGTACAAATAAAGAGCCTTTTCTTGCGACGACGGCGTTAATGATGGCGTTTTTTAAATGAATATTTATTATGACGTCACTGTAATAGTTAGACATATATTGTAGCGATATTTTTTGTAGATAATAATGTGTTCTGCAAAGTCGTAGTACATTGTTTTGTTCTATCATCAATAGTTTTCGTAGCGCACGCGCCGAAAGACATTTTGTGACTAACTTTTTTACACCTTGTTTTAGATAATTTAAGTTTTAGTAGGGATCCTTTTTTTTACTTATAAATATAGTCTATGTTGCTGAAGGATAAGTAGCATTCTAATGGTGAAAGAGTCTTCGAAATCGGTCACTTTGTGAGTTTATTCGTTACATACATACAAATCTTTCACATTATAATATTACTAGTTGCGCCCCACGGCTTCGCCCGCTTGTAAATTTATTTGTCAAATTGAGAACTATATCGATGTCCAAGGCTGAGAATAATCACTACGTTTGATTTTTTGGTGGGTAGGCCACGTTTTGGAATTTAGAGCCGACGCGGAGAGCGGATGCGCTTATCTATTATTTACATACGTAATGGTTTTCAGGTAATGGTATCATGTTTTGAGTGAATGAGAGAAAAAGGAAAAGTTATTTTTCTTTTCCTAAAAATTTATTGCAAAAGCCCTAGGGGTTATATTGTAAAACATAAAAATACGTATTTAATTATTCACTTCAAAATTTATTTGCACTGTGTACAAAATTTACCACCCTATTTAACCCCTTCAAAGGTTAATTTTCAAAATAATACTTCACATGTGTTATTCTAGGTAAAATAAATTAGTAGTTACTGCAATAATTATAACAAACATTCACACAGACTTTCACTTTTAATGTAATAGTAACATAGTAAGTATAATAAAATTACCTACATAAAAACTATAAGACAAACAGATACTATTAAATTATTTATAAATCTATGGAAGCGATATTTGATTCACATAAAAAAATCATCTACCGAAATCAATCAGAAAACTTTGTAAAAATTACTGGTGGATCAAGATTTTATAGCAATACTCGCTTGCGTAGCACGATGCCCCGCCCACTCGGTGTCGAAATACCTAAATCAGCATAACGTAGATTTGTGAACCGCCTCTTAAGTAGTCGTATTTTTACACCTTTGTAATATACAAGAATTAGGCCAAACAGAAATTCTGTACTGAGTTTTCATTTGGTACATTTTCTTTCTTATTGGTTTTAACAAAAGTAAGACAATCGCCCAACTGCTTCTGCAGTAGATTCAGAGGTATTTTTCTTGTTTTTTAATAGGTATTTAAAGTTTGAGTTCCGGTTTGATCTGGCGTCATGCGTGCCCATAGAACTGCTGTGTTTCATCAGCAACGAGCACCGGTGGACCATCTTCTGCTGGCTCAGACTCAACAGGATGTTCCGAATCGTAAGTAGGAGAGACCAGGGCTCGAATTCCACTATTGTTTAGTGGAATTCGCTTCACCATTAAAATAGTATCGTGTTAAAATGACAGTGAACTCCTTTTGGTGTTCTGCTAGCACCAACTTTCTGAGGTTCATTCATAGCTGTGACGATTATGTTATGACTACCAATTTGTCAGTTTTCGTATTCTATTAATGAAAGTCTCTTCAATAGGTCGTACCACTTAATATCGACGAAATTTAAGTCTTAGTCGATATTATGAAAAAAATAGTGAATACCAAATGCACAAACGTCATTTTAGCCATGTTGATAGTATGGCGCTGTTGAGACCTTTGTTTTGAAATTAGTGGAATTTGGCCCCTCCAAGGTGAAACGAAATTTGTGTCAAATGAAGAATAATATATTCTACAAATGTACAGATACATACAGACACAGGTAGATAGTGTTATATACATACCTCTTATATAGTTAAATTTTTCAGATAAGTTACATAAATAAAAAATAATGCTGCACAATCCACACAGCACCATCTAGCCCCCAAGTAAGCTACTCAAAGCGTGTGTTTTGCGTACTAGATATCTGATATATTTAATTTACACTCGAGAGCAATGAATCCGGGTCACTCAAAGAATCCAAAAAATCTCGGAAAGTAAGAATGCTAGGTTAATGCAATAAATTGTATTTAATAGACAATTTAATACTCCTTAAATGAAAGTTAAAAAAATATGAGTCACCATACATTTTATTAACACAAAATTACATAAAGAAAAAAAACTGCTGATCTCTCCTTAAAACAAAAATAGGAAACATGAAATTTTTGAACTTTATGACGATTTTCTTGAATTTCAATACTTCGTATTACCTCCTCGTGCTTCCATTACTGCGTTTACGCGGTTTGGCATGCTGTACAACAAGTTCCTTATGCTATTTTGGAGAATATTCTCCCATTCCTCTGTGAGAGCAATTTTGAGCTCAGGAAGCGTGATTGGGGGAGGGTTTCGTTGTTTTACGCATCTCCCTAGCTCGTCCCAAGCATGCTCGATCGGGTTGATATCCGGGCTGCGCGCTGGCCACTCCATACAAGTAATGTTCATCTCTTGAAGGTAGTCATTCACAATCCTTCCTGTATGAGGTCGGGCATTGTCATGCATAAATATAGCATCCTCACCCAAATTGACCATAAATGGACCAACGTGTTCGTTGAGGATTTCTACCACATATCTTACGCTAGTTAAAGAGCCGTTTTCTATGATCACCAGCTCTGTGCGACTTTCAGAGGAAATTCCGGCCCACACAAGTACAGACCCACCACCGTAGGCTACTTTTTCTTCGATGCATGCTTGCTTGAATCTTTCCCCTGGTCTTCTATACACTCTGTGTCTTCCATCGTGCTTGTAGAGCATAAATTTTGATTCGTCGGAGAACATAACTTTCGACCAATCTTCAATACTCGAATTTACGTGGTTCTGGGCATATCTTAGTCTTGAAATACGATGGCCACGCTCCAGTTTAGGGCCGTTTGCAGGTCTAAGGGGTTTTAAGTTAGATTCAGCAAGCCGACGTCTTACTGTCCATGCACTTGGGTTACTTCCTCCGAGGCGTCGAAACTGATTTGTGAGTTCAGTTCCTGTGAGAAAGCGATTTCGAAGCATGGTGTTCACCAAGTATCGGTCTTCTCGTGCTGTGGTACACCTAGTTCTGCCCGTTCCTGGTCTGCGTAGGTTAGAACCAGTTTCTTCGTAACGACGGAGAACTCTTTGTACTGTTGACAGCGACACACCGACAGTCCTGGCTGTATCGCGCTGACTCCGGCCGGTTTCCACCAATGTAAGTATTCTGGTGCATTCTTCAAGTGTAAGCGACATGATTTCAGCTTGAATAATGAATATTGAGCACTATCAACCTGGTTTATGTACCAACATAAATGACAGATTACAAACAAAAGCAAAAACAAATCCTGTAATTTCGTAGTTCCATCTTCGACAGTGTTCCCTTTTCAAATTTGATTTTTTTATGATATAACTTTACAATAACTAAGAAGTTTTAATACTTTCATTTAAGGAGTATTAAATTGTCTATTAAATACAATTTATTGCATTAACCTAGCATTCTTACTTTCCGAGATTTTTTGGATTCTTTGAGTGACTCGGATTCATTGCTCTCGAGTGTATTACACAAAAACAAAGATATTTTTATAGATAATATGTTTTGAAGTATCGACATAGTGACATTTTGTTTCAGGCGACAGTGCACAAGTCGCTATACAGGCACGAGGAGCGTATTACAGTGAACCTTACATTGATGACGATCTTCTCTGTCTTCATCTGGTTCACTCTATTCGTCCACGGCGTCTCTTGTCTCTGGTTCTGCATCGGAACCATAGAGGACTTGAAGGAACCTAATACTTCTTGGATGTGGAAAGGTTACACTTTTATCATCAACTCGCTGTTCCTTTTAAGAATTTAGAATGACAAATTTTTGATTATATACCAATACTAGCAACCCGCCCCGGCTTCGCACGGTTTTATTATACGTATAAACCTTCCTCTTGAATCACTCTATCTATTAAAAAAAACCGCATCAAAATCCGTTGCGTAGTTTTAAAGATTTAAGCATTCAAAGGGATATAGGGACAGAGGGACAGAAAAAGCGACTTTATTTTACACTATGTTGTGAATTTGGAAAACTTACTACGGCTAATTCTAACACACTTGATCAGCAAATATGTTTTCTTTTTTAATTTTTCGAATGTCTAGCCTTCTCCCATTGGCGTAGGTATAGGGGAGGTGGGGATGGTTGGCTTCTTTGGATTTTTTATTGTTAATTCTGATCGACGATTCTGATCCTGAGATACGAAAGCAGAGTTTGGCGGCCACCAAGAGCCACTTCGTATCTCTTCCTAAGCTAGACAAAATAAAACTACTACAGAAGCATTAAAAAAGCTTAAATGTTAGCTATAGCAAACTGTACGTGTGAATTTTGGAATTCCTTTGTTTAATCAAATTATATGATTAAATAAGTGGTGGCGCCAGTGTTCCTGCTGCATTCGCCTCAAAGCGTGTCTGTTCGTAGATGACGGCACGTCGTGGTGCACTAACAAGTACCTGTGTTCTCTGTACTTCGTGCTCACCACGTTCACCCAGAACGGAGTCGGGGACATCATGCCGAAGAAACATTCTGAAGTGAGTATTTGCCCCTCCCTCCTCATTTGTCAGGTCACATTAATTATCACTATGACTACTTACTATAAAACAAAGTCGCTTTTTCTGTCCCTATTTCCTTATGTCCCTTTGACTGCTTAAATGTTTAAAACTACGCAACGGATTTTGATGCTGTTTTTTAATAGATAGAGTGATTCAATAGGAAGGTTAATTTATACGTATAATAAAAACGTGCGAAGCCGGGGCGGGTCGCTAGTTCTATATAAACCAAAAGAAACAGAAGTTAACTCTGATGACCGATGTAGAGCGGTGGGCAAAGGTTCAATCATTCAATTCGAAACGCGTGGAAAAATATATCCGAATATTACTATCTCTAATAAGCTGATAGAAGCGTGGCGAGTGAGTGCTATAGCATGAACTGATGTTGAAAGCATAACAGTAGACGTTCAAAATTTCGTATGAAATTTACTGTGTTCCGTTTTCAAAAGTCATCGACTGAAAAGTTTGAAATTTTGCACGAAGAATTGTTGTTCTGAAACTAGACAATAAGTGCTATGTTCCCGACAAACTGGCACGTAAGATTGATGATGTTGTTGAAACAAATAGGAAGAAAATATGCCATTTTTGTCGAAAAAACAAAGAAAATGAGAGTCGCTTACATTTTAGGAAAGTATTTTTCAATAAATCTATTAAGGGACCTAGATAAAACCTATTGAAATACGAAATCCCCATAATATAGTGGAAATATACTCATATATACAAATATATTTGGTATTACGTTTGTATCGATTCATCATTAGAAAGCCTATTAAGTAAGTGAAGTGGACATCACCGTTCGTACTTCCTCAGGTGGTGTTTGTGATAACTCTGGAGATAGTGTCGACGATGGTTTACATGATCTACGTGGGGGAGTTCTCCAACATCATCCAGTACCAGTCCTTCCGCTGCTTCAGCTTCTACACCAAGTATCTGGAGCTTCAGGTAAGGTACACGCAATTGGGGTTCCATATAATATCATATTCAACGGAGCAAACGAAAAGCGCTTTTTTAGATAATGGGCATAATAGAATCCCGTGTGTTTATAATCAAAAGATGGAATTCAAATAGCTAGAGCTATTTGTAGGATATATCACTTTTTGTAATGAGCCGCCATGCTGATTATTTTTGCCTTTGCACCTTTTTCTTAACTTTGACTTGTCTAAGTGCTTATTTTGTAAGCATTAAGAAGGCTTGGAACCACTCCTAAATCTCAGCGGCCGATCCATGTTTTATTTGTTCTGAATGTAAATGTCTAATTACTTGAATTTTCTTTTTTTGTGTATAATAATCGTAATTATCGTTTCGAATCTTATTTAAAACAAAGAATTCACTAAAATTATAAAATTTAAACCAATAATATTATGCTGCCAATTTGAAAATATTAAGACTCCAACACTTTTGTTCGTTTGATCATCTATGAATGGATTTTGGGTTCACAGAACACTGGAACAAAACGACGAGAGATAAATCTCATTTTACCAATGATAGGTGTGAATGTGAAGACAATGGGAGAGGAAGATCACAGACTGCAAAATATGGCATGAGTTAGAAAGATTGTGTAAAATATAGCATAGGTCAGAAAGATTGTGTGAAAGATGTTCTGAGTTAGAAAGCTTGTTTAAACGATGGCATAGATCAGAAAGATTGTGCGAAAGATTAAGGAAGGCATTGGTTAGAAAATTATGCAAAAAATGCCATGATTCTAAAGAAACTCTTTGATTTTTTTATTTAATTGAATCTTTTTCAATAAACGAAAAAAGTGAACTAGAAGCCTTGTCCTCTTCAGCTACTTTCGACACTGTCACCATAGAAATAAGAATTTCAACTGTTGCAGGAATTCCTTCGTAACAACCGCGTCTCCAGGAACCTGGCGGGCCTCGTGAACCGCTACTGTGTGCATCTGTGGAGAGAGTCCAGCGGCAAGCAGATTCCCTTCTTCTTGATCAAAGCGCCGCACGCAATGCGCCTGCAAATCATGTCTGCCGCCTACCTGCATCACCTCACCAGGGTGGGCCATGCCTTCATTGTTATCATCTCAAGCACAATCCCTTCTTATTGATCTAAGCGCCGCACGCGATGCGCCTGCTAATCATGTCTGCTGCCTACCTGCACCATCTCACCAGGGTGGGCCATGCCTTCATTGTTATCATCTCAAGCAGACTCCCTTCTTCTTGATCCAAGCGCCGCACGCAATGCGCTTGCAAATCATGTCTGCCGCCTACCTGCATCACCTCACCAGGGTGGGCCATGCCTTCATTGTTATCATCTCAAGCACAATCCCTTCTTATTGATCTAAGCGCCGCACGCGATGCGCCTGCTAATCATGTCTGCTGCCTACCTGCACCATCTCACCAGGGTGGGCCATGCCTTCATTGTTATCATCTCAAGCAGACTCCCTTCTTCTTGATCCAAGCGCCGCACGCAATGCGCTTGCAAATCATGTCTGCCGCCTACCTGCATCACCTCACCAGGGTGGGCCATGCCTTCATTGTTATCCTCTCAAGCAGACTCTCTTCTTCTTGCTCCAAGCGCCGAACGTGATGCGCCTGCAAATCATGTCTGCCGCCTACCTGCATCACCTCACCAGGGTGGGCCAAGCCTTCATTGTTATCCTCTCAAGCAGACTCCCTTCTTCTTGATCCAAGCGCCGCACGCAATGCGCCTGCAAATCATGTCTGCTGTCTACCTGCATCACCTTTACAGGGTGGGCTATGCCTTCATTATCATCCTCTCAACTGGTGGAATACCCGCTCGTCATTGGTGCACCAATGCATTGCATTGTCACCTATTGTCGGTACTACTATGCGATGGGAAGAGTAAGGGTGTTGCAATTCTTATATAGATAAAGTGTTCTAAGTTGTCATGGCACCCAATGGCAAACCTGACAAAATATTTTTAATATTTTTTTATTGCTATATTGCTCTACTTACTCTTTCTATTTCAGCACCACGTCTTTGAACAATGTGAACCAGATTTCCTGCGGCAACTTGCTGGCTGCCTGAAATTGTACTCCTATAACGAAGGTTTGATATCTATTAGACTTTAGCCAGACAATTATGAGTAATGACCAGATAATTATGAGTAATGACTCATAATTCTCTGGTATGCAGTGTTATTACTTACTCTGACTTAGGTACATAAATAGAAGAAGACAATACTTTAAGTTAGCAGACTATTAGGCATAAGAGGGTAAAGGTCGTCCATAAATGAAAAATAACATGATGGGTTGTAGACAGTTGTAGTGCTGCAGTGAAGTATCACGAATAATGTTTTTCGTTAAATTAAATTAGAAATAGATCACCCTCCTCTCGAAACAATGCCAGCCACATGGGAGAGTTGATTCTACCAAGCTAAGTTTGAAGGATGCTGTCTTAGGAGAATAGCAGCAAATCCATCCGTCATGTACTCTGCAAACATCCCTGATGCACTGCAGAAACGGGGTAGTTAATTAGTTAGTGAATAAGTTCCTTCTGGGAAAGCGTGCTCCATCATAGGCCACATCTTCGCTAACCTGAGATAGGGGCCAAACGCTCGACCATTTCCAATAAAAAAAAGTTCCAACATCATCCGTAAAAAATTATGATATTGTAGACGTAGAGCCTCTAGCGGTCGTTTAGTGTAACTAACCCCTTTCCCGGTGTAGAAACTTTGGCAGTGTGCTTTAAAGAGTATTGTCTCTTATGTTATGTTCCTTTCTGTTATATTTTTTTATCAACAATAGACCTTCGTTTGACCACAATCTCACCTGATGGTAAGTGACGACGTGGCCGAAGATGTGTTAGATGTGTAGTTATGTTCTTTTTCTGGTGTACAATAACCAATAGGGGTAACGAGGCTCTCCGGGTTTTTAAAAAAATATCTGAGCGTCTGGTCGATGCGACGCGTGACCCGAGAGCTGGTGAATATCTGGCTCAGCGCATCAGCATTGCCATACAGCGTGGTAATGCAGCCAATGTCTTGGGGACGCTTCCGACTGGTATTGACATGGATCAATTGAGCTACCTTTAGACTGTTTGCAACCGTCTGCAGTTAGCTCAATGGTTTCAATTGTAAATACTAGTTGTAATTTTTCTTGCTTGTTATATTCGTTGTTAATAAAGCGTGTACAGTAAAGTATTTTTGTATTGTATTGTTTTGTCTCCAGGCATGTACGTGGTGAAGACCAATGAGATCACAGACTCCATGTACCTCATCCACAAGGGGCGCGTGCGGGAGCTGCTCATGCATGGGAATGAAATCAACCAGATCACCCGCGTCTACCCAGCAGGCTCTTATTTCGGCGTTGTAAGTCATTTTAGACTGTACTCTGTTTTAAAAAAGCTTTTATTATACAGAATATCTTTTATTATAGGCTTATGTCTAGCTGTAGACTGACATAGATTGATGATGATACTTACATAGGTACTCAATCGAAAGAATAAATATTTTTATATTTTATTAATACAGGACTTATAGACTAGGTAACTTGAGCTACCTTTAGACCGTTTGCAACCGTCTGCAGTTAGCTCAATGGTTTCAATTATAGATACTTAGTAGTTTTAATGTGTTCTATTCCTTGGTTGTAATTATTACTCACACTTAAATACACATATTTAAAATAAAAATCACTACATAAAACAAAGTCGCTTTCTATGTCCCTAGTTCCCTATGTCCCTTTGAACGCTTAAATCTTTTAAACTACGCAACGGATTTTGATGAGGTTTTTTTTAATAGATAGAGTGATTCAAGAGTAAAGTTTATACGTATAATAAAACCGTGCGAAGCCGGGGCGGGTCGCTAGTAAGTAATAATAATAAACATAAGTCATTATCATTAGGTATGAAGGGTCCCCTGGCAATTTGAAGGCTCTTCATTTGAGTAAAGAAAATATTTTTTCAGAAATTTCAGAATCTGAGAAAATCTTTACCAAAACAAATTAAGTTAGTAAACTAGATAGAGTTTTAAAAGCCCATCCATCTTTCATCCCTATTCATCCAAAATATTACATTCGTAATAAATTCGAATTTAATTCGTACGAGTAGGGTAATGTGTAAAAACTAGCACAACTGAGATATTATTCAAAAACTTGGTTAGTAACTAATTTTATCAGCTGTTTTTGTAACCGTTACTCAGGGAAAATGTTTGTCTGTTTGCAGATACAAGGGCTGACTGCCAACACGCCATACGCCCGCACTTACCAGACCGTCAGCAACGCACAGGTCCTGACTCTCTGCCGCGACGACTGGCTCTACCTCACGCGGCACTTCCCGAAGAGTCGCGACGAGATCAACAAGCACATCCACTCCGACATCAGCCGCATCGGCAAGGGCAGCATCGCCGGAGCCGGCGGCCGCTTCTGGCCGCTGCCCAACCAGTTCAAGCCAAAGGTCACGGAGGTCTCGGACCAGGACTCGCAAGCCAGCCACCCGCCGCCGCCTGACGCCGTCTCGCAGACCGACGCTCTTCTCCCGCGAGAAGGCGCCTCCTTCAAACCAAAGAACGAGGTTGATGAACAAATGGAGGAAACAGAACAAAAAAAACAATGGCCCACGATCCGCGAAGAGGAGGAGGAGGGAACAGATGAAGGACAATCTTTCCAATGGCCCACGGTACGCGAAGACAGCACGGAGCTGTTCCCCTCGAGAAAGCCAAAAGCTAAAACTCCAGCTGAATCATTGAAAAGCGCTGCCAGTGATGTAAGCGTAGCTTCTGAGAGAGAAAAAGAAATGGTTTCCATGGATATTTCAAAATTGAAGCCAAATGAAGACACTGAAAAAGAAATGGTTTCTGTGGATATATCAAAATCGAAGCCAAATGAAGACGCTGAAAAAGAAATAGAAACTACCGTGGTTGATCTACAAGAGAAGCCAGAACAGGCCGGTACCAGCGGTGGGACAGAGTCTGCTGACACCACAGGAAGATCATCGGAGGACAAACGAGAGCAGGGCACGTCTACCTCGAGAGTGCCCAGGAAGTCGCTGCGCCTTCGCTACGACGGCGCGAAGGATGAGGATGATGATGACGAAAATGAAGACAAACCCAATGAAGCTGTCTGAAAACCGTAAGCAAGCAATAAAGCAGACTGCGGCTCTAGAATTGCGAGCCTTGTGCGCTCTGCAAATAACTACCACTCGGAAAATAACTTTTGTCGAGACTTATTTTATTAAAAATGTATTTTTTTTACTCAGATGATATTTAAATTAGAAACTCATTTACTAATATTATCTTTTTATAATTTATTTGATACCTAGTTTTATCTTAAAATGATTTTCAGAATTTTAATATGTGTGTTCTTACGAAGAGAGAAGGGATAGCTGGCGGATGGTATTTCATGACATGTGTTTAGAGATATAGCTTGGCAAAAAAGTCTTGAAACGGAACTAATTTTTTTGTTTAATGGCAACATTCTTAAAACGCTGACGTTTGATGTAAAATTGTAAACAAAGATTACGAATTCTCGGATTTTTTACTTGGATCGGTCAAGCGGTGGTGTTACAGTGACGAAAAGTGAAAAATAATGAATAAAACAGTTAGAAGTGCTGCCAGGGAGGTTATTTATAGGGTATACAGGCGATGTCTGGCAGAATTTGAGGCCAGAACTATTCTTTCAGATCTCAACAATGTTTTTCAAAGAACCGCTGATATGACAGGTTTGTGAGAGTTTGTTTTGTAATTTTAAGTTGAATCAAAGGTAACTTGATGGTCCTAAAGCAGGATTAAATTAAAGTTCCACGGAACAAGTGAAATATTCAACAATAAACATCGGGCAGTTAGGTTATGTTTACGTTTGTTCTGCGTACTCTGCTATAGCGCGGGCATAGAATTTGATACTTGAGCTAGACTAGCTAATATGTAAATCTATTTCTACATAATTTAAATGTTGTGTTATTTCTTTGTAATAAAGTTACTATAGCGTTTGTATTTTAAATGGTCTAGAAATTAGGTGCCTAAATAATAAACTGAAAAAGGTAACATAAAGGTATCATAAAAAGTTTCTTCTTTGTAGGAAGCAGCTGAGCGTGCTAAAACGGAACGGTTCCAAGCTATTACGGAGGAGGATTGGAAGAATTCGTGCTAGCACGTAATAATAATAGAAAAGGAATACTGTGAGAGAGAACTTACAATGTATTAATAACAATGTATTAAATTTTAATTTACTTTATATTTTTTTCTTTATATACTTACATAACGAGAACCTTGCTCAATTAAACAATATTTACTGATACTTGTATACTATGTGTGGATATAAATGTACGTATAACAGAAATATACTCCTAAGTATCAAGACTAGCTTGGTGCGCTATAGGTGTTGCCATAAGGACCTACAGTGGCGCCCCCATTATTTTCTACTCTTTTTTGCCAAGCTATAGTTGTATAAATAAATTAAATTATAATAAAATAAATGACTTTGATTATTCATGAAGTTGTATTATTTTCATTTTTAAATATGGTTTAACAATTAGGGTTATACTACACGGCAGTTCTCCCGCCGCGGGAATCCGCTCGTCAAAACTACCGCAGACCATCAAACTACACGACACGGTTATCGCTGACCTCTGTTCTTTTCCACATGGATCCGCTAATGATTATAATCCCGTGCAAAAAGACGTAATAACGGGAAACCGCCCGTGTAGTTTAAAGCGGCGGTTATCAGCGCTGGTTTGATGCTTCATGCGGCGGTCGTATTTTTTCCGCCTGTAAACCGCGCAGTGTAGTATGCAACATACAACTTTCATATTAAATTGACAAGTGCGGTTCAGAAGCGGATTGCCGCCGCGGGAGAACCGCCCGTGTAGTATGACCCTTAAAGTTATAAAGTTAAAAACTTCACAAAATTCTAATTATTTAAGTTGGCAGTGGTACTAAACCTTCCATCAACAGCCATTCACGTCGAACACCATCTTTCTAGGTGGCCTAATTAGTAGGTAGGTACTATTTTTGGGATTTTTTCTGGTGTCATCAGAACAAGCAGAAGGTCCAATTAATTCGCATAACGTATTTTTGACAGTTTTCATTCATCATTCCATTGGATTATTTGATTTATTAGATAGAATTAGTCATTTTTCTTAAACAAAAAAAGGTAGGTATGTTTTTTTATAGTTTTCCATTTTGGGACAGGCGAAAAACTGGTATAAGGGGTATTACACTACACGGTATTCAGGGACCCTAACCCTAACTAAGAGTGGTGTAATAAGATTTAGGGTCCCTAAGCGACGGACCCGGACGATATTCAGGGCCCGGTAGTTAGGGCCCTGAATAACGTGCAGTGTAATAATACCGCTTTATCTGCAAAGATTCTTAGTAAGTGTACAACATAGACTTAAAATTTTTCACTACTAACTTTATGGTGTACAATAGGTTTATGTTCTCTTTTGAATACATACTCTATCACTAAGACCAAGTAGGTACCTTACGTTCCGTAAGGCTCTATCAGAACATCAGTGACGGAAGGTTTGTTGTTTGACAAGAAGATCAATAATTGTCATATCTTTGTAAAGAAAATGCATAAGATTTTAAGAAAATGAGAAATGATAAAACATAAATCAAAGTTCAAAGAACAGTTAAAGATATAATCTAAATCTATTATTTATTTGAACAGGGAGAATTGATATTACCGAAACAATGAGGCGTGTGAGTAGGACCAGCGATGGCTCTAAGCTGAGCTCTAAATTTCACAAGGAAGGTTATATGTTCACTAATACGACTCAGGACACCAGGGATATCGAATTCGATTACGAGGAGGCATATATCGAGGTTAGACACAATATCACTTGATTTTGTAAATGTTTGATTTTCTGGTGAGTATCTGGCTTAGCGCATCAGCATTGCCATACAGCGTGGTAATGCAGCCAAAATATTAGGGACGCTTCCGACTGGTATTGACATGGATCAATTGGGCTACATTTAGACTGTTTGCAACCGTCTGCAGTTAGCTCAATGGTTTCAATTGTGTATACAAGTTATTATTTTTTCTGTTCCTTAATTGTAATTTTCGTTAATATGAGGGGAAGGAAGTCACTAGGTGTCAATTTAAATGAAGTAGTTAAATAAAGTCTTTTCATTGGAAGAAGTTTACAGAGGACTAAGAAATAAGTGCTTGAACAAAACTAACTAGGTAGGAACAGGAGGTATCCTGGAATTGGCGGTCTTATCCCTTACAAGGATTTCTTCCAGACTACCTACCATTTCTTCATCTAACAACTGCCAAGTTATCTATCGCCACGCAGCATCGAGCGCGCGTCTAAATCCGTTGATGATATGGTTTCTATCAGTTACATCATCGTTGAAATAAAAACTTTTACCAATAAAGCTTTTTTGAGGTCTTCATACATATACTTAGTCTAAATTTGTCAATCGTTTCAACTATATAGGTGTAATTTAATTTTTTCTATTCCTTGATCCTCGTTGTTTAATAAAATAGAACCTTATTTTGTAAATTGTCTATAGAAAAAAAGGCTGTAGGTTTGAAGGGTTTGCATATAATTTTAACCGATATACTGAAAAAAGAAAGAAAAGGGCTTCGTTATTGGCAATCCCTAAAGTTCTTCGTCAGCCGACAAAAAGCTAGGAAATAGAAAATATTATGTTCACTTTACTTGTAGGTAAGCGGCTTCTAACACATTGTTTTGTTGGAAACGTTCCAAGGCTTTTTTATTACCCATGTAATAAAAAAAAGTTCCATCCCAGTTCCCATGAACTGGGATGGAACATTTACATATGGTCTGGAAAGTACCTATCTTACGTTAGTTCTATTCCATGGCTAGAATTACATCTATTCAAAATTCAGCCTGATAAGTTCAGTTAGTTTTTGAATGAAGGAGTTAAAAACATCCATACATACAAAATTTCACGTTTATAATATTAGAAGGATTCGAGAACCATGAACAAGGTCGTCCAGACTACAACAAAAAAACTAAATTTATTTATTTATGTTTAACAAAATCCACAGCCCTTAATTAATATAACTATGGTCGTGGTCATATAATATGTTTGGAACTGGTTGAATGAAAATCTGGACACTTTTCGAAACGTATCGTGAAAGCGGTGTTAAATTTATGCAATTCTCATTTGAACAGTACTTTATTTATGACGACGACCGATGTGGCGCGGTGGGCGAAGGTCCGCCTGCGACGCAGGAGGTTGCGGGTTCGATTCCCGCCTCTGAACAAATTTATGTACGTATGCTAGGTATGTGTGGAGCACTAATGCTAAAAGGAAGCATTCATCTGGGCAACCACCTACTGAGCCCAGAAGAGCTAAGAAAAATCACACACAGTTCCTAGCTGCTGCAAGGGTAGGTAAGTGGCGAATTATGAACGCCGCATCTTCAAGGGTGAACACACTTAGTGGCGATCACAATATTCCTCTCATGACCGCAGTGATACAACCACCTTGCGCAAATAAAAAGGAAATTACAGAAGATAATTGGTATAAAATGAATTGGTTCTAGAGAGAGTACCCCCTTTGGTGGACGTTGGACATGCTCCGCCACAATCTCCACAATCTGCCGGAGAACAAGTATTGGAACCTGCTGGTCTGCGCCTTCACGCTGGCCGGCATCGTGTGGACCATTATCGAGCTCCGGAACGTTCTGCTTTTCGACATCGTCTATAATATCGTCTACGGCGTCCACTCTGTCGCGGTCTGCTACAATGTCTTCTCTCAACAGGACTCTTCTATCACCATTTGGAAAATATGTTAGAATTCCTTTTTAGTCGTTGCTAGTTGCGCCCCGCTTCGCCCGAGTTGAAATTTATTTGTCGAATTTCAAAAATGTGTTGCATTGCATGTCTCCTAGGGGTAGTTTCGTAAAAATAAAAAAAAAGTGTTTAATTATTTACTTTGTAGTTTATTAATGCTGGGTGATTCTACGAAAACTCTTTTTTTGTCTGACTTCTGTGGCACATTTTTTTTTGTTGAAATTGCACATCATGATAGTATATTCTAAATGAAGATTTAATTTTGAATTTTTTGGTAGTGAAGGGAACTTTATTGGCTTTATGGTTACGGAGTTATTCAATTTTAAAAATATGGTGTCCACGGAAATCAGAATTTATATCACCAAAATCAAATATGGGTTGGTTTATCAATAAAAATATGTGTTTTCGGTAGTAAGTAGATTATTAAGGTTCTTAAAACTAAGGACCAATTATTTGACGTTTGTAGTTTTAATCAGTTTTTACAAAAACACCTTTAAATCATTAATGTAAATACAAGTAACTTTTTACAAAAATCACACTAATAATGTTTATCTTTGTATTAAAAATATTATAATTATTCATTTGTATTTATTATAAACTTTTATCCTAAAAAACATCATAAAAACTGTAAAAAAATATTATTGAGATGTTAATCAACCCGAAAATCCACGGAAATCAGTACCACGGAAATCAAAATTAATTACAAAATCTTAGAAATTTTCTTAATTTGCTGGTTTATTTTACATTGAAATATGCAGTCGAAATTAGGAACACAAAAGGCATGAATTATCATAATAAATAAAACAATAGGATTAGCATAAACAAATTTATAGTCAACATGGTAATCAGAATTTCTAGATACCAAGCCACGGAAAGTGATTACGTACTGAAATAACAGAGTGACGTGGAGACATACACACTTGTTGTACACACCACTGATGGGGCGTGACTGATAGTTTCTCTCGACCTAACAACTATTTACGCAGATGTTAAAGTACAGCATTTATGAATGAATTAGTGCGCACCAGGGGAATCAGAGCTAAACGACGGACGCGAAGTTATCTCGTTGTAACTTGTCAACTAAAGCTTAGTTTTGCGTAGTAATAGCGTCAAATAAGCAAGTAACTATCTGGGTTATTGTGAACCTATGTAAATTAGTACTAGTGTTTTCAGGAAATGATATAAAAATTTATTAACACAGGAACATGAGGTCCGGACGCACCACGGAAGTCAGAATTTCCAAGGATTTTATTTATTTTTACTTATTTAAAATAAGAATATTAAAAAACTAAAAAAGGCCTCCCCTATTATCTTTGTCTAATCTACTACCATAAAAAAAATCAAAGGGCTAGGGATACTTTTTGTATGATTTTTCGAGCCGGCCATGTTTATTTCCAACCTGGGAGAATCACCCTGCTGAGTTTAGAGTGAATCAAACCAAGGAATAATAATTTACCATACAAACTTTACCACCTTATTTAACCCCTCAGAGGTTAAAATTTCCAAATTTTAATATCCTATGTGTTATTTTAGGTCTTAAACTATCTACACACCAAATTTCATTTTAATAAATAAATAATTCTGGACAGTCCACACAGCATCATCTAGCCCCAAGCTAAGCAAAGCTTGTGTTATGGGTATTAGATGACTGATATACATAATACAATACATTACATAGATAGATATTTTTAATTATACGTTCATAGAAAAACACACAGACCAATTACTAAATAACTTAAGTAGTAACGGTGATTACTAATAACAAACATTCACACAGACTTTCCCATTTATTATAATAGAAAGATAGTATGTAGTACTGGACGGATGGTGGACAGACATTAAAACAACTGATTACATCAAGAAATGTCATCAGTCTTAATTATATTGCATGTCATGTAATATATTATAATATAATATATTCATTCTTGTGGAAATTGATAGAAAATTTTTTAAATATTACATATAGGTATATAATATTCATTCTTATAAACTGATAGACTATAAATAATAGGAATAGGTTTCTATATAAGTAATTATTTGTGTAAAATCTCCAGTAGGTAGGTAAGGCACTAAGTTTCCATTTATATCAAAAAATCTGGTCTAGAAGTGGTCAGATCTCGTGTTTATGTAGGTACTAGCGACCCGCCCCGGCTTCGCACGGTTTATTATACGTATAAACCTTCCTCTTGAATAACTCTATCTATTAAAAAAACTGCAACAAACTCCGTTGCGTAGTTTTAAAGATTTAAGCATACAAAGGACAGAGAAAGCGACTTTATTTTATGCTATGTAGTGAAGTATACGTATTTTTCATTTAATCGCCCTTATTATTGCTTGTATCTATAGTATAATATTTGTATCTATATAATATTTCTATGGAACAAAACCCTTCGTTAGAGAGTACGACTCGCTTTTACCAGGTTTTTTCAATAAATTCTGTTTTTTCTAGTTGGATTGCTGGTGGACTTGATTTCGTTCGCTCACTTCGTGAACCGAAAACCAACATTCAAGATGTTCTGCTACTTCATCCGCCTACATAGACCCTTTTGGTACCTTTGTGAGTACTAACTAAATAAAACCTACTAATATTATAAACGCGAAAGTTTGTAAGTATGGATGGATGGATGGATGTTTGTTACTCTTTCACGCAAAAACTACTGAACGGGTGTGGGTGAAATTTGGCACAGAGATAAATTATAGTCTGAAATACCACATATGCTATAATTATTTTATTTCAGAATTCCCACGGGAATGGGAACTACGCGGGTGAAACCGTGAGGCGCTGCTACGCAAAAACTACTGAACGGATCTGGCTGTAATTTGGCACAGCGATAGATTGTAGTGTGGAATATAAATATAATAATAGAATATATAACTTTCGCGTTTATAATATTAGTAGGATTTGTAAACTATCTGCCAAATCTTATGTTTTCATTTTATGTTTCCAAAATAATTCGAATAAGAAATTGAACTTTGTTTTAACTTTGATAAGTCACGTACTCTTGAATCACTCTATCTACTAAAAACCGCTTCTAAATCGGTTGCGTAGGTTTAAGGATTTAAGCATACAAAGGGACATAGGGACAGAGAAAGCGACTTCATTTTGTAGTATTTAGTGATTAGTGATACTGTACTATACTATACTATACTATACTGTATATGTTTATACAATATATGTTCATATTTTTGCAATATATGTTTATCTTTTATCCAGTCTCTGCGAATGACTTCAACTTGAGCGCCAGTGTGTGGGGCACTACGGCTAAGGTCTACTACATATTCATGGTGCTCAGGATCTGTTGGGCGTTCATTTGGGTTCAAGTTAACCATGTAAGTTAATGCTGAAGCTACACAGACTTGAACAGAAAAAAAAAGAAAGTAAATACCTTTATTGGTACTATACAGGTACCTACCTACAGCTATATAACAGTAGTTTGAGAATCACGATTGTTTTTCTTGGTCTTTATATTTTTTTGATAAAAGTGTGTTTTCATGGTAAACTAAGATGACAAAGTAGGTAAATATTTAAAAAAATCAATGTTGCATTGCGGTTCATCTAGACAAGTAGAAATTAAAAAGAATTATCACCTAAGTTACATTACGCAACATGCACAGAAATAAATAAAAGTAGAATAACAATATGTAGATATTTTCATTTATACCAATTTTCATTTAAAATAATCTTTTGATAGTGTTTTGACGGTAGATATCTCTAAAATGTCAGTAACGTATATCTAAATAATATCTTAAGTTTGTATGACCGTGAAGCTCACGGTAGTACGGGCGATTGAAATTATCAAAAAAATACTAATACACAGAGCTAAGAATAAGCATAACTTGTGTTATGTGTACTGTATACATAATACAATACATACCGTATACTCCTAGATACTTTTTGTTATTAATGGAAAAAAACAAAAACTCCGGAACAAATATTTGAAGACCGTACCATTTATCCCAAGGAATCAAACCCGCAACCCCCTGCGACGCAGGCGGACCATTTCCACCTATTATTTATTCAGAATAATATATGGCTTGTTTTTTTAGGGAGAAACAAGCGGTAACCTGAATTCCAATGATTCGGATAGCTCTACCATATTCCTGACGGCAGCTTACGTCGTCGAACAGATATTTACGGGTATTGGGTAAGTGCTGACGGCTCTCCGGATTTAACCGGACCTAGATATACAGGGTGTTAGTGTGAACACCGTTGTCCTTGAAACCAGAGGTTCAGCATCATGAGTAGAATCCAAAACGGATGAAAAAAAATGATTCTATTTTTTACTAATTTTTAAAGAAATTTTTATAAACACTAAACGTTTGCTCACAAACACGTGACACAAGTACTTCGACCAGGCGACACGTGGCATGTGCACCTCAGTGTCGGATCACTTTCTGTGCGAATATCCCGTCTTTTGAAGGGCACAAGTAATGAAGTTACGATCCAAGTAAGGGTATAAGTACTTACGTAGGTAGGTACTTAAAGTATGTAGAGTGACTATGGCATCGTGTACGATAGCGAAGACATGAAATATCAAAATCTTGCAAAACTAAAATAGGTGTTAAGCTTTTCTCATCGGTTTTGGATTCTACTCATGATGCTGAACCTCTGGTTTCAAGGAGAACGCTGTTCACACTAACACCCTGTATATCTTTATTGACAGATAAAAAAATCATATTTTGGGAAGTGTTCAAGGGAGGGAGGTGTTCAAGCTAAATCTTTCCAAATCTCACTTGGGGGAGAGGAGAGATTAAACTACGGTAATACACAAAAATTTCAAATACCTACTAGTCTAAAGTAATGTAATAATTTATCTTTTTTTTTATTCCTATCCCTAATATATATTATCCCTAATTTGGGGAAAGAGTTGAAGAAAATCTTACGACATCTCAGCAGAGGGGGCGGGGAGGTCAAAAAATTGTGAAAAATGCCACACGTAATTTATGGATGCCCCCTTAGTAGGTAGTGTCAAATCCAAAAACCATCAGATAACATTACGGTCCAACAGGAGGCCCATTAAAGTATTTACAATAAGTAAAAGCTTAAAACATGCAGAGATGTAAAATCCAGCAAGATACAATACAATCCTTAATGATTTTATAAACGCGAAAGTTTGTATGTATGGATATTTGTTTACCTTTAACGCATAAAACTATTCAATGCTTCGGGCTGAAATTTTCAATAGAATTAGATCTAGCCCTGGAATAGAACATAGGCCTGTCATCCCATAAATCAGCTGCCATGGGAAAGAAACAGCCTAGAACCATTTCTATATCGTAACATTGCGTGCGGAACAATAGTAAACCCTAAAAAAAATGTGTAAAAAAAGGTTACCTTTATTCTCTTCCATAAGAAACCTAAGAGGAGCTTTGTTTTTTTTGGGCTTTTTTGTTGCATGTTTTTCTTTATTCTGTATATAACACATATTAGTGGATAGCGCTGTGGGCCACATTGCAAATATAGCTTATCTTTACTTAGTAAATTACTAACATTAATGTACTTATTAACAAAGTCGCTTTCTCTGTCCCTATATCCCTATGTCCCTATGAATGCTTAAATCTTTAAAACTATGCAACGGATTTTAACGCGGTGTTTTTAATAGATAGAGGAATTCAAGAGGAAGGTTTATACGTATAATAACACCGTGCGAAGCTGGGGCGGGTCGCTAGTCCCTACATAAACACGAGATCTGACCACTTCTAGACCAGATTTTTTGATATAAATGGAAATTTAGTCCTGGAGATTTTTACATATTTTACGCTAGTAAGTTTAATATAGTCGTTAGTTATTCCTTAAGAAATAAATAAATAAGAATCAAGTGAAATGTTGTTTGCAGCTCGAATGAGCACGCGAAGACTGAACTGGAGAGGCTGATGTACCTGGGGGTGATGCTGTCGGGCATCCTCATGGTGTCTGGAGTAGCCGTGGCCTCCATGTCGCTGGTGATCAGCCTCTACATGCGGTCTGAGGAGGTGTTCCGCTCGCGGTACCGGCTCATCATCAAGGAAATGGTAATGTGGTAGATGTATTAGATAATAGTACAATAGTACATTGTTACCCAAGGGTTGAAAGTAACTTATTTAGTCCCTCGAACTATTGGCGCCCTGTCTAGGGACTAAATAAGTTACGGTTACGGTTTGTCGCCCGAGTGTAGAGAGGGCGCCAATAGTTCGAGGGACTAAATAATTTACTTTCACCCGAGGTAGACACTGTGCTTTTCTTTAGGAATACAAGGAAATATAAATAAAAACATGAGAAAACAAATGAATCGAATTGCCGCTAATTTTTTTCTGTTATATTAGTCCATCAGATAGTCGAAAGCCATAAAGCCATACTGCCTTGTCTTTCGTATTTTTTGAATTCAGTGAATTTTCGCTAAGGCGAATTTTTTTTTTAGCTTCAGCATTTATTCTGCCACTATCATGGTTCAATAGTAACGTTATTGTTATACGTTAGCTGTCAGTTGAAAACGATTCTCCCTAGGGCGGAAAAGTATCACTTTCAAACCGCTCTTCAGGCATGTTCAGACCTACTTTCCGAGTATGAGTAATGAAATAGTAGATTGTTACCCAAGGGTTGAAAGTAACTTATTTAGTCCCGAGACGGGGTTTGTCGCCCGAGTGTAGAGAGGGCGCCAATAGTTCGAGGGACTAAATAATTTACTTTCACCCGAGGTAAACACTGTGCTTTTCTTTAGGAATACAAGGAAATATAAATAATAAATGAGAAAATAAATGAATCGAATTGCCGCTAATTTGTTATTATTATATTAGTCCATCTAGGATAGGTGAAAGCCATAAAGCCATACTGCCTTGTCTTTCGTATTTTTTGACTTCAGTGAATTGCCGCTAACCCGAATTTTCATTATACATAGAAAACACCCAGACCAACTGAACTTTTGCAGATCGTACACAAATTTGTTCCAAGGCGGGAATCGAACCCGCAACCTCCTACGTCGCAGGCGGATCTTCGCCCACCGCGCCACATCGGTCGTCTGATTTATGTCTCATATGAAAACCAATCAAATTACTGAGGTGTCATTTCTTGTAGGATAACTCCCATATCCCAGATGTCCAGCGGGAAACCGTAGAGACGTTCTACCTGATGTACTGGAAGAAGCAGAAGGCCGTGTCAGCTTCTAAGCTGCTGCCCACCTTTCCGCCAACGATGCTGGCGTCCATCTACATGGACATTTACTTCGAGGCTACCCAGAAGGTACAAATATAAATAAGGGTCAACATCGAGCTATGCTGCGCTGTACTGCGCTGTGCTGTGCTGTGTTTCTTAAGCTAGAGTGAGTGGGGGGAAGATGAAAAAAGGGGTAAGACAAAAAGTCTTCAATAACACCAGATTTATAGTACATATGACTGTGCTGGCAACATCGTTAGGGCCACCAATTTGTTACTTATCACAACTCAGTCAGCGGTTGCGGCTGAGAACGCCTGGTTGTGTGTAAAGTGCAATTTTCTAGGACAGTGTGTTTTTCAGGATTCACAAAAGTGATTTCATCTTGCCCCGTGTCTTGTAAATTAAATTACAAGGCAGGTACGAGTGTTTCATTGAAACATCTGCCCTTTATTTTTTTGTACATATTTACGTAATTACTTCTAAATCTCTCTATTTCTCGTATTTTAGAATTTATTTCAACTTTTAATCTTTCCCCATTTACATTTAACGGGGTAAGACAAACATATCAATGTTTTAATTTTGACCCTTTTTCAGATTTCATACTAAAAGCCAGATGTTCTCAAACTGTATCTTTGTGTAAGTTTCAGGAAGAAAATAAGAAATAAGAAAACAATTGCTGAAAGTAGTAAAACAAAAAATAACAAGAATGCTAAGAAATGTGAAATAAAAAAGAATCCAATAGAAAAAGAAAATACCTTAAAAAGTACAAAAGAAAAAAATTAATAATTATTTATGGTGATGAAAAAGAATATTCATATAGGTTTCATGTGAAATAAAAAAGGTTTCAGATTTTATTTCATTTTTCATTAAAAGATAAAAAAAATTTTTCTTCAGTCAAAACATGTGCAAATTGGCTCCAAAGTTTGAGAATCTCTTCTTCAATCTTCCCCCAGTGGGGTAAGTTCGGAATATATATTTTTTTAAATTTGTCATATCTTTGTTAAAAATAGGTATTTTGGCACTACAGTCAGTTACAACTTTTTAAATTACTTAACACTATAGACTAAGGACCATAAACTTTGCCTAAGACCTACCTAAGACACGTTTTAACGATTTTAGATTTTTATTCGATCTTACCCCGTCACCTTTTCATCTTCCCCCTGTTTCAATTAAGTAAAAATAATATTTTTAATTACAGTTTTCTACTTTTTGGACAGCTTTATCACGCTGTTATTGACATATTATAAAAATCTAGTCTTTACCCTTTAATTATGTCCAATTTACTTTTAGCTAAAGTTAATATCTATTCTTCTACATGGATTCAAAAACAACACTGACCATCTCATCAAAAAACCGTTCGATCTTGCCCCCACTCACTCTACATTTTTTTAACAATCAACATCGAGCTGTGCTGCGCTTTGCTGTAGTCTTTTTTCTCGTCAAAAATAACTTAATTTTCAAAAAAACGTAAACTTTACGACATAGTTGAATCCGATGAAGATGAAAGCAAATAAGAAGTAGATATGGATATTTTATGTTCCTAGTTCATTTTAGTAAGCACAGTTCGGCACAGAGCGGCTCAGCGCGGCGGGTAGCGCGCCTCGCTCGAGAATACTACGTTTTTAAACAGAGCGTAGCCTCACACAGCGCAGCACAGCATGGTTTGTTTGTATCCTCATTAAAATATTAGACGAGCGAGTTGAGCAAACATGGCACAGCGCAGTACAGCGCAGCACAGCTCGATGTAGATTTATCACCCTAATGCTGGGCAATTCACGCAGCATCATTACCAAGCTTACCGTTTCTTAATGAGAACTGGATTTATTTATTTACTAGCTCAGACAAGCGGCTTCACCGCGTGAAAAAATATCAATACTTATTCTAGGCTTGGCTCTTGACTTACATTATTAATTAATTGAATATTATAAATTTCTCCACAAAAAATAAATAGCTAACTTATATAGGTAGATAATCTCAAAGTCGCTTTTTCTGTCCCTATTTCCCTATGTCCCTTTGACTGCTTAAATCTTTAAAACTACGCAACGGATTTTGATGCGGTTTTTTTAATACATAGAGTGATTCAAGAGGTTTATACGTTTATACGTATAAACCTTCCTCTTGGTTCTATTTCGGTTCTATTATATAGAACCGTACGAAGCCGGGGTGGGTCGCTAGTAATATAAAAAATAACAAGTTATTTTTTGCAGCTAGAAAGCTGAAATTTGGAGCGTACATACCTTTTACTACATAAAAGATGCATCTGTGTGAGTAGAAAATGTCAATGTGGGCGTTCTATCACACACAAGATATCACAAGTCCCTCGCTTGCAGACCACGGCTTCCCCGCTACGCTACGTTTTAACTTTAGTGGAATGAAAACAAACGAAAATGTTCCTTGAAATTCCCTTAAATAATACAATACAATACAATTCATACTCTTTATTGCACACCACATTATAGAAAAACAAAACCAAAAATACTAATACTAAAACAGTTGCACAATGGGCGGCCTTATCGCTAAAAGCGATTTCTTCCGGGCAACCTTTGGATGGACACGTGAGTACTGTACAGGTATAGACGGTGGCGTATCATATACAATTATACTACATAAACCGATATTAATAGCAACAAATATAAATAAGGTTCTGTTTTGCATGTGTTTCTTTTATTTCAGTCCAAAGTGCTCAAGGATCTGTCCTCCCAGTTTCTGTCGCAGCTGGCCAATAAAATGCAGACCATCCACTACATCCCCGGGGATGCCATCATCAAGCGGAACTCTAAGATGAACGCCATGATTTACATCACGTACGGTGATGTAGAGGTATGTTACATTGAGGGAGGCCTTGCAACGATTGAACAGAATGGTTGGAAACATAAACCTAACACGCCTTATAGAAAAGAAAGAAAATAAAAAAAATTGAGAGGTGTCAAGGGACACCCGGATGGAACGAAGTTCCTTTGTTTACAAAAAGCGAAACAAACGAAGTTCCAAAAAAACGAAGTTCCTTTGTTTAGCAAAAAGTGTCGTGACAACTTTTCGTAAGAATTTTTTGCGTCTAGCCCCCTTTCACAAGGCGCGATAAGGAACTTCGTTCCAATAATAATAAGTATGAAAAATGAAAGAATCTACTTAAAACTATTTACATGAGGGGCCAAAAAAACACTGTGTCAGTATAATGCCGCTATAAGTCGCAATATGCTGAGTTTAGTATGTAGTCGTGGCGCTGATTTTCAGACAGGACCTGAATTGCATATTTCCCCACATTTCCTCCAGTTGGTAACATTTGACACCATTGCAACGCATATCCTCATATTTCCCCACATTTAAGTACCTCATTTCGTAACCCCTGAAAACGACACCATTGCAACGCATATCCTCATATTTCCCCCAGTTGGTAACATTTGACGACGACGACACCATTGCAACGCATATCCTCATATTACCCCACATTTCCCTCAGTTGGTGACCCCTGAAGACGACATGACCGCCGTGCTGCGCCTGACCAAAGGGTCTGTGATCTCCCCCTGCGGGGTGGCAGCCCTAGACGGCTTCGGCTACGCCCACCTGGAAGTTAGGGCTGCCACGTACTGCACGGCGCACGTCCTGACTGCCGAGACGCTGTGGAAGGTGGCCGTCAAGTATGGGCGGCTCAGTGGCCAGAATTCCGACATTTTGGATTATTTCTCTGTGAGTCTACTTGGCTATTCATGGAAAAGTGTAGGCCTATCCTACTAATATTATAAACGCGAAAGTTTGTTAGATGGATGGATGTTTGTTACTCTTTCACGCAAAAACTAATGAACGGATTTGGATAAATGTGGCGCAGAGATAGATTGTAGTCTGGAGTAACACATAATTTTATCCTGGAATTCCCACGGGAACGTACCGCGGGTGAAACCGCGAGGCGCTGCTAGTATAAAATGAATGAAGAAATTAAAACTTTACTTTAATACATCCTAAATCAATCCCAATACCTTTTTTACATTATAAATTAAAATTAAAATTTTATTTAAATCTTATCAAATAAAAAAACAGTACATCAGGTGGTCTTATCACTATCTACATAGTATAAAACAAAGTCGCTTTTTCTGTCCCTATTTCTCTATTTCCCTTTGACTGCTTAAATCCTTAAAACTACGCAACGGATTTTGATGCGGTTTTTTTTAATAGATAGAGTGATTCAAGAGGAAGGTTTATACGTATAATAAAACCGTGCAAAGCCGGGGCGCGTCGCTAGTACATAATAGTAACAGTTCAGTAGTTTATGCGTTAAAGAGTAAGAAACATCCAAACAAACATTGGCGTTTTAGTATTTTTAGTAAGATTTTTTTCTTAACTTATCTTCTATTTAACCTTAATAATTACCTTTTGGATAATATCTTGTATGGTAATCCATCTTTTCACATTTATTCAGATTACGCTTTACTTTTTCATTTTTTATTTTGATACCATTTTTTTACCAAGCGGATTTGTTAACAATCTCTCCTTTTCAGAGGCACATAGAAAACGTCAAAAAACACCACATGGTAAAAACGGTAACTGCGCCCGAATTATCAAAGTAAGTGCCTTGGTGTACAATTATGTATTATCACTACATAGTATTAAATAAAGTCGCATTCTCTGTCCCATGTCCCTATGTATGCTTAAATCTTTAAAACTACGCAACGGATTTTGATGCGTTTTTTATTAATATACAGAGTGATACAAGAGGAGCGTTTATACGTATTAAAAAATACGTGCAAAGCCGGGGCGGGTCGGTAGTAATGGATCTTTCTTTAATATTAAAAATGGATAATTACATGTTTTAGTTTATATCTGACTAGCGAATCGCCCCGGCTTTGCACGGTTTTAGTATACTTATAAACCTTCCTCTTGAATCACTCTAACTATTATAAAAATCCGCATCAAAATCCGTTGCATAGTTTTAGAGATTTAAGCACACATAGGGTCATATGGACAGAGAAAGCGACTTTGTTTTATACTATGTAGTGATAGAGATCGTATACGGGGATCTCGTTGTAAGGTCTTCTCCGTATTGGTCCAAGCCTACAACTAGATCCCTGTATACGAGGAGGATATCCCAAAGGCCAAGATCAAGGTCGGGGTAACCAGTTTGGGGTTGAAGGTGGAATTCCCCCAAATGGTTACAGGGGAAGATCTTCCCTGTACCGGGTCGGCCCATCTGGCCCACTTACACGGGGTCTTTTGAATTCCATCTTCAACCCCCAAAGTGATAGTTTAATATGAAGCTTGAACAGTATGTGATAATAGATGCTACATTGTAGGGGAGAAGGAGGCACATTAGGACACTTTTTAAAGAACAGGTCGTAGATTTTTTTGTTTTTAAATTTTTTGTATGTTTTATGCGGTAAAACCTATATTTGTATTTTACCTTTACAAAACAATAATAAAATAAACATGTTTATTGAGTTGATTATGCAAAATTTTCATTTTAGTAAGACACTGACAATGTCCAAAACTGCCCCCCTTGGGGGGTAGTTTGGGACGCCACTGGGGCAGTTTAGGACTTTTGATTTAAAAGTTCACTATGATAGTAATAAAATCTTTAAAATTAAATATTTTAAATAATTATGTTATTATTATGAAATGTATTAGTTAAAAAACTATAAATTCTTCAATTATCACAATTAAATTCGTGCATGACATCAACCAAACTTAGAAACTATGAAAATGCAGTTAATCAAACATAAAATTATTAAATATTTAGATTATTATCCGTCATTTATTATTAGGATAAACAACACACACAGTTTAAATCTTGAAAAATCTAATCTAAAAGTATCGCAGCAGTTCTGGAAGGGCTTTCATTTATTAGGTGATGGGAGCTTTGTCAGGATGATCCAATATTAATATCAACCACTCATCTTCTTTTCTTTTCTACCATTCAATTCCAGCAATTTTATTCATTTCCCATGCCTCGGGGTATTTTTTTAATCCTTAGTATATTGGTACGCCAAAAAACTGGTTTTATTGGTATTAAACCATAATTTTTCTTTGATGATTTTAAAATTCTTATATTTTTCCACCATAAATTCTTCTTTTGTAAATAACTGATTGATGCTATATTTTTCTTATATTTGCTTCGGCGATAAGCAACTTAAAACAAATGAAAACTTTTTATAATAACAATCACACACATTAGGACATGTCCTAAAGTGCCCCCTCATATCTAGTCCTAACCTACCCCAAGGGGTCATTTAAAAAACTTTGTGTCACAAAAAAAATTCTATTACTTTAGAAACTAATACGGTAGGCTCTATCCATGCATGGATACCCAAACTTAATAGAAACTATAAAAAAACATATAATCTATGCTCAAAGTGACCAAATAAACTCTTAAGGAGTTCGGATGAAAAATGTGCACGAGCCAACGGAAAACCCGACCTGCTAATAAAATCAGTTTTAGAGCTGACAGCGTGGCGAATGATATGTCATCGTTTGTAGTAGTAGTGTTGATACTAAAAATGCAATTTCTTCCAAAAAAATGTCGATGGTTTTGGAGTAATCTCCAATGTCTAAAGGTGCCCCTGTCCTAAGCTACCTCCTTCTCCCCTACTATGTGTAAGAATATATAATAAGATACCAAATGAAATTAATTTGTCTAATAATTATTTATTTAATGTAAAATTGGTTAGGTGGCTTAATGACATGAATTTTTATAATATAAATGATTTTTTAAATGCTAAATCGTAGGTATGTCATTATTATTGCATGCTAGCGTATAGTGAGACATGAGTGCATTATTAAGTTGTACTTACCACCTTTATACCATGTTTGACGCAATAAATATCTTTGAATCTTTGAATGGTATGTTTTCATGACAGATACAAGAGTAGCATCGTGAACCTGAAGCGCAGCCTGGTGGGTCTGAAGGAGGCCAAGAACCCCGACGGCACCTTACTGATGGCGCGCACTGACTACTTCCTGCAGATCGCTGGCTGCTACGTCATGAGGAACGTCAGTATTACAATACAATACAGTACAGTACAGTTAGTGAACCTGAAGCGCAGCCTGGTGGGTCTGAAGGAGGCCAAGAACCCCGACGGCACCTTACTGATGGCGCGCACTGACTACTTCCTGCAGATCGCTGGCTGCTACGTCATGAGGAACGTCAGTATTACAATACAATACAGTACAGTACAGTTAGTGAACCTGAAGCGCAGCCTGGTGGGTCTGAAGGAGGCCAAGAACCCCGACGGCACCTTACTGATGGCGCGCACTGACTACTTCCTGCAGATCGCTGGCTGCTACGTCATGAGGAACGTCAGTATTACAATACAATACAGTACAGTACAGTTAGTGAACCTGAAGCGCAGCCTGGTGGGTCTGAAGGAGGCCAAGAACCCCGACGGCACCTTACTGATGGCGCGCACTGACTACTTCCTGCAGATCGCTGGCTGCTACGTCATGAGGAACGTCAGTATTACAATACAATACAGTACAGTACAGTTAGTGAACCTGAAGCGCAGCCTGGTGGGTCTGAAGGAGGCCAAGAACCCCGACGGCACCTTACTGATGGCGCGCACTGACTACTTCCTGCAGATCGCTGGCTGCTACGTCATGAGGAACGTCAGTATTACAATACAATACAGTACAGTACAGTTAGTGAACCTGAAGCGCAGCCTGGTGGGTCTGAAGGAGGCCAAGAACCCCGACGGCACGAACAAGAAAAATAGATAGATAGATAGATAGATAGATAGATAATAACTTTATTGCACCATCAAAGTTACAAACAACAGAGCATCTTAATACTAATTAAAACTAAAGTGGCACAATCGGCGGCCTTATCGCTAACAGCGATCTCTTCCAGGCAACCTTTGGATGGACAGGATCGGATGAAAATACAGGGTAAGAGATACTTAAAAAAGTTGCACTTTACACTTATCGCTTCTTCCAAAGTGCTCGATTTCCTTTAGACCTACACATGCATGAGACATCATAAAATTCATCATATTAATAATGAAAACTACATACTATAGCCACTGTACTGTATGGTATTGCATTGCATTGCACTGCACTGCACTACATCGCATCGCATCGCATCGCATCGCATTGTGTTGTTGCAGCGCGCGGACGCGTCCCTGACGGATGAGTCGGACGAGCTGTGCCTCCGCCCCACGTTCCCCTGCATACTGCAGCCCGGCACCTCGCTCACTTTCGCCTGGAACCTCTTCGTCTCTCTTTTAGTGCTCGTCATTATTTTTGTAAGTTCTTTTTCATTACTCATACTCGGAAAGTAGGTCTGAACATGCCTGAAGAGCGGGTTGAAAGTGATACTTTTCTGCCCTAGGGAGAATCGTTTTCAACTGACAGCTATAACGTTACTATGGAACCATGGTAGTGGTAGAATAAATGCTGAAGCTAAAAAAAAAAATTCGCCTTAGCGACAATTCACTGAATTCAAAAAATAGGACTATGGAATAAGACAAGGCAGTATGGCTTTATGGCTTTCGCCTGTCCTAGATGGACTAATATATAAAAAAAAATTGCGGCAATTTGATAAATTTGTTTTCTCATGTTTTTATTATATTTTCTTGTATTCTTAATGAAAAGCACAGTATATACCTCGGGTGAAGTGACTTATTTAGTCCCTCCATCTATTGGCGTCTCGGGACTACATAAGTTACTTTCAACCCTTGGGGCTATTATTTATTCTTATGCCTTGGGTAACAATGTACTATAAATTATAGCTTCAACTATTACTACTATTACACTACTTCCTTACTAATTTTAATAACGTGAAAGTTTATATGTATGATGTTTGGATGAATGCTTGGTCCTCTTTCACGCAAAAACTACAGAACGGATCGGATTGAAATTATGAATAGACGTGTTTCTTGGAATAACACATAGGCACCCCTATATCAGTTCCTATGGGATAAAAATAGCCTTGAAACATTTCCATAGAATCAACGCGTGCGAAGCAGCGGGCATATACTAGTATTGAATTAAAGTATTTCTCCGGGAAAATACTAATGTCATTTCGGGAAAATATTTGATGAGTGAAGTGCTGCGGGCGAAGGTCCGCCTGCGACGCAGGAGGTTGCGAATTCGATTCCCACCTTGGGACTAATATTTATACGATTTGCAAATGTTTGTCATGTGGTTCTCAGTTTTTGAAAAGTAGAATATTAAAAATGTACATCTATGTATAATGTACCTATTATATTAAATATATCAGTCTTCTAGAACCTACCCAGAACACAAGCTCTGTTTAGCTTGGGATTAACTGATGCTTTGTGGAGTGTCCAAAATTATTTATTTATCTCCTTGATAAACATAATGTAACAGAGATGGGCAGAGCTGGCAAGAATTTAGGCTCCGTTAAAAATAATTTCACTTTTTAAATTGTATTAGGAATAAGTTTATGTGAATTAACAACCACTGGTAGACATAGGCCTCCAATGTTTCCCAAAAGTCAATGTTTGTAAAGGATACGCACTAACTTTACAAGCGGGTTGGCGATTTTATTGGGTGTACCAACACCGAATTAAGATCGCAAACCCGACTAATTAAACCAAAGCTTGGTTGCAGTAGAAGTTACAGAAAAAAAAACTTGAAACATTATCCTGTGAAATGAAATTTCGAATCTATTTTTATTTGTGCAGGTTTACCCGTATTACATGGTGTTCACGCCGACGGTGCCTTTGGGATTCAGATCGTTCAACATAATGACCTCCGCTATCTACATCTTGGATCTGATAGTGCATCTCTCGACGGGCGATAACGTGGAAGCAGGTATTAAAACAGAAGTTCATAGGACATTCCACGCTACGTTCTGACTAATGCCCTGCATAATGCCTGGTCCACACTCTGTTAAGTACCAATTGATACTTATCAGCTCATACAGCTTTGAAGCTATCTAGCCAGTTGTCTCTGTAACCGAAAAACATTCAACATTCCTCAGTGCCACTCCAAGTATAGCCAACATTCTCCAATTAATCGCAATTGTGTTCCTCCTACAATACATTATGTCAAAATTTACACATATTTTATGTATCTGCCTCCATTCTCAAGAAACTCCCTAGCCTGTAAGTTCCTCTTTCAACATATTTTTGTTCTGTTATACTTTTATTTATCTAACTACATACTTAACTTCCTTTTTCCTCAAATGGGCGGGTCGGTGATAAGTATCAAGTGCGAGTGGCAAGTGCAAGTGACACGTGCATAATTGTAAGCGTCATTTCTAGCCGCGTGCCTTCAAATCGCAAAACTCACGCCGCACCTGTGTGAAGATGGCATGCGTCTTATTTCAAAATGTTCCGTGAACAATTATCGGAAATCATAATGTCACTTGCACTTGTCACTCGCACTTGATACTTATAAAAGTGTAGGCCAGGCATAATACAAGGAGAAATAATAATACACCAGCAATAAAGAATAAAAAAGTAACTCTTTACGGCAGAAACAGTTTTAAAGAATAAAGGTAAAAAGCGGGACCGTGTCGAAATCTATTGTATGCTACGCAGGTCCGGCTTAGATTCGTAGCACGCGCTATATAGCTACGATTGAAGTTACTTCCTTTTTTGAGGAAGAGATAAGAAAAGAAAGGCATATCAGAACATAAATATCAAGAAACAACTCGTAGACTCCATATATGATTGGCTCGTGACTAAAGAATCCCTAGCCTTTATTTTATTAGCAAGAGTGGCTTAAACTGGAATTTATTTTCATGGAAATAGGATACACAATATGATTTTGCAGGCGAGGCGATAACATTTGCCCAGACAGCCTCCCAGCAGATGCTGAGCTCCTGGTTCATAGTGGACGTGATGGCGACTTTCCCAGTGTTTCAATTCATTGGAGATGGATATTATGCGGGCATCAATAAGTTATTGAAGACGGGGAAGGTATGGTGACTCACTGTTGCTTTAAACACTTAGGTTGATTTAAGCTTTGTGAAGTATCAAGTGTGAGTCACAAGTGCAAGTGACACCTGCCTGCGTCTTGTAAGCGAGATTTGTAGACGCGCGCCTTCGATCAAAAATCCCCGTCTTCGATTTTTGATCGAAGACGCGCGCCTTCAAATCGCAAAACTCAAGACGCAGCTGTGTGGAAGATGAAGACACGCGCCTATGTTTAATGAAAAAACTGTTTTGCGGACTGTAATTAGTATATTGAGTGAAAAAACGTAAATTAGTTGAGAGCACAATACATTAATGGAAGGGCTAGGAACAGAAGAGAATTGTCACGATGACAGATCAAAATGTGACAGCTTATAAATAGTGTTGCCATACATTTTATGTTGATTATTTCCAACATAGTTGGGCCGGGGCCGGTTTACCGGTTTACAAACATTTTGTACTTAATGAAAGTAATTATATTTTACATTTTTACTGAAGAGGTAATGGACACAACTTTCTGTAAGACCTTGTAAAGATCTTTTTATTTGACATTTGTATTTGTGCTACTCTAACATGACCATCTGGACCGGGGATGATCTTGATGAAGAAGAATGTTCCGTGAACAATTATCGAAAATCATTATGTCACTTGTACTTGTCACTCGCACTTGATACTTAACAAAGTGTAAATCAGCCATTAATTAACGCACATAAAACATACATCTAACATAGGGGCGTACATTTAGGTATTTTAGGTGATGATGATGTTTGCGATTATTATATTATTACGATTATAGCAAATGTATATTTATGCTAGCAACTCAGCAATGATTCAATGACATGGGTGCCAAAGCGCTGGCTTACAGTGGCGCCAGGGTAGCAAAATATTTTAAACTTAAATGTATACAATAAAGTTGAAACATCTAAACATATAAGTGGGTATTATTAAAAACTTATATCTGCCCGCGGCTTCGCATGAGTTTTTTTACAGCCTATATTTGACTATTGTTGTCTGAAATATATCATTTAATCATTATTATATTATTGGTACCTAATTATCTTGTCATCTAGATGTTCCGCTTTCTGCGAGAGCTGGAGTTCTTGTTCGTCTACAACAGCCACATCATCCGGTTCTGTTCGTACATGCTCTTCATCATCATAGTCGGTTACCTGACTGCAGCGTTGCAACATGGTTTCATGTGTAACTAGTAAGTTTCTTTTCCCTTTTTATTTTCACACTTAAACTTACAGTAGAAGTTTGATTATCCGAACGCCGATTAACCGAATCGCTAATTATCCGAATCGGTCCTAAGCGTACCTAATATAAAAAATTAAGAGCCAGATTTTTTTGTTTTGTTCTAACAATTTGGAACTAGCTGGAGTCTATATTTCAACTGTAATGTTTGAAAGCTAGAGGCAAGATACTACATGCTCTTATTCTATGTGTGACAGTTCGTAGTCTGTGTTCGATTATCCGATTCGACCCCGGTACTAATTAATTCGGATAATCGGCGATCTACTTTAATGATGAATGAGCGATGAATAATGGTCAAGCCAATGACCTAATTGCCCTCATTTTTCCAACGTCAAGACGAGGACGCGGATGCTCACCGTCCATTTTGGTTGAAGAAATTTCAAAGAGATCTAAAAGTCAGAGATAGAAAAAGCGACAAGTAAATGTAAAAGCAGTTGATGAATACCATCATCATTATTGCTCAACCGCTTGTTTGCTGAGTTTTCTAGGTTTCTTTGAACCGTCGTCGTCAACCAAATGGAGGTTTAGGAATATTATAAATTTTAATTATTTAATATTTTTAATTTAATACATATTTAGTACCTGCTCGACTAGACTCGGATCATATAAAAAAGAGTTAGAAATTATCTTTGTTTTATTATTTGCTATTTCGTCACATTTTTAGTCGCCATTTTGTCTTCCATGGCTACTCGTCCTTCTATTTAACTTTCGTAAAATTTGTCCGCCATTTTGTAATTTTTTTTGCCGCCCTTTTGTCCTCCATAGCTACTCGTCCTGCGTGGTGGCCAACCTGACTCATGGCCCTCACTGGGAGCAGGGGCCAGCGCGGGAAGACGCCGTGGACACCAACATCTGGTTCAGCCTCTATTGGGCCATGTCCATGATCACGTTCACATGTGAGTAATTAATGGCTGGTTTACACTTTGTTAAGTATCAAGTGCGAGTGACAAGTACAAGTGACATAGTGATTTTCGATAATTGTTCACGGAACATTTTGAACTAAGACGCATGCCATCTTTCACACAGCTGCGTCTTGAGTTTTGCGATTTGAAATCGCGCGTCTACAAACCTCGCTCACATTGCAATTTTACCCTTTTTCAAAGTGAGCTAAGGTCCTCCATTAGGGGACGCCTGTGTTCAGCTGTGGATGTCGTAATAACTGATGATGATGGGTATTTATTTTGTTAAAAACTTTTTGCAACTGGATGGCAAAATTAAATTTAACATTTTAATTTTATTAAAATTTTTAAAAGTCATCAGTCTAAGGTTGCTACCTCTCACACAAAAATTACTAAACGGATCTGGCTGAAATTTCGAATGGATGCAGTTCTAAAATATAAAGATAACTAATAACCTGGGTAAAGGAGGACACCTAAATTTGACTCCAGTAGGATATTTTAATTCATTCGATCCGTTCCATTTCCGTCAGATCTTTAGAACGCTATTTTGATTTTGATATCAAAACTAAGGATCCCAATTCAAATGGCAAAAGTTTTCGATTTCACTTGCATAAAATATCAATATGATAATAATTATGTTATATAATAATATGTTCCTCGTCAAAAGTGTCCGATATAGAATCCGATGGTTTTTCCGATGAATTAAAACACCCCTGCAGGAGACCAGTCAACAGATGGGGATATTTGAGAAATAGAGATGAGGTCTCTTTCACAAATATCCCCATCTGAGGAGTCCAGTCAAAATTGGAATGCGTTTGATTTTGATTTACAAATTAGACGACCGATGTGGCGCGGTGGGCGAAGGTCCGCCTGCGACGCAGGAGGTTGCGGGTTCGATTCCCGCCTCGGAACAAATTCGTGTGCGATCTGCAGAAATTTGTTTCGTTGGTCTGGGTGTTTTCTATGTAACCAAAAAATATCTATCTATCTATGTATATAATGTATTAAATATATCAATTATCTAGTACCCATAACACAAGCTTTGAGTAGCTTACTTGGGGCTAGATGGGCTGTGTGGATTGTCCAACATATTTATTATTTATTTATTATTATTATTGGTTCCAGCGCACCGAGAGACGGGTAATCTCAAAGACGAGGGGTACTTGATCTATTGCCTGGTGGTCCTGGAGGTCGGCACACTGCTCATGGTATTCATAATGGCTACCTACGCGGCCACTATTATGGTCACCTCCATATTGAGGCAAGCGCTCTTACTTTTAACCTTTACTATATACTACCCCTATTCTATTCTATTCTACTACCTCTATTCTATTCTAAGATCGGTATTTAAGTCATTCGATTTGTTTCCGTAATGGAAACGTGAAATTCGAATTCGATTATATTTCCGCCAGATCTTTAGAACCCTATTTTGATTCATATCTAAACTAAAAACGGTATTACACTACACGATATTCAGGGCCCGGTAGTTAGGGCGATTAGGGAGCAAGGTTTGCCGGGTCCGTCCGGTCGCCGCTCTAAATCTTATTACATCTCTCTTAGTTAGGGTAAGGGTCCCTGAATATCGTGTAGTGGAATACCCCTCTATGGAACTAAGAATCCAAATTCAAATGGCAAAAGTTTTCGAATACCTACGCTCTTTTAAAATAGCAAATCATAGTCAAAAGTTTCCGATATCGAATCCGAAAGGCTTCCCGGTCATTTAAAATACCACTCCTTATCTTATTCGGTAGGCTGCGGGAGTGGAAGTAGGTTATATTGATTGATTTCATAGGTCTTAAAACTAGTCCAGAGGTTACCAACATTTGGCTCCCGAGCCGCATGCGGCTCTTTCTATGTAAAGTTGCGGCGGCGTTCCATTTCAATACGCGGAAACTAATAATGATATTGTTATGTTATCAAAACCATCGAAAATTGCGCAATCTATGAGTAACTACCATGTCATACATTTTAAAAATCCGAAGCATTTTCGCGATGAAATCAATGCAACTGTTGACACGAACGGCTTCAGCAGAGATAAAATGAGATCAACATTTTACCATTTGAATTGATTCTGGTTATACATAGTTGATTACAGTCAAACCTGAGTAAAGTTTGACTAAAACTCAAACAAGTAGGTACTGCATCGAAAAAAAAATATTGAAAAAAAATAAGTGTCTTTTTAAAAACGAATTTGTCAATTCTTTGGTCGGCCGTGAAAAAAATTGCTGACCTCTGAAATAGATAGATAGATAGAAAAAACACTTTATTGCACACATAAATAACAAAAAACTATGAAATTACTCAGACTAAGTGACTACGCTGCCTAGTCTAATCTAACGAGTGCGATATTTCTTTAGAATATCCGCCACTGAATGCAACTAACAAACGCCTAAAGACACCTAAAGACAGTTGTCGTAATAAGTATTTTGATTACTTTTTGTAACACCAAATTCTGCTAACCAATCGCTTTACAGTGACATTGCTGCAGAATACCCACGAAAAATCCTTTGTGAAACAAACTCCAGAAAATACGTGCGCTAGATTTCTTGATTACTAAATAATATGTAATGTACACACATATACCTAGTGCTTAGCTTGGGTCTAGATGCTGCTGTGTTCATTTTCATGCCATTTAGTTTATCATCATCATCATCATCATCATCAACCCATACTGGTCCACTGCTGGACATAGGCCTCCCCTAATGAGCGCCATAGCGCCCTGTCTTCAACTTGACGCATCCAGCATCTGCCAGCAGTCTTTCGCCGATCGTCATCCCACCTGGCCAGAGGGCGTCCTACACTACGTTTGCCAAGTCGCGGTCTCCACTCAAGTACACGTCTACCCCAACGGTTGTCGGCCTATTTAGTTACTTTTTACTATATTCCAATAAAAGGGGAGCCTTTTGTTTCAGGGATGATTACAGGGGATGTATATCACTCGTGAGGAACTTCCTGATTCGGAACCACGTGGACGAGACACTGCGCACGAGGTTCATACAGTATCTACAACTGTGCTGGTACACTGACAAGGTACAAGGTTCACGACCGATGTTGCGCGGTGGGCGAAGGTCCGCCTGCGACGCAGGAGGTTGCGGGTTCGATTCCCGCCTCGGAAAAAGTTTGTGTACGATCTGCAGTAATTTGTTCCGTTGGTCTGGGTGTTTTCTATGTATAATTAAGAAATATCTATCTATGTAATGTATTGTATTAAGTATATCAGTCATCTAGTACCCATAATACAAGCTCTGCTTAGCTTGGGGCTAGATGATGCTGTGTGGACTGTCCGGAATTATAATTATTACAAAAAAGTAGTTCGCGCAAATCTTAATGAACTCTGTAAAGATGGCTTGAACGGCTGCGCACTGGACCGTAAAAAAAGCTTTGACGGGGTGAGAGGGGATCTATTTGTCAATTTAATCTAAACTAGATGCGCCCCGCGGCTTCGCCCGCGAACCAAAAAATATTAGAAATTTATTACACAAACCCTAGGAGTTATTTTGTAAAAAAAAATGTGTTTTGTTATTTATTTCATAGTTTATTTATAGGTAGGTACTGAGTTTTGAGTAAATCGAACCAAGGAAAAATAATTTTCCTTACAAACTTTACCACCCTATTTAACCCACTCAAAGGTTCATTATTGTAAATTGTATTAGCCTATGTCTTATTCTAGGTCCTAAACTATATACGTACCAAATTTCATCTAAATGTCTAAAGTAATTACGGAGATTACTTATAACAAACATTCACACCGACTTTCCCATTTATTATAATAGTAAGATAAATATATTTAATTTTAATGCTGCCATTAAAAATTTCAGCGTATTTTTATTTTGTCTAGCACATTTTGTATTGGTTTTTTTATAATATAAAGGAATATAAATGTTGGACAATCCACACAGCCTATCTAGCCCCAAAGTAAACTACTCAATGCTTGTGTTATGGGTACTAGATAACTGATATATTTAATACATTATATACATAGATGGATGTTTTTATTATACTACATAGATTATTTTACAATACAATAATTTAAAGTATCGTCGCTGAAGTTAAAAAATTATATAACTGACAAAACCAAAACCGCGAGAAAAACGCCTTTAACTACAAATTTTTTTTGGGTTTAGAAAGCGATAATTATTTTGTAAAGCGTGGGATTAAAAAATTGGTGAAAAACGTGGGATTACAGTGTGTTATTAAAAAGCGTGGGATAAAAAAGTGTGGGACTAATGAATGTTGAATTAAAAAGTGTGGGATTAAGAAACGTGGTATTACAGACTGGGACTAAAACGTGTGGAATTATAATGCGGGATTAAAAAGAGTTGGATGAAAAAGTGTGGGATTAAAAATGCGCGATTAAACTGCTGGATGAGCATAAGATTAAAATGTGGGATTATAAAGCATGGGATTGTATGGAATTAAAAAGTGTGGGATTAAAAAAACGTGAAGATTGTTTGAACATAGCAAGCCTGACACAGGTTTGGCAATTTAATTAGAGCTTCAATTATCATAATGATTTTTCAGGCTTACTCCATGACTCATAAGAATAAAACGATATTCTACGACCTTCCGCCGCACGTTTATCAAGACATAGTGACCAAGCAACGCAGCCGGTACATATTCACTGTGCCTTTTTTAAAAGTAAGTTGAATTACCACTTATTTCGTATGAAGTCTCTTCTATTAATTATTAATTCCTTCAGTAGCTTACTTTGGGGCTAGATTGTATTGTGTGGATTTTCCAGCATATTATTATTTATTATTGTATTATATTACATTATTAAGATCTATGCAAGGCGCTATGGCGCTCATTGGGGGGTGCCTTTGTCCAGCAGTGGATGAATATAGGCTGATGATGATGAATCTATGTAACTCTCATGGTGGATCCAGACCAAGCGATATAGAGCTAGCGAAGGCTAGGCCGAGTCTCATCGCGGCTTTCGCTGGGGTTCACATGACTTCGTTTAGTGTGCACTAACGTCATTGATGTTATCATTTATGGAGTAATATGCCTTCTTGATACGATTTACTTTTAAGTACTGTTTAAATCTACGAATAGGAGAGCTCAGTTCCTTGAGGTGGAAGCTTATTATAGAAGCGCACACAATTGCCCATAAATGATTTCCCCAGTTTTAGTATTGCACCACCCCAACTCTTTCCGTGGGTGTCGTAAGAGGCGACTAAAGGACATACCGGGGGTCGTTCAGCAGCACCCCTCCAGAACAACCCCACCATCAAAGAGCGATCCCCAACCCGCATGCCCATCGTTGGGCCCTAAATGATTCAGTTAGTTGGCGCTCATTGGGGGAGGCCTATGTCCAGTGGACTAATATAGGTTGATGATGATGACGTTTGTATCGTATCTAGTACTTGCTTGAAGATGAATTGAAGAAGGTATCGTCTAGCGCGCGTCTGTTCTACACCTCGCCGAATGAGATCCTTCTGAACACAGGGGACCTCGTCAACGAGATATACGTCATCAAGAAAGGATTTTGCGAGGTCAGAATATATCTATATACAGGGTAATATAGGCGTTTAGTGTTATATAGGGCTAATCTTGCTGTCGGATCTTAGACCATTAGTGTGAACAGTCTCATCCTTGAAACCATAGTTTCGGTATCATGAGTAGAGTCCAAAACCGATGAGAAAAGGTTATTGTCTATTTTAGTTTCGCAGGATTTTGATATTTCATTTCTTCGATACTATCTGTGCTGTAATAAATAATAAAAATCTATAACCTCATTTTCAGATAATTGATCCAATTTCACAGAAAACAGTAAACCTCATCGGCCCGAAAAATCAATTTGGTATCCTGGTTTGTCTTCTCAGTAAGTTGAACCCTGTACCTTCATTAAAATTTAGATTAACTTGTAAGAAAAGGATCTTTACAATCAATTTATTTATGGTAGGTAAAGCTTGATGAACCTCGAAACCTCGACTGAGCGACCATTGTCTTGTTCACGTAGTAACATTCTAATAGGTTACGATGTTATGTAGAACTACCCTCTTTTTAATGTAGATTTATTTTTCTTAAGTTAATTTTATTGCATGTTAGCCCTAAATTGTTTTTTTGTGTTTTCTCATGTAAGTGAATTTATTCTTATTGAGAAATAAAACATTCTTAAACCTGAACCTCTAAGAAATAAACCTCGACAGATTAACATAAGACCCATTCTGTGCACCGCGTACCAACACGGTGGATTGATTGATCATCGAACTGAAACTAGAGTGCTTTTTTCTTTTAGAACTTACCAGCACATTTGAACATGTCACAAAATACAATACAATACAAAAATCCTTTATTGTATACACCAGAAAAAGAACATTACATAAAGACATAACATAAGAAAAGTGCAATGGGTGGCCTTACCGCTTAGAAACGATAAAATTGATTTTATAAGTATACTAGTGACCCGCCCCGGCTTCGCACGGCTTTATTATACTATAAAAAAAACCCATCAAAATCCATTGCGTAGTTTTAAAAGATTTAAGCATTACATAATAATAATGCTGCCGTTGTTTCAGGCCCTTGAACCAACTGTCGTCGTTAACACGCAACGGCTATCCGATCAGGTACGGGTCATTCAACGCTCAAAACTGTTGAATGACTCTATACTTGATCAACTACGGCGAGAGAATCTCAGTGCTCAAGTGGCGGACCGTCCGCAGTGTAATCAGGCTGCTACATCGTTGCCACAGCGACAAGTTACATCAACATCAGTGACTTCCCAACCTGATTATACTGTAGAAGATGTCAATCACGAGAGTATTGAGGTAAGTACCCATAGTAATGAGCAATTGAGGAGGGCTTTGGAAGAAGCGATTCTTAAGTTTAGAAACTGTAGTGTAAGGCCTCGCCTACCTCGCTTTCCCACCCATAGACGTGCTTTAGCTATAGTGGGGGCCTTGAACCCACTACTAGTCCCTTATCTGCTGGCTAGTAGTGATCTTACTGATACGCACTCTATTCTCTATTGTGGGGCTATCGCGGCCTGTCGTGTTGCGCGGGTAAAGTTTCCGGACTGTGACCGCGCTCCGCGCCAGGCTTGCAGTACCCCTTATTGGCAACAGAGGATAGAGAGGCGTATCAGTAGGTTTAGGACCCTCATAGCTAAGCTTATATGTTTTAGGGAAGGCAACCATAGACCTCGGGTTATGCGCTTTGTGACACAGGCTTTTGACGGAACTGAAATTCAACCTCAGGCCTATTTAGCCTGTGCTACAGAGCGCATAGACTACCTAAAACAAAAGGTCTATGCGTGGGCAAGCCGTATAAAAAGGTATAAAAAGCGAGTTGACAGGTTTTGGCAGAATCGCAACTTTCAAAGTGACCAAAGGAAAGTTTACCGAGACTGGGAGAAAACCGATCTACGTGTGTCCGATGGTCAAGTACCGGATGCCGAAACTGGAAATAATTTTTGGCGAGGCATCTGGTCTTTACCTGTCGAACACACGGAGGCGGACTGGATGAATGTGGTAAGAACTGAATGTGAAAACATCGAAACCATGGACGCTATTACTATCTCTTCGTTGGATGTAAGTAATGCGATCCGTTCGGCCCATAATTGGAAAAGTCCTGGCCCGGATGGATTGCATAACTTTTGGCTAAAATGGTTTCGATGCTCACATTCAGTTCTGGCCACACAATTCCAAAAAGCAATTGAGATCGGGTCGCTCCCACTTTTTATGACGACGGGTGTAACTTTCCTGCTCCATAAGTCTGGTAGTACTGCGGAGCCAAAGAATTATAGACCCATAACGTGCTTACCAACGATCTATAAGCTACTTACATCCATCTTGACCACAAAAATTAACACACATATTGTTACGAACAATATTTTGGCACCTGCTCAAAATGGATGTAGGGTTGGGTCCCGTGGTACTAAGGAGCTCCTCCTCATTGACATGGCCATTAGCCAAAAGGTCAAACGTGGCAGAGGGAATTTATCGGCTGCATGGATCGATTATAAGAAGGCTTATGATTCGGTGCCTCATACTTGGCTTGAGAGGGTCTTAGAGTTGTATAAAGTAGATACTACTCTAAGATCATTCTTGGGATCATGTATGAGACAGTGGACTACGGTTCTTCGTCATCCAGGCAGCCGATTAATTCCACCTGCGACCATTGATCTGATAAGGATAGAGAGAGGTATATTCCAGGGCGACAGTCTGAGTCCCTTGTGGTTTTGTCTAGCCCTGAATCCACTCAGTACCCTACTGAAAGATTCAGGAATAGGTTATCGCCTTCGGAGAGAGGGTGAGGTTATTTCTCACTTGTTGTATATGGATGACCTCAAACTATTTGCGCCGAATGAAACACAGTTAATGGCCCTCTTGAATATCACACAGATATTCAGTAGTGCTATTAACATGGAGTTCGGCGTTGATAAGTGTGCGGTCATACAAATACAACGAGGGAAAGTTGTAAATTCTAATAATTTGCAACTTTCAGAGCTTATGTCCCTCAAATCTCTCTCAGAGGGTGAAACTTATAAGTACCTTGGTATGCCAGAAGCCTTGGGTATAGTGGACGGGGAAATAAAACAGTCGGTGAAGGAACGCTTCTTCTGCCGCCTTACAAAAGTGCTGAATAGCCTATTGTCGGGTGGCAACAAGGTGCGAGCCTTCAATGGCTGGGTTATGCCCTTGCTTACTTATACTTTTGGCATACTAAGATGGACTCAGACTGAACTAGACGCCTTGGACTGTAGGGTTCGTCAACTTTTAACTACTCATCGCATGCGACACCCCCGATCTTCGGTAATGAGATTGTACATCCCACGGAAATGTGGCGGTCGAGGCTTTTTAAGCGCTAAGACCCTACACAACCGTGAGGTTTGCAATCTCAGAAATTATTTCCATCAAACCGAATACCAAATGCATCGCGACGTAGTTGCAGTTGATAAGAACCTTACTCCTCTCTCCTTAGCTAACGAGAACTGGCGTAAACCTATAGTGATGAGTATAGAGGACAGGAAGGCCATATGGGAAAGCAAAGAGCTGCATGGGAGATTCTACAAGGTCCTCACAGGTCCTGATGTAGATCTCCTAAGCTCAGTAAACTGGCTACGTTTCGGTGACCTCTTCGGGGAAACCGAAGGCTTTGTCTGTGCAATTATGGATGAGGTAGTTAAGACGAACAATTACCGGAAGTATATCATGAAAGATGGCACGATCGATATCTGCCGAGCGTGTCATCTTCCAGGGGAGACCCTTCGTCATATACTTTCGGGTTGTTCGCACCTGGCTAACTCTCAGTACTTGCACAGACACAACCAAGTAGCCAAAATTATACATCAACAACTTGCTCTCCGATATGGCCTTACTGGTCCTGAAGTTCCATACTATAAATACACACCAGCGCCAGTTCTCGAAAACAGCCGTGCCACGCTCTATTGGGACCGGTCTATCATTACAGACAGGACTATTCTTGCAAATAAGCCTGATATTGTACTGATAGACCGGTTAGAAAGATGGGCGGTGCTTGCTGATGTCACCATACCACATGATGTTAACCTCGTTAAAGCTGAGAAAGATAAACTCAGTAAATATCTTGATTTGGCTAACGAGGTTGTCAGCATGTGGGATGTTTATTCAGCGACCATCGTCCCGATAGTCGTTTCGGTTAACGGGGTAATAGCGAAGAGCCTCGATAAACACCTCAAGAGACTCTCGCTAGGAAGTTGGATCAAGGGTCAGATCCAAAAAGCGGTTCTCCTGGATTCGGCGCGTATCGTCAGGAAGTTCCTCTGTCTGCAACCCTAGTCACCGGCTGCTTGAGCCTAGCTTCGCGGCCGGTGATCCACCGTTTTGATATATTTTTTACTGTAGATTAGTTTTATAATATTTTTGTATTTTCTATAGTAAAAAATGTATTTTATAACGAGTATTAAAATAAATAAAGTGAAATAAAAATAATAATAATTCCGGACAGTCCACACAGCATGGAGGACATGGGACAGAGAATACAACTTTGTTTTATATTATGTAGTGATTTTATGTAATTAAAACCAGGAAATAAAGTGCTCAATTTTATTTTTGTTCATTTCAAGGGTTCTTTTAGGGATTTTTTAAGGATAAAAGTAAAGAAGCGAACTAAAACTACTTTCAGTACTTATATTAATTTCATCATCATTTTTAGTTTCAAATGACGATGTGATGATGAAAATAATGAACAATTTAACTTGATTATTACTATATATGAAAATTAGATACCAATAGCGAAAAGCAAAGTTAGAGAAGAAATGGTGTCCCTACAATATTTTATCATTATTTATGCACATTTTTGAATGTGTTTAATAAATTAAAATTTAATAGAACAACCCCACCATCAAACTGCGATCCCTAACCCGCATGCCCAATGTGGGGATTATGAGTATTATCACTAAATGATACAGTCAGTTGGCGCTCATTGGGGGAGGCCTATGTCCAGCAGTGGACTAATATAGATTGATGATGATGATGGATTCTTTGATTCCCGCTCTGTTTCCCGCAGGAGTCCCGGCATACTACACGGTGCGAGCAGCCACCCATGTCCAAGTGTTCTCCATCCCCAGGAAATCCTTCAAGGATGCTATCAACAAACCGAATATCAATAATACTTTGGATTACGTCAGAGAACAACCGGTTTGTTCCGGTATTACGAGCTTCTCCACGCAGCTTCGCATGACATATTTTTGGATAACAATTTCGAGTTCGCTATGATCGGTCTTAGTTTTGTGATACATACAAATACAAAAAATACAAATACAAAATCATTTATTTGCCATAATATTTTTAGTTACACTTTCCTGGTGGCCCCCGCACGAGGCAAGCCTGTGTCGCGGGAAGCCTGGTAACAATCGTATCGTTGTTGATGATTAATAATTATTTTGACTTATACAGGCAAACAAACAGAAAAAAAGAAAAACACTAACAGTCTAGTCAGTCTTGTATAAGTAGGTGTGGTGCGGGTTATGACCATCCGTCTTCTTGATAGAGCCACAAGTTTCTCGAAGAACTCCTAGACCACCTGGTTTATGGGGCTTGATAAGATTTATTATCTCTCAACGATCCAAAGAACAGTGGAATATTAGCATTATCTTATGATTTGGCACACCGTTGTTGGTAAGCCGCATGTTGGCACATTTCTAATCTGAAGCATATTGGTATCTCCTGTCACCCTTTGTGTAAAAATGTCTGATTTTATTGATCGACTGAGACGTACAGGTGTCTGCTGCTGTGATACACTTTAGATCGCGATTTTTTTCTATTCTATTCTAAGTGGTAGAAACACAACTATTGCAAAAAATGCGTTAAATATACCAATATTTTGTTTCTGTTCTTCCAGGAGTTCAACTCCATTTCGAAGCGGATCCCTCCGTTCACCAGCTATGAGCCTCTGCCGAAGCCCAATAACCTGATGCGCTTCAAGCTGCCGCGCAAGCACGAACCTGACCACGCTTTCCTGCAGCCGTTCTTCAGACTTGGATTCTTGTCAATATTGAGGTAATTTAAGACCTATATATAAATATACTTCAGCATGTAGCAATAAAGAATCTTGAATCTTGAGGTGACTTATTCTTGTTTGCCACCTTGGTTGTATAAAAAAAAAACCTATAGTTTAAAATTTGACCTGTCTAAGTGCCTATTTTGTAAACCTAAAGAAATAAAGATTCACTGATATAAAAGAAAAAATAAACAACATAAAATATGTTTTGAGTATACTAAAGAATGAGATTGATTGATTGATTCTAAATGCTGAGACAGGGACCTCCGGCCCCTTATTAAATAGGTTAACTTTTTATTTTGGTTTTTATCTTTCTTCTTCTTGTTTCTGAATCTGTTATATATGTGTTATTCATATGAAAAAGGGACAAATAAATGATTTTACTTTCTTTCTTCGTTGATTCCGCCAGGTACATCTTCCCGCGCTTCACGATCCGCCCGGACAGCACGTACCTGACCGCGTTCGAATGCGTCCGCATGCTGGCCTCCTGCTGCATTGCCATGATGTGTACCAGCTTCGAGTACATGGTTCTGCAGTTCCCCTGGCTCTCATACTGCGCTCTCATATGTGACTCCATCACTCATATAGACGTGTGAGACCATCGTATTACTTCTTTCTTCATTATTGATACCTTTATTTGACTTTATTGACGACGTATGTGGCGCGGTGGGTGAAGAGCCGCCTGCGACGCAGGAGGTTGCGGGTTAGATTCCCGCCTCTGACCAAATTTGTTTATCTGCAGAAATGAGTTCCGTTGGTCTGAGTGTTTTCTATGTATACTTAATATAAAATATCTATCTATGTATATAGTATTAAATGTATCAGTTATCTAGTACCCATAAAATAAGCTTTGAGTGTGCTTTGAGTAGCTTAATTTGGGGCTAAATGGTCCTGTGTGGATTGTCTTAAAATTATTTATATTATTTATCTATTACTTTATTATAGTTGTATTATGTATAATCTCTAGGCCACCTTCTCGAAACTTTAAACTTATATCTGTGAAGTGATTTTGTGTATAATATTTTCTCTTATTATTATGATCCTTCATGCTGTGTGTATTGTCCAGCATTATTTGTGTGTCCACAGCATACAAAGGTTGCTGGTGGGTTACTACAACGAGCAAGGAGTCCTGATATACCACCCCGCGAGTACTGCAGCTCATTACATAAAGGGCGCCTTCTTTGTCGATTTGTTATCTATCGCACCTCTGGAGATCCTGGATCCATATCAACAATTCGGTAATGTTCCCAGATTCGATTCGTGGGCGAAGGTCCGCCTGCGACGCAGGAGGTTGCGGGTTCGATTCCCGCCTCGGAACAAATTTGTGCGCGATCTGCAGATATTTGTTTCGTTGGTCTGGGTGTTTATTATGGATAATAAAAAATATCTATCTGTGTACTTATATAAGTATTAAATATATCAGTTATCTAGTACCCATAACACAAGCTTTGAGTAGCTTACTTTGGGGCTAGATGGTGCTGTGTGGATTGTCCAGCATTATTTATTTATTATTTTATTTATTCTAATGAACACATTTTAATTTTTAAATGGTTGATAGTCATTTACCTATCCCATGAGTTGAAAAAAATAACTGAGGTTATCTGCTTACCATACACTCAAACACATAATTGCCAATCCGTGTAAATCTAAAATTGACAAAACAGTCCTAAGGCCTTTTTCTTGTGCCATTATGATTGAGAAATAAATTTACATTATGTACTTAACATTTCAAACGTTGTTTTCAATTGAGTTACAAAAAAACGTTTCTATTCCCATATTTTATCATAAAAACTCGCATCTGTGCTATTTTAGATGTAGACACATCTATGCAAAATTTAATTCCGATGCGTTTCATCGTTTTGTTATGAAAAAAGGAGAGTAGGTAACAAAAAAACGTTTCTATTTGTTTATTTAATCATGAAAGTCGCCTTTCTTGTAGACATTACATCGATGCAAATTTTCCTCCAGCCTCCCGACCCTTTTTATCCTTTTGGAAAGTAACAAACATCATTTTTATTTATATACTAGCGACCCGCCCCGGCTTCGCACGGTTTTATTATAAGTACCGAACGGGATAAAAAGTATCCTATGTCCTTCTCCTGGCTCTAAACTACCTCCCTGCCAATTTTCAGCTAAATCGGTTCAGCCGTCCTTTAGTTATAAGTGAAGTAACTAACACGACTTTCTTTTATATATATAGATTTCTTTTAGAGGAAATTATGAGTAGGTACATTATAAATGAGAACTAAAGCCAAAACATTCCATCGAAATTTTCAGAATCACAATTTAGTGTTATTCGTAAAAAAAATGTTCATATCTTGATTAACAAAGAAAATTACAATCAAGGAATATAAAAAAATTAAACAAGTATTTACAATTAAAACCATTGAGCTAACTGCAGACGGTTGCAAACAATAGACCTCCGTTTGACCACAATCTCACCTGATGGTAAGTGACGACATGTCCGAAGATATATCACGAAAGTCTAGAAGACACCTATTCACTCTCGTCTTGAAGAGACTCGGGTTGCAGTTGTATTTCCTTGTGTTCACAATGAGGGTGTTTTCAGGAGATTTCACTGAAGTGACGATCCCTCGAAACTTTGTGTCTATGAATCGGCTCCTACAGCTGTACCGGCTGCCGTGCGCAGCCAGAATCCTCAAGCGTTACGTCCATCGCGAGGACTGTATGATCATGTACGTTCATCATCCTATGCGTGCTTGTGAACGATAACATCTTTTTTATTTTCGCCCCTCGCGGTTTCATCAACGTAATTTCCGTTCCCGCAAGAATTCCAGGATAAAATAAAGCCTATCTGTTTTTCCAGACTATAATCATCCACATCCGTTTAGTAGTTTTTGCGTGAAGTAGTTGAGTAACAAAGATCCATCCATACTGACAAACTTTCACAATTATAATATTAGTAGGAAGTAGGATATGAGAGTGATATTACTTGCAGCTTTACGGGGTTGCCTCTCTTTGTGGCGCTTCTGAACGCGGTGACCAGCTTTGTTGTCCTCTCGTCGGTGACGATTCTGTACAACGACGACGGAAACTACACAATCATACCGATTAAGGACAAAGGAGGCTCCTGGATCGATCATTTCCAGCCGCAATGTGAGTACTTATCCAGGGTTCCTCAAGTGCTTGGTAGTCATGTTACCAAAAGGACCATGGCATGTTTGAAATTATGCCTATTTTTGAAAATGTGTCCAACAGTGATGACTTTCCCTTATATCTATGTCTGAATGTTGAAATTGTAAATCGACACAGTTCTAGCTCTGGAATACAATAGAAGCTACTTTTCATTCCCATATACCAGTTCCCTTAGAAGTAGCCTTGAAACATTTTCATAGAAGATAGCGTGCGAAGTCCTTGCTTACTTTGGGACTAGATGATGCTGTTTATTATTATTTTTATAGTGAACTTCAACATCACGGAATCTGCGTTCAACATTCACTTGGCTACTTACTACTGGATGTCCTACGAGATCACAAGCACCGGTTTCAAAACGTTCCAGGCCAGCAACCTCGAGTGTATCGTCATCGTACTCTTGGGCATGCTTATTGGTTTGATCATCTTTCTCATCTAAATTAATAAACAAATCCTTAGGTACTAATATTATTAATGCGAAAGTTTGTATGGGTGTATGAATCTATAGATGTTTATTCCACTTTCTCGCAAAAACTACAGAACGGATCGTCCTTAAATTTTGAATAGACGTAGTTCTAGCTCTGGAATAACATATTATAAGCTTTGCATCCCATCAATCAATTCCCATTAGATTGTTTTAAATATATAATGATAAACTAATAATTATTGAATCTTTTCTTCTTGTTATTTATAAAGTCATTATATTTTATCGTTAATATATTTTATATATTATATATTTATTTATAACTTCGCATATTATTTTAGCCCTCCGGCCAGGTGGGATGACGATCTGCGAAAGACTACTGGCAGATGCTGGATGCGTCAAGCTGAAGACAGGGCGCTATGGCGCTCATTAAGGGAGGCCTATGTCCAGCAGTGGACTAGTGTATGGGCTGATGATGAAGATGATATTATTTTAGTATTGGCTTTGTTTGCAGGCGGCATGATGATACTTTACATCACGGTCAGCATCATCAGCGTACGTGCGAACGTGAACAAGGCTCTGGCGGAGTACCAGGAGAACATGAAGGATATGGTGGCCTACATGGAGAAGGAGAACTTGGACCCTGAACTAAGGAAGTAAGAAGATAACCATTTAGTTTTCATATCATTATTAACAACGAAAATTACAATCATGGAACAGAAAAAATTACAACTAGTATACAACAACTGAAACCCTCAATTTTTAACTGTAGACGGTTGCAATTTTTAACTGTAGACGGTTGCAAACACAGTAGATCTTTTGGTTATTAATAAAAAATGAATGAATGAATGAAAACTCTTTATTAAACTTAAGCCTACCACACAAATAAAGAAAATAATACATAAAACACTACAAACTAAGAATAAGTATAAATGGTACACGTTCATCTAAAAAATAATCAAATTAAATAGTTACATTGTAATTATATAAATGTAATTTCATGTAATAATGTATTAAATATCAGTCATCTGGTCTAACGATAAGGCCGCCCTTTTAACTTAGTCTTAGTAGGTACGTAGTATTTTCATGTTTTCTTTTCTTTTTCTTTCTTTGTGAGTACTATTGTGAGGTTTACTTAAGTATAATAATAGTTTTCTATTCTATTGCCCATAACACAAGCTCTGCTTAGCTTGGGGCTAGCTATTAGCGGCTTGCACACGTAGAGTTGCGACGGACGAGAGGACTGCGGATCAGACTGTCGTCGTGCTAATCTTACTTCTTACTATCTTACTATTATAATAAATGGGAAAGTCTGTGTGAATGTTTGTTATAAGTAATCTTTGTAACCACTTAATTAAATTTGGTATGTAGATAGTTTAGGACCTAGAATAGGAAATAGGCTGAGGGGGTTAAATAGGGTGGTAAAGTTTGTGCGGAAAATATTTTTTCCTTGATTCGATTCACTCAAAACTCGGTATAAATAAGCGATGGAGTGATTAATTAAACATGTATTTTTTATTTTTACACAATAACTCCTAGGGGTGTGCAATAAATTTCTAAAACTTCTACGAAGAAAATTTTGGTTCGCGGGCGAATCCGCGGGGCGCATCTAGTAAGGAATAAAAGTATGTCACTTCTTGGAACGCCGCGCCGGTAAATCTTACATTATTTTGTCAAACTGACTGTGGTTTAAACTGGCGCTTGAAACGTTATAAATTTCAAAAGTTATGCGTCAGTATAAAGAAAAATTTATACACATTTGGTCATAGCGTAGCTAGATTTGTAGTTAGTATAAGTAATCGGAAAAAAGGCGATTTTGTTTATTATCTTTTTGGTGACGAACTCGCGATTAGCTGAAGTAAATCCTAACGTCTAACAAAAATCAACAAGTTCGTCATGTGCTTTGTTTTCCGTGTTTCTGTTGCAATAGTCTTTACTTTTTATTTTCTACAGACATGGATGTTCACGGAACAAACGAATGAAATCCGTTATAATTTCGCTTCAAACCGATATAATTATGTTTATTTTGTGTTCACGCGTGAAGCACGCATAAAACATTGAAGCAAACTCTCGCCTTTCGACATGCCCAGATCATACTGTCGGCCCCGCGCATCTACACGTACGTTTCGGAGTACGGGATGGTTTACCCACGTTCCAAACTTTGCGTGTAAAGGCCGTTTTTTTATAAATTCTATACCTTCTTATCTTTAAGCACCTATTTTATTTTATTTTTACAATTTTCAGGAAATTAACAGCTAGCTTAATGAATATGTATGTGACAAAATGCTGATGGCTCATTATAAATTTCCACAAAAAGCGACTGAAAATAATACTTAACAAAGTTATAGGACGACTACTACGGTTGAAATATAATTTATAGTTTGTTAAGGAGATGAATCAAAAAATCTACCACTCACTATTGTTTTCAGTTTAGTTGGAGGATTAATGAAAATATTTATATCAACCTTTCTGGAAAGAACGTTCAAACATCCGTATGATCTTATTTAAAATGTGATCTGCCTGTAGTAGCTTTTACACGTTGGAAGATGAAAGATTTTAGGGTATCTGTGAGTTTTAAAGTCCGATTTGTTGGAGAAGTTCCGCGCAGTCTACTTGCTATTAAGGATGCCAGATAGGTAACATCGATCCGCTATAGCTCTTCGGTCTTGGAGAGGCAAGAAATGAAGTTTGCGACATCTCGTATAATAATCAGGCAAAAAGATTTTTGCACGAAACTGCACATATCGTAGAAATCTTTTCTGTACACCACATCGAGAGATATACATATCATACCCAGGGTTCCATACTTGTGAACCATATTCCAAGTGGCTGCGCACGTAGGAACAGTATCTTAAAAGTTTTTATATTTGAGAATTCGCGGGACATCCTGAGGATGAAACCTAGTGCTTTCGATGCCTTCACAACTATTGTATTAATGTGTTCGTCAAATAAGAGTTTACTGTCAAACGTAACGCCCAGATCTTTTATCTTGACTACCCTTGTTAATTGTGCGTTTTGTAGTGTATAATTAAATTTGAGGACTAGGACACAAAGGATTGTGTGAAAGAGGATATTAAGAAAGGTGTGAATATGGAGATGACGAATAACAGAGCAGAATGGAAGAATAATACATGTTGTACCGACCCCACTTAGCGTGGGATAAGGTTCGGAAGAAGAAGAAGAATTAAATTTGAGGACATAAGGTTTACTGGTAAAGGAACAGACATAGCATTTAGAAATATAGTGGAATGCGTGTTTTATTGATCCTCAGAGAAGTATTGGCATACTACGAGTACTCGTGGGACAAGATGGGCGGAGTGGAATACAGGCACGTGTTTGAGCTCTGCGCCCAGATCCCTCTGCGGACCGACGCCATCCTTCACATCTACGGACCTACCTTCGCTAGAGTTAGTAACTACTAGCAGCGCCTCGCGGTTTCACCCGCGTAATTCTCATTCCCGTGTGATTCCGGGATAAAAACTTGCCTGTGTTTTTTCAGACTATAATCTATCTCTGTGCCATATTTCATTCATATCCGTTCAGTCGCTTTTGCGTGAAGGAGTAACAAACATCCATCCATCAATCCATACTTACATACTTTCGGGTTTATAATATTAATAAGGAGAAGCCAGCTGTGGGATACGAAGAAGCCTTGGAATCAAACGACTAATTAGTTATGTAGTACCCATAACACAAGCTTTGAGTAGCTTACTTTGGGGCTAGTTGGTGCTGCAGTGTCCAGAATTCGTTATTTATAAATTTATTATTTAATCGACTTTTAGGCAATTTCAAAGGTTGGACCAACAGACCCGTTTTCTAGAAAAAGAAAGACATTCTTACTTGAAAAAAATACCAAGATATATTGCAAAGGCTTGGGAAGTTGCTGCGGGCGCTGCGGCTGCGCTTGATACACTAGCAGATTTTTTTTTATTGATAATGGCCGAGCGTTTAGCCACTGTCTTCCGTAAGTGAAGATGTGGCCTAAGAACAGCAAGTGAAATGATAACTAATTTGAAGCCTACGATAAACTTACCCCCATAGATATAGTTTAGACGGATTTAAGTAAGGCCTTTGACAAAGTTGATCACTTTATCTTGCAGGACAAACTATACCACTTTGGAGTATCTGGTGCGCAACACAATTGGTTTAAGTCACACCTTCAAGAAGACATTCCACGGTTGTTATCGGCGGTTTTACTTTGGATGCGTTTTTTGCCACTTCAGGGGTGCCTCAAGGCTCAACTCAGCGACCGATTTTATTAAATATATATTTAACCAAGCCAGACAAATTTATCATTAAAATTATTTCTATGTTTTGTGTATCTTTAATGTCTTGTAACTATCTGCGTTCTGACATTACCTACTCTAATCTATGGATATTTGTGTTGTCTGAATCAATAAAAGAATATAATTTTATTTTAATGTAGTGTCCGATCCTGCTACAAAGCGACGCCTCCTTGCTCCGGAGCCTGGGTCGCGAGGTGCACAGCGTCTACTTCCCGCGCGGGCAGACCATTATCGAGAAAAACGACGTGGTCAGGTTCATCTACTTCATCGACTACGGAGACGTCAACGTCACTGAGTACAGTGATGAGGTTGTGAAATTCGATAGTGTGAAGCTCACTAGGGGCAGGTGAGGATTCTTGTCATTTTCTCACTTTCAACATCCTATTATTAAATATATGTATAATAGTAACAGACAGTATTTAGCTAGAATTTAAGGAACCAGAGATAGATAATTCTAAAACCTAGATTATATTTTAGTTAAGTATCTCATTTTCTCTCTGGTTTCGTCGAAACGAATACATCAACAGTCATTGCGCCGAGATAATTAAATTAAATTGAGCAGTAAAAAGTGAATATTGCTAAGTAAAAGCATCACATCAAGGAATTCGGAAGTCGAGCAGTGGAGTGTTACCTTGTTTTTAGCATTCCGACGGCTGTAATCATCACAAAATCACCCAGAATATTTGGGGGAGAAGGAAACTGGCGGTTGAAACTCAAATTTTTACGGCCTTTCACCCTTTTGAACACCAATTCAGTGAGTACAATTTTGGATAATAACACAAGGAAAACGTTCACTTTAGAGACTAGTATCCTGAATCAGCTGTTTTTGGTTTCAAATTGACAGCTGATAGCTGTGACACTGACACAAGTAACGTCCGTCCGAACCATAAGCAAAGGCGAGTCTACAATTATCGGAAATTACCGGTCAAGTAAGCGCCATCTAGTGGCGGTGAGGGGATTAAAATTATATGCTACGCGGAGTTACGAATCCATACGCAGATGTGAAGCCAGCGCCATCTACTGTGAAATAGTCGTACTTACCAAGGTTCGAACCACATTGAAATACATTCAACTATCGACCCAGCAAGCTTAGTACCGAATCCATCCACAAGAGGGCAATATGAGTACTTTCAGTATGAGTTGCGGGGCTTGTAACTCGATAATATTAGAAACTGAGGATAGATTGGCATGTACTATGCAGAGTTGCAAAAAGTTGTACCACCAGGTCTGCGCTGGAGGTTATAATCCCTCCCCCGAGTCATGGGTTTGCCCGGAATGCCGCTGCGCGCAGAAGAAAGGGGGAGACAATAGTCTGACCCCTGTCGGCGCTGGGAAGAAAACCAGTACAAATCGCGACCCGAATGTTACCCATAGAATTAAAAAGATAATGCAGAGTTCTCCATTTTCTTCTTACGAAGAGCCCGCTAGTAAGGAAGCGGACACGACGCAACTTTCGGTTGAAGTTCATAGTTTGAGACAAGAAGTATCTCTATTGAAAGATCAACTTGCTCTTGCTATTACAATACTGACTAGCTACGACGTCAAGCTAGAAAGCTATTCTCAGCAGGTGCAAGCACTTCATAAGATATTATATGAGCAGGCGGGGAGTGTTTCAGTCAATCATCCCAACGAGGCACGGGAGGTAGAGTCAGGGCTAACTATTGAACAAGTAGATAAACCAAAACAGACCAAAGCACAAGAACAGGCTCCAGTAAAGCCGACCCGTCCAGTGCGAAAACCAGCAGAGAAATCAAAACCGGTCGTAGTTAATCCCCAGGCTTCAGGGGCGCTACCACGTTCTGACACGGACAACCGCACGGAGAGGATGCAGCACCGTTCAGGGGAAACAGGTACCGGTGCGAGTGATGCCAGTGTAGACCATGTACCGGAAGACAAGCAGCAGTGGGGGGAAGCAAGAAGAAGCCGGAGACCAGCCTCGTTGTGTGGTACCGCAGGCCCGTCTGTAACAACACTGAAGGCCGTAGAACCCCGTAGCTATATTCACTTGTGGAATATGGAGTCAAGCGCTGAAGAGATCCGAACATACCTTCGGGACCTGTGCCCTGGGGGGACCTGCTCAGTGACGGAACTTTCGGCTAAAGGAGACTACAAGTCGTATAAAATAGGAGTTCCCGCAGCGTATCAAGAAATATGTCTGTCCGTCGAAGTTTGGCCCGTTAACGCGAAAATTAAGCCTTGGATTGTTTATCCGCCTAGATACAATGGTCGCAAACCTAACCAGCCCTTTCGTGTCGGCGAAGAGAACCGGCACTAAAACAACCAGTAGTATAGAAATATACTATCAGAATACGAGGGGGCTGCGAACAAAGTTAAATCGGTTCTTCAACAACATAGAGGGTTCAGGGTGTGACATTTTCGCTATAACGGAAACGGCTGCAACGACTCGATAGATGACGCAGAGATCGTTCCACCGGGGTTCCAAATACTAAGGTGCGACCGCACGGATGGAAGAAAACACGGCGGGGTATTCTTAGCAGCCACGACGCGAGTAGTGTTGCGAAAAATTGACGTACTAGCGGGGGTAGATATTAACAACTGTGTGTTTGAAATAATAGGGGCAACAGTGCATTTAAATAATAATTTTCTTTTTTTTTGTAGTGTGGTTTACATCCCCCCAAATAGTAGTGACAATGACTATATGATTTTATTTAGAATTATAGAAAATTGGTGCGCAAAATACAAGTCATGTTTAGTTATAGGTGACTTTAATATGTATTCTTGTAATGATTATGTCATTAATTATTTTGAATTTGTGACAGCTTTTTGCGAGTTCGCTCAGAGAAATGCGGTAAAGAATTGTAATGATCGAATATTGGACTTGGTGTTAGTCTCTCTGGACATGGATGAGGTGGTGGTATGTCCCGCGGACGAGGAGCTGGTGCCGCGCGACGAGCAGCACCCGCCGCTGTCGGTGTCGGTGCGCCGCGCCCCGCCCGCCGCGCGCGCCCCGCCCTCTGCTTCGCCGCCCTCGACCTCGCCCGACCACGAACACCAATGGAACTTTTCCAAAGCGGATTATCAGGTTCTGTACTCTTCGATTGCAGCAGCGGATTGGACCCCTCTTTATGAAATACAAGATCCCGAGGAAGCCTTGGATTTGCTCTACCACACTTTAATTGAAATTTTGGACCAGTGTGTTCCCAAAAAACGCCCTCATAAAACAAACTCTAGGTATCAGTATCCCAAGTGGTACACAGCGGACATCATAAGAGAGATTAAACTGAAGGCACGACTCCACAGGCAACACAGACAAGGGGGATCCAGTTATGTAGCATTTTCAAAAAGTAGAGCAAAGGTGAAGAAAATGATAGAAGAGGCGAAAACTCAGCACCAGCACCGAATAGAGTATCATCTGGCGGAGGATCCGAAATCGTTCTGGAATTTTGTGAAAGCAAAAAGAGGGACCGTGAACCGAAAACAGATTACATTAAACGGAAAGTCTCTCTCGGAACCGGAATGTGCGGAGGAATTCGCGAAGTTTTTCCATTCGGTTTACGGTACCTCACCGGCTCATCTAGACGTAGCAGCGGCGGAGATGGCGAGCCCCGCCAGCGTCGCCCGCGTGCACGTGCCGCGCCTGACGCTGGCCGAGGTGCGCGCGGCGCTGACGAGGCTCAAGCCGAAGCGCTCCGCAGGTCCGGACGGCATTCCAGCATTTATTATGAGAGACTGTCGAATGTCACTTGCAGAACCGCTCGCACACATTTTCAATGCTTGTCTAGAGAGGTCACATTTTCCAGAGCGATGGAAGATTACAAGGGTTATTCCTATACCTAAGGGCTCTGGATCGGATGTGACGGAATATAGACCAGTGGCCATTCTGTCGACGGCGGCGAAGGTCTTCGAATCAGCCGTGCAGCGCAGTATGCAAGATCAGGTTTCGGTACGACTTTCCGACGCGCAGCACGGTTTCCGGCCAGCTCATAGCACCTCAACGAACCTCCTGGACTCCATGGCCTTTGTGCTACCGCATGTCGACGCGGGGGTGCAAGTCGACGCCGCCTACTTCGACTTCAAAAAAGCGTTCGATCTAGTCGACAACGACATCTTGCTTCAGAAGTTGGCGACGATCGGCTGCACCACTAAACTGCTGCAGTTCTTTGCGAGCTATATGAAGGACCGGCGGCAGTATGTCGACTATGCGGGATGCAGATCAAAGGCTTACTCTACCCTAACCGGTGTGAGTCAGGGGAGTAATCTGGGGCCGCTAGAGTTTATCATAATGATAAACGACCTGCCGACCGTCGTAGAAAACGCCAAATGCTTGTTGTTTGCAGACGACCTCAAATTACTCTTACCCATCAAGGACGAAGAAGACTGTGTAACCCTTCAGAGGGACGTGGACAGAGTGGTAGAGTGGAGTAAGATAAATGAACTCCAATTTAATGTTAGCAAATGCTCTATAATAACTTTTAGTCGAGCTAAGACACCACTCTACCACGATTACCATATGAGGGGTACTCAGCTGAAGAGAGTCGACTCTGTGAGGGATTTGGGGGTTCGTCTGGACAACAAGCTACATTTCCGGGTACATGTGGTCAACATATGCAAGAAGGCCTTTAAAACACTGGGGTTTGTTCTCCGTCAGACAGATGGCTTCACAAACCTGCAAGCAATAAAATTGCTTTATGACGCTTTGGTGAGAAGCCATTTGGAATTCAATGCAGCGATATGGGCACCGCACGAGGCTAAGTACTGCCAAATGGTAGAGCGCATACAAAATAAGTTCACGAGGTTCTTATACCTGAAGCTCTACGGTATATACCCCTTCTACCCTTTGATGTATCCAACCTTGTTTGTTATAGGCATGGTTGGATACAACAAACTGGAAGTAAGGAGGGATGCAGCGCTAGCAACGCATTTATTTAAGGTGTTGAGAGGGAGGATTGCCCATCCAGGTATTTTGCAGGAAATGCGGCTAAATGTGCCCGCAGACTTTGTGCACAGACGAAGGCGTCCCGCCCTATTGGCAGTACCGAATGGGCGAACAAACCTGCTGCACAAAGCTCCTCTGACACGCAGCATCCGCACACTAAATCTTATCGCCGAGAGAGTCGATCTCTTTTACTGTTCTCAGAGCGAATTCCAAAAGGCATTGTTATATATTTTATGTTTTTACAATTAGTGGCTTAATTATGATTTATTATTTTTAATTAATTGTTTGTATGTTTAGTCTAATTTTGTATTTAATCTGTTTTAAAATTTATATTTATTATTTAATTTTGACATTATTTTGATTTGGACATTTTATATTTATGTTTTTGCAAGTAGAGTCTAAATTATTATTATCATTTTGAATTAATTGTTGATGTAAAGTTTAAATTTTGTATTTAAGTGGTCTCATAGAAATTTGATTGATATTTATAATTTTATTTTGACATTATGTACCTATTTTGATTTAGTAGATTTAGTAATTAACGAAGCAAATAAGCTGATTTTTGTTTTATAAATTGTGTGGGTGCTCTATTGCATTGGGTCTGCCTGTCAAGATGGAGTACTGAGTTTTGTGAAATAAATAAATAAATAAATTTTATGAAAACTATTTGTAAGTTTGTATGAGAATGAAGTTCTTCTTTAAACCTAACATCCTGCGATTATTCGTGACAAAAACGTGTCCGAGTCCTGTAAGGTCTAACTAACACTTTGACTTTGATTCACTGATAGTGCCACTGGGCTAATGACCTTCCTATCTCGGCACATTTTGCGGAGAGTTTATTATTTTATTGTTATTGTTAATTTTTATGTACTAGCTTCAAAGTAAGCTACTCAAAGCTTGTGTTAGGGTACTAGATAACTAATATATTTAATACATTATATACATAGATAGATATTTTTACTATACCTATAGATACCTTCTTATAACTTGACTCTTGACGACCGATGTGGCGCGGTGGGCGAAGGTCCGCCTGCGACGCAGGAGGTTGCGGGTTCGATTCCCGCCTCGGAACAAATTTGTGTACGATCTGCAGAAATTTGTTCCGTTGGTCTGGGTATTTTCTATGTATAATAAAAAATATACAGGGTAAACCACCCTATTGTTGGCATCCCCCCAATTTATTGGCACTTGAGTATATAAACTATTTATTAAGCATGCTGTACGGTGGATCAATGAGAAAATATTTAAAAAATAATTGGTAGGTTTACATTTCACTTAGCTGGCAGAGTCATTGCATGATATGTCATACAAACGGAATTATGATCCTTTGAACTTATCGTCTCATCGAATCCCGCGAAACCTCTTCAAATTTTATTTTTTTGCTAAGGTTAGTGGTTTTCAAAATAGTCTTGTTTTGGTCATATGAGTGTATCCGCGCAGGCCGAAAGTTTTTGATGAATGTGGTAATAATTTTGCAACATAATTATGGTTAAAAATTATAATTTATTTATACTGATTTCTTGTTTTAGGCTGTGCCAATGTTTGGTATGTAGAAAAGACATAATTCTAATTTATTGGCACCCCTGCCGATAATTGGATTTTTTAATATAGATCGCTGAACTCCACGGGTTGCTGGTGCGTCAGAAGCTCACAGTACGACTTTTCACTATCGCGCTATGAGTTCTCGAACGGTATCTCGAAGGACCATGAAAATTTTTCTTTCTGGGCTCAGATACACCTTATCGCTCGAAGGACCATGAAGAATTATTTCTGGACTCGGAGACACCTTTTTCATCGAAGGACCATGAAGAATTATTTCTGGACTCGGAGACACCTTTTTGCTCGAAGGAAGAATTAACCTCTAGCTAATCCTGGGATGTTGATGTAAAAGTCGAGTTTGTCGGTAAAAGCTATATTAAACTTATATACCTAGAACTACGACTAATGATGCTGACGGTATCGCTGCTAGTGATGCACTGTCTGCTGGCTGACCTAGTGACCGCTCGTTACCTCCGCGGTCACGTATGTACTACCTAGTTAATCTGACCTGCTGAGGCAGCTACCTTTACACACAGTTTAGAAGCTAGGTGATCGATGTGTATAGAATAGAAGACGTTCTACACCCATGATGAGTTTTAAATTTTAACAAATTTAATTGAATATATTTTTATACCAATTTTTATAATAATTAAAAATTTTATGACGTGTAATTTGACAAATTATAAATAAAATGTTTATCTGTTTTATTTTGTCCATTCCATATTTTATTTTCTTAGTTTTGTACTAAAATACTTGGTTTGGCAGGAGCGCTTAAGTATTGTTTAAGCTAGCCAATAATTAGATTTTTCATTAATGACATGGTGCCAATATTTGGAAAGACGGTTTAAAATGCACAACTAGGAATACACAAGCAATAACGAATCTTTTATCTGTTAAATTACAACTTTAGATAACAAAAAACATTTCATTAAAAAATCCAATTATCAGCAGGGGTGCCAATAAATTAGAATTATGTCTTTTCTACATACCAAACATTGGCACAGCCTAAAACAAGAAATCAGTATAAATAAATTATAATTTTTAACCATAATTATGTTGCAAAATTATTACCACATTCATCAAAAACTTTCGGCCTGCGCGGATACACTCATATGACCAAAACAAGACTATTTTGAAAACCACTAACCTTAGCAAAAAAATAAAATTTGAAGAGGTTTCGCGGGATTCGATGAGACGATAAGTTCAAAGGATCATAATTCCGTTTGTATGACATATCATGCAATGACTCTGCCAGCTAAGTGAAATGTAAACCTACCAATTATTTTTTAAATATTTTCTCATTGATCCACCGTACAGCATGCTTAATAAATAGTTTATATACTCAAGTGCCAATAAATTGGGGGGATGCCAACAATAGGGTGGTTTACCCTACCTAACAGGTATCAGGTACATAATAAACCTTTGTCTAGATCCTATGAATTTTGTTTAATATACCCTGATGTCAACCTGGGTATGTGGGGCCAATAATAGGATTACCTTTACATACCAATTATTGGCATTACTGCCAATAATTGGGTTTCTATGTGCCAATAATGGGTCAATATCTGCCAATAAATGGTGTAGATACACGTTTTGAAAAAAACTTAAAATAATAATATTGCGCGTATATATCCCGTCTGTTAGAAGGTAAATAACATTAGTTTATTACATCTTTAAAGTCTGAACGCATTTTTAGGAATATTATTTCAGTGAATTTTGATTTTCAGGCATTTTGTTTTGTAACAGTGCTTAAAGTGCCTATATATGGGTGGTTTACCCTATCTATGTATATTATGGCGCTCATTAGGAGAGGCCTATGTCCAGCAGTGGACTATTATAGGCTGGTGATGATGATGATGATGATGATGTATATTATGTATTTAATATATCAGTTATCTAGTACCCATAACACAAGCTTTGAGTAGCTTACTTTGGGGCTAGTTAGTGGTGTGTGGATTGTCCAGCATTATTTATTTATTTATTTATAACTATATATTTTAATAGTAGTTTATTGTCCCAGTATATTTGGGAACCTAGACAATGTTCCGTGCACCAACTGCCCAATCCAAGTGGTGGCCGCGAGCAAGGTCCACATCCTCCGCGTGATAGCCACCACCTTCTACGAGATCATAGATGACTTCCCCACCGTCGAGCCTCTCATGCAGAAGTACCGGTTCACGCCGGACTCGGTAACTTGAATAACTTGAAACTCATTTCATACTTTCCTTATTAGTTAGTCTTTGCTTAGTTTCTTTATTAATTATTTATTGAAAATGTTAGGTCATTACCGGTAGGTCGCACTGATTGCATCATCATCTTCATCAGCCCGTATCAGTCCACTGCTGGGTTCCTTAAAAGAGATGTTATTGCCAATTGCAGGAACCTTGTATGTCTACGGGGGGGGGGTGTTAAGCTAATAATGAACGGCTCCTGATAATAATGAAATAATGAATAACTGTATAAATACTGATAATAATGAATAATGAACGTACATGAGGCAGCGGGAAAAAGTAGCCTACACTCAAAAAAATATTATTCCGGCACTGGGTCTTAGTTGCCACAATATTTCAAACGATGATTCTATAGTTCCAAAAACTGTTTAAAACAAAATTCAAAAATTGTTAAAATTATGGGCACTAAGTCCTAAAATGTGAAAAAATGTAAAATTTTTCCCAAATTACAAAAAAATAAATATTTCCCGAACGATTCAATTTAGAAAAAAATATTTTTTTCTGATTGGCATTGACTTGCCGCATAAGCAATTTTCAGATAATCCACTCATTATGGGACATCCTGTACCTATTTATTTTACCTATATTCTAATGCCTTGTGCTGTAATGTGAAAGTACTCGTAAGTATATATTTCCTTCCAGTGCTTCATAATGAGCAATCAGAAAGACTACTACAAGAGGCGCATCACGCGCATAAGCGCGCCCAGCGTGGTCCGCGGCAGGAAGGGGCGGCTGAGGGTCTACTTCAAGGACTCTTACGTTCAGATCTTCCTCATCCTGATCTCGTTTGGTTGCGTGTTTGCTGACATCTACAATGCAGGTAAACCCGTCGCGCCGTGATAGAGAGGTTGCTATACACAAAAGTTATACACGTGCTGGTGGTTTCTATTTCGCCTCTTCCACTAGTGGACAAAAGATTGAAGCGAACTGAAAATCAATTATCACTTTATTTCTTATATTATTTTGATAATTATGTACGTATACCTAGTATTAAATTTGACTTGTCTAAGTGCTTATTTTGTAAGCCTAATGAAATAAAGATATTGATTTACTGATTTACTATGACTGGTTATCAAGACCAGACTGCTCCGTGATAGAGAGGTTACAATGACTGGATATCGAGACCAGAGATTGTGCCATGATAGAGAGGTTACTGTGACTGGATATCGAACCAGACTGCGCCGTGATAGAGAAGTTACAATGACTAAATATCGAGACCAGACAGCGCCGTGATAGAGAGGTTACAATGACTGGATATCGAAACTAGAGACTGCGCCGTGATAGAGAGGTTACAATGACTGGATATCGAACCAGACTGCGCCGTGATAGAGAAGTTACAATGACTAAATATCGAGACCAGACAGCGCCGTGATAGAGGTTACAATGACTGGATATCGAAACTAGAGACTGCGCCGTGATAGAGAGGTTACTGTGACTGGATATCGAACCAGACTGCGCCGTGATAGAGAAGTTACAATGACTAAATATCGAGACCAGACAGCGCCGTGATAGAGAGGTTACAATGACTGGATATCGAAACTAGAGACTGCGCCGTGATAGAGAGGTTACAATGACTGGATATCGAACCAGACTGCGCCGTGATAGAGAAGTTACAATGACTAAATATCGAGACCAGACAGCGCCGTGATAGAGAGGTTACAATGACTGGATATCGAAACTAGAGACTGCGCCGTGATAGAGAGGTTACAATGACTGGATATCGAACCAGACTGCGCCGTGATAGAGAAGTTACAATGACTGGATATCGAAACTAGAGACTGCGCCGTAATAGAGAGGTTACAATGACTGGATATCGAACCAGACTGCGCCGTGATAGAGAAGTTACAATGACTAAATATCGAGACCAGACAGCGCCGTGATAGAGAGGTTACAATGACTGGATATCGAAACTAGAGACTGCGCCGTGATAGAGAGGTTACTGTGACTGGATATCGAACCAGACTGCGCCGTGATAGAGAAGTTACAATGACTGGATATCGAAACTAGAGACTGCGCCGTAATAGAGAGGTTACAATGACTGGATATCGAACCAGACTGCGCCGTGATAGAGAAGTTACAATGACTAAATATCGAGACCAGACAGCGCCGTGATAGAGAGGTTACAATGACTGGATATCGAAACTAGAGACTGCGCCGTGATAGAGAGGTTACTGTGACTGGATATCGAACCAGACTGCGCCGTGATAGAGAAGTTACAATGACTGGATATCGAAACTAGAGACTGCGCCGTAATAGAGAGGTTACAATGACTGGATATCGAACCAGACTGCGCCGTGATAGAGAAGTTACAATGACTAAATATCGAGACCAGACAGCGCCGTGATAGAGAGGTTACAATGACTGGATATCCAAACTAGAGACTGCGCCGTGATAGAGAGGTTACAATGACTGGATATCGAACCAGACTGCGCCGTGATAGAGAAGTTACAATGACTAAATATCGAGACCAGACAGCGCCGTGATAGAGAGGTTACAATGACTGGATATCGAAACTAGAGACTGCGCCGTGATAGAGAGGTTACAATGACTGGATATCGAACCAGACTGCGCCGTGATAAAGAGGTTACAATGACTGGATATCGAGACCAAAAACTTAAGTGAGACCTAGACGGTGCGGGAGACCTAGTGCATACTTTACTATGTTAGTGTTAGTGATTCTAAAACAGTTTTTAAAATTTGTGTCACACTTGAAGTATTTTGACACAAGTCTGTACAAATAGGTATGCCGTTTCCAATATCTTCGTTGTTTGCAGAGCAATACAACTAATACCTATGTACTGAGCGTGTGTTAATGCATCTATATTTTACAAAAGAATTATATTAAAGATAAGTTTAGGTAGAAGGAGTTGTACTTCAAAATACTGGTCATAGATGTCAGGAATAATTTTCAAAAGGCGAGATTACTTCATTGTCATCGTGGGGCATAAAATGAGTTAAGGGTCTTAAAACAGTTTTTGGATTTTTTCGAGGTTTCATACTTTTTAAATATTTATATACAAATAAAGAAGTATTCTTTTGTAGTTTGGTATCGGTAGGATAGTTGCATGATCAAATGCCACTAGAAGCTGTGTTTCAAACCTTCGATCAGGTTGTATATACAAAAATAAAGATACCATAAAGATTTATTTTCCGTAACTTTATAAACGGAGATGTTTCCGTTTATAAAATTACGGAAAATAAACCTTGAAGTAGGGTTTGACCACAGAAATTTAAATTATAAGCCACTATTATCCAGATTTCTTTGGATCGATCGTTGATGTAACAGATAGAGGTTTTTTTTCCGTAACTTTAAGTAAGGTTCGACCACAGAAATTTATCAGTAAATCAATATCTTTATTTCTTTAGGCTTTATTTCTTTAAGCACTTAGACAAGTCAAATTGTTTGTAATAATATCTAAATAATAAGACAATAGTATCCAGATTTCTGTGGATCGATCGTTGATGTAAGATAATAGTTTATACCCTCGGTGGATAATCTACTATCATTTCTGTCAAAGTCAGTTACTTTACTTTAGAGTTTAAAACGCAGGTTTCCAGGACAACCGCCCAGGTTTCATTTTGATGCTATACCTACTAGATGTAGCTTTCTATCTGAAGATGTTAATGCGCTACTTTCTGCCCATGGTCGTGGAAGAGGCGGTTAAGGACGTTCTCATCCCACAAAGGAACGAGTAAGTGTTATCCTTTATCTATATTTATTAAGGCTAAGGCTTTATCATAAGGTAAGTTTAGTTTAGTTTATTTATTTGTACCATAGGAACATACAGAACACTTGGTATAGTAAAGTTTACATTAAATTATTATAATAATACACACTACTTAAATCAAATTGAAAAAATAGGTTACATAATCAAGAAGGTAATAGGTAAGTATAACAAAATCTTCGGCTGTATAAAGGCCTTGTCAAAAAAATTTAATAAAGAAGAAACAGAGTTCATAGTCACAGAATCAGATCAGGTACAAATTAAAATAAAATTCATGCAATGTAATAATGACAATTTTCTTAAATTAGAGGATGTATAGTGGCCTTGTTAATGATAAAATTCTAATTATTTAAACAATAAGCTGATGTTTTGTGCTTTTCGAAGTTCTGACCTGTCCATGCATTTTTATCGTCTTGCTATTCGGCGCAGGAATAGTACGCTCCTCTAGTAAGGCCTAATTTAATATGCTTTTAAATTATTTTTCAGTCAGCTCAAGTTTATAGTTCGGTAATTTATTATAATACAATTTCCTAGAAAGGACTTGCTACTTTTATTCAGTCTAAATTTGGGAAGCACTAGCTGTTTTTTTTTCCTTGTATTGACTTGATGTCTGTCACTATTCTTTTGTAGACTTCGTGCGTACATGATGCATTCATAATATAAAGTGAAGGTAATGTCATAATATTAATTTTATTAAATAAGGTTTTAAGTGAAGTTCTAGGGCGTAAGTTGTAAGTCGAACATCTAAGAATCGCCTCACAGCTATAGTCATACTCGTCGAAAATCTGCCCGCGACAAAGAATGTTTTTGGCAGTTCCTGCTTTGGGATTTGTTAGTCTGGAGGCTTTTATAATAAAAATATATTTCTATGTTATATGTATCTGGCAGTTATAGTAAGTTTAGTTATCTAGTATGCAAAACACAAGCTCTGCTTAGCTTTGGGCTATCAATGATGGTGTATAACTTGTCCAGCACTATTTTTATGTTTTAAATCCCTTTAAACTAACCCGCTCGCGATTTCATTTGCTTGGACTTTTGTAATACCACTAATACCTCCATTGACCTCATTTTAACTATACTTAATGATTTTTTAAAAATCCGTCTTAGCTGGTACCGCGTCCTAACAGGAACATCCATGTGTAAAATTTGATCTTCGTATCTCTTGTAGTTTCAGAGAGATATCAAAAAACTGGGTGATGACTCACTCAATTTTTATAGGTTATTGCGATTGCTTAATTTTTTCAAAAAAACTTGAATTAAAAGAACTTCACAATTGGAGCCTAATAAAACAATTATTCTTCAGATATCTGCACGGAGACTTCAAGATTGATATCATTTCGTGTGTGCCCTTTGAGTTGTTCTCATTGATCAGTAAAAAGGACATGTGGTTGTACTTCTCCTTGTTAAGGCTTAACAGATGTCTGCGAATCGTAAGCACTTTATGATTGTAACATAGTAGCTATGCCCGCAACTTCGTCCACGTGAAGTAGTGACTTTGGGTTGTCACATTAAACCTTACATATTCCTATATAAACTTTCAAACCCTATTTTTATTTTACCCCCTTAAGGGTAAATTTTTTACAAACCGTTTGGTAATTTTTGCGTGAAAGAGTAACAAACATCCATACAAACTTTAATTAGTAACGATAACTGTGAAAGAATATTTAGTACCTAACTTGAATTATAGGTACCCTATATCACTAATATAATTTAATTAATATAATAATAATATGACTCGCATAATATTTCGAGAATAGAGATTTATAATAATGACTGACATATTTTATAAGAATTTTTGATTTTGACATAGGTGCATATTTGATTTGATTCAAATATTTTATTTTCAGTCAACAATATCAGAAGCAATGAAACGTTACAAGGAACACGTGTCTGTGAATATGATATACGCGACAATCATGAATGCGTGTGTCTGGTTCGTTCTGTTCGTCCATTTCTTCGCTTGTCTCTGGTACTTCATCGGGTCTATGGAGGAACGTTCAGAACCAGACTCATCTTGGCTGTACAGGAGAAATCATACGCACAGTCGCCATGGGCTTAGGCGACATGAACACCGTAAGTTTACTGCTGACTTAGGCTGTGTCCCCAGTAGGCAAACTGTGAGCAGCCGACTGAGTTTGCGGCGTATCAGTTCAGTACGCCCTTCCATATATTATAAATTGAGTGTCCACAGTTTGCTAGTTTGCGCACACTGTACGCAGTTTGCAGCGTTACGTGCGCCGACTGTCTCAGTTAGCGGTCGACTCGCAGGTTCCAGTGCTTGCGATACGCACGCAAACTGATATGAGTTTGTAGCTGTTCGTCACAAATTTGCGGCTCACTCAGTCGGCCGTTCACAGTTTGCCTTCTGGGGATACAGCCTTATACTGCTACCAATCGCTGTATTATGTCATAGTCGCGAAATAGTCACGTTCATCATCATCAGCCTATATTAGTCCACTGCTGGATATATTATGCCTCCCCTAATGAGCGCCGTATACATCATAAAATAGTCACGTTGAAACTTTAGAATACAAGAATTAGATTAAGAAACACAAATAATAGATAGATCGAAAATACTATTTAAGGTGATCCGAGTTCCATACGTTTGTATTTTCCCAAATATGAGCGATGTGGACATAATTTAACAAATAAATAACTGTTTTTGGCTTTGTTATTGGTCATTATTTGCGGCAAATTGTGTTTGATTCATGAAAACACTCGGTATAATTAGAAATAACGTGAAAATTTTAGGCCATTTTTATCAATGTGTGAGTGAACACGGATAATGTTGTACGCCCGCTTACTTGAACTTGTGAGTGTGACGGCGGCGACGGAATCGCCATCTCTGTGCTATCTAAAGAATCATCTAATAATACCATAGTCTACCGTTCTCAAAGGGTTTTTCCATCGTCCAAGTATTTATTCCCTTCTATTTTTGTTGCATGTCAAATAAGATCTAGGAAGCCTACGTGCCGTTCCCATGACAACAATAAATGACACTATGTAAACAGATAAAATGTTTGCTTATAGATACCAGTTTAGAGAGTTTTACGCTGGGGCCACACTACCTTACCGTCTACCGGGCTGTTACCGCAATAATTATGACATTAAATTACCGTTTAAATTACTGCATGAACTGGTGTGGTTGCACTAGAGTTTACCTAGATATGTCAATAAATAAGGCGGTAAAAATATCACGTGCGTCGCCGCGCCGGTGAGCTCATATTGCACACTGGACAAACGGTAGTGGCCACAAACGCATTAATTACTGCGGTAATCTTCTTTGATGTGCGAAACAAGACCGCCGCCGGAGCTATTGCCTACCGCCATTTGCCATATTGATTGGCATTGTAAAATTATGGCCATAAATCGTGGTTACACCTAGGTGTTGTATAACTTATGGCAATAATTATCGGCATATCACGATAGTGTGGCCCCAGCATTAGACGTGTCAGAGTGTATGCAAAGCATTTCGCTCATTCATCAGCGACGACCGATGTGGCGCAGTGGGCGAAGGTCCGCCTGCGACCGGTTGCGGGTTCAATTCCCGTGTCGGAAAAAAATTGTGTACAATCTGCAGAAATTTGTTCCGTTGGTCTGGGTGTTTTCTATGTATTTAGAAAAAAATATCTATCTATGTAATGTATTGTATTAAGTTTATCAGTCAACTAGTACCCATAATACAAGCTTTGCTCAACTTGGGGCTAGATGATGCTGTGTGGACTGTCCGGAATTATATATTTTTTTTTATTTTATTGGACTAATCGTCACTTTTTACAGGAGCCAAAACAAAATTTTGAACATGATTTTTTTGAAAAAATGTTTTTCTTTCATTCATCACATTCATCATCATTGTTTTCGTAATTTTTTGCTCTATTTTAAAATAATGGTCGCTGTTATATCTATCACCCAACTTGATAAAAACTACAAAAGCCCTTTTTGCATTCAAATTTTGAAGCAAAGTTAAGATAATAATCCCAATAAAAAGAAATAAATATTGAAATGAAATGTTTTCAAAAGAAGATATACTTTATGAGAAATAAAACATTTTCTAAATTTTTTGAAATGTGGCCGTTTTGCATTCAATGAGCGATTTGTAAAAATGCCTGAACATTAGCTGGCGTAAAGAGCTAAAATAAAATAAAAATCAGTTGGTGTTGATAGTACATAATTGTTTCATTTTATTTTTGTCATACCGTTAGAGGTCAGGACCCTTTGTGGGATGTACGCAGAACACTCTACCAAAGTTTTATATTACAATAAAATAGACTTAGGAAGGCTTACAATAAGTAATTTATGACAAACATGAATTTGTTTGTACTAGGTCTATGACATTGTTCAAAACATAAAGAATAAAAATGATAAAAATCAAAAATTTTGGTAGTGTTGAAGGGATTCGAGCCCGTACTAACGGGATGTATCAAAATTTTGTGGATATTTTATCATCAAAAAGCAAAAAGTAAATCAAATTTTCATTGGTTTCGAACCCAGGTACGACTATACATCGTCGCACCCACCCGACTGTTCGAACCGCTAGTCCAACGTGACTTATTGAAATACGGTGAAAATTTGTATTACTTTTAATCTATTATAAGTGGTCGTAAAATCGGAGCTAAAATACCTAAGTACACAAAGAACAGAGTCAAAAAAAGTGGAGACTTCCTTACGCCAACAATTTTATTGTAATTTTATTATAATATTGGAACAACTTTCACAGTGAGTACATTTAAAATTAATGATTGTCATTGTGAACTCATTCAAATTATTTGTCAATTCCAATGATTTAACGAAATTAATAAATAGTGTGAAAAGTATTTTTTTTACCTATAATTTGTAAGATATTCCTTAGCTTATAAGCTAGTTTGTAAATAACATTACCCTCTGCGCCTTTTTACTTAAATTGTTCAAAACGATAAAAGAAAATTACCTCCAATTTTTTTTTAAATGTAAAAAGAGCCTGTTTTTATTCTTAAAAAAAACAAGAGTCGAAAATTAGTACGTTAACTAGTGGTTTTATTGAATTAATTTTAGATGTAATTTAGTTATGTCCCGAAAACGGAACTATTGGTCCGAAAAATATTTAGTCCTAAGGCGTCTCCAATTATCTCTGTTATTTTTCGAACAGTAGTTATTTTAGTTCCACTGAATTTATAGGGTTTGCCTGTGTGAGTGACTCGTAGCGGCCGATCACTCACACGGGCAAGATCTTTTTTTTTGTGAGTGACTCGTAGCGGCCGATCACTCACACAGGCAAAATCTTTTTTGCTCTTCCCAAATACAAGCTCCATAGATGCTTTCAACACTTGAAAAATTGCTTGGTACATAAAAAACAACATCCCATTTGCGGCAAATATATTACAATTAAACAATTATGCACAATTTAATAAGAAAATAGTGAAAAACTTCAACATAGAAAATCAGCGCCATCTTATAGCGGAGCTATGCTTAGTCCTGGACCAGAAACAACCTTAATTTTCTTCGTTTAGTAGGTCCTTAATTTAATGATTTGTGATGGTTTTTTTTATAAGTATCAAAAACAGTTTTCTTCTTTTTTTAATCTTTATCTTTATAATTATTTTTGTGAAGTTTAAGATTGTTTTTTAGATTGTGTTTTGGTAACTGTGTACTGTTAAAAGTTCGAGTGGAGTAGGTATTTTACAGTCATACCGAAACGCATTTGGAGGTTGAGTCAAGCTCGAGGTTATTATTATACTTAGTTATTAATTCTGGATCGTTTAAAGTCAAAAAAATCACAGCTTCTTCTTAACTATGGTTCCTAAGTATTACTTATATTAGTTATATTACTGTTGGGGAACGCTGCTGACATTAACACCTTATTTGTGCTGCAAAAGATGGTATTCATACAATCTATAAGATGGGTTCCAGGTTCCTTACGTGCTTGATTAAAAAAAACATAATAGCTCATACTTAAAGAAATAATAAACGGTTTCCTGAAAATAACAAAATACATAATGTTATACTAGGAATAAAAATAAAATCGCTTTGCCCACAACAAGGCTACACAAGATTAATGTAATCTTGTATTCTTCTAACTTTAGTCTTTTACAACTCAAGTGAGGTGCAAAAATAGTACGATTCAAACAAATTGTCAAAACTTTGTATTCTTTGTAAATACAAAATAATAGATTACCTGGAGGATATAAGTACCTACCTACATACAAGACTGGGACGGGTTTTGTTCCAACCCGAAAAACTAAGAACCTAACAAGCTTTTTTGTTCAGTTCTTTAAATACCTTAAAAGTTTGAACTGAACAAAAATCAATCGTATTTTCTTTATTTATCAAAAACTTAGACATAATTTTTAATTATAAAACACTAAAAACCAAAAAAGGTTTGTCCAGTGTCCAATGTATTCATTTAATTCTTGGTTTCGTGACCAAGAGTCTATTTGCATTTTGAATTCAAGGTATTCGAAGTACAATGTCATATTGCCAGTCTTAACGAGTTCTTTTTAATTGTAATTGCAGATGACGTTTTGATAGAGGTAGAAGAGTGTTCACACATGTACCTGTGTTGTGTATATTTCGTGCTCATCACGTTTACGCAGAACGGCATTGATGATATCTTGCCGAGGAAACGCATTGAAGTAAGTCTGAAATTTCGCATACGATCTAAGTACTACATCAAGTATCTGAGCGTCTGGTCGATGTGACGCGTGACCCGAGAGCTGGTGAGTATCTGGCTCAGCGCATCAGTATTGCCATACAGCGTGGTAATGCAGCCAGTGTCTTGGGGACGCTTTCGACTGGTATTGACATTGATCAATTGAGCTACCTTTAGACAGTTTGTAACCGTTTGCAGTTAGCTCAATGGTTTCAATTGTATATACTAGTTGTAATTTTCTCTATTCCTTGATTGTAATTTTCGTTGTTAATAAAGTACGACTTTTAATTAGTTTTGGATATTTAAAAAAAAGTACTACAGCATGAGATATAATACCGGGTCGCTTTATGGCGTAGTTCCCACCCAATCACACTGGACCGATCGAGACACGGCGTAATTTCATCTGATCACGCCATTTAAATACCTAGTTCCTTACTTTTTTATTTTAGTTAGCATAATAAATAAGTTTCATTAGTAATTACGATTGTTTTTTGTAGAATATGTTTTTATGATTCAGTAGTTTGAAAGTAAAAAGGTGGTACAGGGTGTATTTTTGAGACGAGACGATAGGGCTGGTACCTTAAACGTTATATAGTTAAATGAACGTTATGTAGTATAGTTACAGAAAAACGTTAAAGGAGATCATCCATATGTTTTTGAGATATTCTGAAATGCATTCACAGATTTTATAAAAATGTAGTCCCAACCTCCCACGTCGCAGGCTTTGTGTTGTTATATTCCTACGTAATGTTATACTTTTCATTATACAGGTGGGCTTCGTAATCATTCTGGAAGTACTATCCACCTTCATATTCATGATGTATGCGGGAGAGCTGACCAATGTCCTGCACTACCACTCGTTTCGCTGCTTCAGCTTCTACGCCAAATATCTAGAGCTACAGGTTACATTTTTGCTTCACTAAGTTTGTCTGACCAATCCCCGTATGACTTTGTTTGCCTAAAGTTTCAAAGTATTTTCATTACTCATACTCGGAAAGTAGGTCTAAAGTTGCCTGAAGAGCGGGTTGAAAGTGATAATTTTCAGCCCTAGGGGGAATCGTTTTCAACTGACAGCTATCACCTTACTATTGAACCAGAATAATGGTAGAACGAGATAAATAAATGCTGAAGCCAAAAAAAAAGATGCAACAAGCATGCCCGTCTGATAGAAAACGATTACCGAAGCAACATCAGAGACAAGGATAAGGATGTTGTTTCACATTCCAGGACTATTTCAAGAACAACCGCGTGTCCAAGAACCTGGCGGCGCAGATCAACAAGTACTGCCAGCACCTGTGGCGCGAGTCGCGCGGGATGCAGCTGCCCAAGTTCCTCACGAAGGCGCCCACGGGGCTGCGGCTGAAGGTCATGTCTGCGGCCTACCTGCATCACCTCACCAGGGTAATGATTTACAGAAACAACAAGTTTTGCTAAATGATGCGTATGTTTGTTATTTTGTTGTAAAAATTGTTTTGGTTTGGTATTAGCGTTATAATTTTTATTAACAAACGAAAATTACAATCAAGGAATAGAAAAAATTACAACTAGTACTTATGTACAATTAAAACCATTAAGCGTCTGGTCGATGCGACGCGTGACCCGAGAGCTGGTGAGTATCTGGCTCAGCGCATCAGCATTGCCATACAGCGTGGTAATGCAGCCAGTGTCTTGGGGACGCGACGACTGGTATTGACATGGATCAATTGAGCTACATATCTTTAAACTGTTATAATTAAGTATACTTTATCTATACTGCGCCCACGTAAAGATCGGATTCCTATAAAAATAATTTCACTATTATTAGGTAGAGGTCGGATTCCTATAGAAAATAAAGCTATATGAGCCAATGATAGTGGGGCATGAATCCAGCCTAGGGTTGCCAGATCGAAGCTTACCACGTCCAGGACAAGCAAAAAAGGTCGCCAGCCAAATGCAAGTGGGATTAATGAGCCGGCGCAGCGCCTCCTAAAAAAACAAAGTCCGCCAAACTCCGAGTACTGTAATTTTATGAGACGAGGGCCTCAGGACCACCTGTCCTAAAAATCTATTTGTGGTAACATTTTCGAAATCCGGGACATTCCCGGAAATCCCGGACATCTATCAACCCTAATCCAGCCTGCGGCATCAATCCAGACTTCTTTGGTTGATTTTGACTTCACTATTCTAACCAGGTCTTTCTATTACAGCACCACATTTTTGAGGACTGTGACCCGTCATTCTTGCGGCAACTTGTCGGCTGCTTGAAAGTGTTCACTTATAACGAAGGTTGGTTTGACATTATCCCATTTATTGAGTACTTAATATTTATATATATAAGTATTTTATGTAAATATCATATGTAGTACTATATCAAATTGTTAGGTATTTGTATTTGGTAAGTGTTATGTATATATATAAACATAAGAATTATATTTATATATGTAAATGTAGGGTAATTATGTAAGCACACAGTTCCCCTTTTACTATCCAATGATTCTATCCATCAACGATTGTCTGGTAGAGATCGCTCTTCAGCGATAAGACCGCCAATTGTAACTTAGTCTTAGTAATTTTATTGTATATTATTATTTTTAGTTATGTGTGCAATAAAATGTTTTCTATCCTCTTATCTATTTATCATTCTTTTGTTCTTAATTACATCTACCCCAATCGTCCAAGCGAAAATCACGATTGCCCGTGAATTTACGTACCAAAAAGGCCTTACTAGATTAGATATTATTATCTTTTTAGGCCTACAATCCTTTGTTTATCCATGTGTACCTGATAGGATGTATGATATTTATGAATGTTTTTCTGTGTGCAGCTTGCTATGCTCACATAATACATGTAGGTGCTATGTAGTGCTTCGTTTTACATTGTGTGATAACTTGAAATCATACTTTAGAATAAAACAATATCAAGTGTAGCTAGCTTTAGTAAAAATATGTATCAATTTATTTAGTCTAAGATCGATATGGGATCGATATATGTAGGTTCGGATGTTCTACTAAATGTATCAGTTAAGAAAATTGCAAAGACTACCTATACAAGACTGCAAAGACTTGACCAATATCTTAGAAAAGTTTTTTAAACTTACGCGATCAGAACACATTATTATAAGTAGGTATGGGTCAAGGGTCTCATTTCTGAAGAATAAGTGAGGGTAGTTGCAATTTCTGCCAACACCGCTTCGCATAGGCGGTAACTTCAGTACTCCAGTCATCTCGTGACCACGGCGGAGTCTAAACCTGTTGAAACGTCGGGAAAAATACGTAAATAAAGACGCTAAATACCCGTGGATATTTATAACAATATCTTAATGACAACCTTATAACTGAGTTCTCTCCACTCCGTCCAGTCACGCAGTTGCATATCTGTAACCAGATGATATGATAGATGACTTTAACACCACCACCAGTACCATGGTTATGGGTTGTCAATCAATCTCAATCATTGTCATCATCTCATCAACTAACATGGTATGATTATACACAGGTGATATAGATCCTCATACCACATATTATTATGATATTGCTGACTAAATGTATCATGGTCAGATGTGTGAATGTAGTGTTTATTTGTAGGCATGTACGTGGTGAAGAGCGGTGAAATCACCAACGCGATGTATCTGATCCACAAGGGCGACGTACAGGAGCTGGATCACAACATGCCCCAGGGAGAACAGATCACCAGGGTGTACCCCGCCGGCTCCTACTTCGGCGTTGTAAGTCTCTTGGACCGATGCGATTTATCCCAGCTTAGGTTAGTTCAGGGCCCTACAGTTTCAATATTGTGTCAAATACCGCAAGTGTGACTAAATAAATTATTTATTGATGATAGATATAAGTATAAAGCTAAAAATATTTTTCCTATAGAGCTTTTGCGTTTAGCGTTATCACAGTTTTCGAAGAGCTTAGTTCTCTTTGGCAGAATGGAGTGCGTGTTGGTAACGAGCATTTTTTTCCGAAACGCAAAATTAGGTTTCTTTAAAATACCAGTATGACTAATGTAAAAGATATATCTTTTTGGTTTTACATAAGTGCTTTTCCGATTTCAGCTGCAAGGATTGTTCGAAAATGAGCCCTTTACACGCACGTACCAAATAATAAGTAACTCGACCGTGCTGACTCTCTTCCTCGACGACTGGCTGTATCTGCTGGAGCACTACCCCGAGAGCCGCGACGCCATTAACGCACACATGCGACGGGAAGAAGGTCGCAAGAGCCTTATTTCAAACTGGTTTCCAGTGCAGAAGAAGTTGGGAACGATCTTCGAGACAGAATCCGCCGCGGATACTTCCACGTCTCCCGCGACAACCGAACCGACACTCACATCGCGAATTGGCGCTATGCTTTCCGAAAAAAGCTCTTTTGTCCCCCCAAAGGGTCCGTTGCCTAAAATAACACAAGAAAAAACTGAGGAAGACGGACCCCTTTCGTTTTTCTGGCCTACAAAACGCCAAGACAGTGAAGACGAAACCAAGGCAACCACCGAATCGACTAAAAAAACAGCACAGGAGTCTGAGGAAGCAGGTCCATCGTTCTTATGGCCCATGAAACGTCAAGACAGTGACGACGAAGCTTTTGTTGGAAGTGATGCCAAAAATACAAAGGAAGAGAAAACAAAGACAACTGAAAATACACAGTACATAGACAGTGACAACGAAGTATTTCCTAAAAGCGGCGACGATAAGAAAACACAAGAAATAGAAACCAAAGAAACGACTGAATCGGCCGGTTATACAACACAAGGGTTACTGGAAGCAGGGCAAGAGTACTTATGGTCCACAAAACGCCAGAGCAGTGACTATGAAGTCCTTGCTAAAAGCGACAACGTTAAGAAAACAGAAGAAATGAAAACGACGGAATCAACTGCTAATAAAGCACAGAAGTCGGAAGAAGCAAGACCATCGTTCTTATGGCCTACTAAACGCCAGGACAGTGAAAACGAAGTCTTTGCTAAAAGTGCCGACGCTAAGAAAACAAAAGAAATGAAAACAACTGAATCGGCTGCTAATAAAGCACAGAAGTCGGAAGAAGCAAGACCATCGTTCTTCTGGCCTACTAAACGCCAGGACAGTGAAAACGAAGTCTTTGCTAAAAGTGCCGACGCTAAGAAAACAGAAGAAATGAAAACAACTGAAACGGCTGCTAATAAAGCACAGAAGTCGGAAGAAGCAGGACCATCATTCTTCTGGCCTACTAAACGCCAGGACAGTGAAACTGAAGTCTTTGCTAAAAGCGCCGACGCTAAGAAAACAGAAGAAATGAAAACAACTGAATCGGCTAATAAAACACAGAATTCGAAAGAAGCAGGTCGTTCAATCTTATGGCCCACTGAACGCCAGGATAGTGACAACGAAATTGTTGATGCCCGTGCCTCAACTGAAAACGGTCTTTTAATGATAGAACATAAGGAAGAGGCAGAAAATATCGAACTCATCGAGAAGAGCCTTGCTCATGAGTCATTGGAACCAGTAACCAGCGAAGGCAGCTTAGGCCCTTCCTCCACTGAAACACTCCTGACTCCGACTGAAAACATTGAATTTATTGAGAAGGGTGTTGCAGAGCTGTCGTTGGAGAATCCTAAAAGTGAATTAATCGTGTACCAAGACATAGAAGAGGAACGAGAAATGATATCCATGGATATATCACAGTCGAATCATGACCTAGAAGATGATAAAGTACAAAAAGCTAGTTTCATTGATATTAAATTTCAAACGGAAACGGGTGAGGAGAGCAAGTTTATGTTGCCCACAGCAGTTGAGGCACGCACATCAATGAAGCCACTAATGGAAGCTGAAGCTCGTGAACTGACTATGTCCACGGAAGGTCGCAGGAAGTCAGTTCGTCTGTTTTATGAGAAGGATGAAGAGGAATCCGATGACGAGCCACCTCTCAATGATAAAACTCAAACATCCCATAAAAAGCTTGAGCCTAAACCCAAACCAGACGACAAAGACAAAAAATAACAGGAAACAAAAGTAAGATAATGCTGTACGCAGATATTATCACTATTTATTTACTAATTACTAATTACTAATTAATAGGAACTTAATATTTCCAGGGTTCTTAGTATCACTTTGATACTTTTCTTTATTCTACCATATTTGTAAATGCCTAACAGATTTGGATGTATGGTAAGCTGTTAGGATAAAAGGGTACCATATTTTCAGAGTTTGTATAATTGGCATGTTTAAATAATTTATGTAGACTATAAGAACCTTAACTACCGCAACAAAGTTATTTTAAACCCTAGGTTAATTAATTATTATATTCACGTACCTACCGTACAGGTAGGTAGCTACGAAATTTTCTTTATTTTCAATATACTAGTTAATTTTTTTTTGTTGTTTTTGAATTCATTTATACCACGGAAATAGACTCACTAGAAATCACCATGCCACAAATAAACAAATAAATGATTTGAGTGACCAGCTCAAATAATGCCCCAATCTAAAAAAATCTAACCTCTGAGGGGGTTAAATAGGGTGGTAAAGTTTGTATGGAAAATAATTATTTCTTGGTTTGATTTACTCAAAACTCGTTAAAAATAAACTGCAAAGTAAATAATTAAACACGTATTTTTTATTTAACGAAACTACATGGTACCTAGGTACTATGGTTATGGTTGATGTTGGTGTACTCTGTTCGAGGAACTACCCCTAGGAGAAGTGCAATAAATTTTTGAAAATTTTCACATTAATTTCCATGCGAAGCCGCGGGGCGCAGCTAGTCCTGCTTATATTATAAACAAGAAAGTTTGTATGGATGTATGGATGGATACACTTTTACGCAAAAACTACTGAACGGATATGGATGAAATTTGGCACAGAGATAGATTATAGTCTGGAATAACACATAGGCTATATTTTATCCCGGAGTTCTCACAGGAACGGGAATTACGTGGATGAAACCGTGAGGCGCTGCTAGTATTACATAAATGGCATATATCATACAAATAAAACAAATCAGTCGAATTGAAAACCTCCCTTCTTTGAAGTCGTTTTAATAGCCACATGTTTCTCTGGCCACCTGCCAAATGTAAATACCTAACCAGTTTACTTTCGTTCCACACTATTATTGCAATACCAACCTTACCTTCTCAACGACCTGTCTTAATGGTCTATATTTCTCCTTTATTTGTTTTCCTATTTCAAGAAGTTTGTTTTGTTCACGTGCTCTCAACAACATTCGTGCCAACACGCTTTGATTGTTTTTAAATTGTAATCCAAACTGAAATGCTTCAGAATCACATCATGCATACCTATACCTAGTTATGTTTATGAGCAAAACTGAAAAGTTTTCATAGGTTTCAATTCGAGTAGATTGTGTTGTATTAGGCATACCTTTACAAATGCCCGCGGCATAGCAAGCGTGTTTTGTATGGAAACGTTCGAAAGCTTTTTTTATCCCATGGGAACAGATTTATGGGATTAAATGTATGTTTTATTCCAGTGCTTGAACTACGCTTATTCAAAATTTCAGGCCGATCCGTTTCGTAGTTTTTGCGTGAAAGAGGAACAAACATCCATACCAACATTCACGTTTATAATATTAGGTATTATGGCCTACAATCAATAGTACATTGTTACCCAAGGGTTGAAAGTAACTTATTTAGACCCGAGAAGGGGTTTGGCGCCCTCGTTACACTCGGGCGCAAATAGTTCGAGGGAAAAAACATGAGAAAACAAACTAATCAAATTGCCGCTATTTTTTTTATATATTAGTCCATCTAGGACATGCGAAAGCCATAAACCCATACTGCCTTGTCTTACGTATTTTTTGGATTCAGTAAATTGTCGCTGAGGTTTTTTTTTAGCTTCGGCATTTATTCTGCCACTATCATGGTTCAATAGTAACGTTACAGCTGTCAGTTGAAAACGATTCTGCCTAGGGCGGAAAAGTATCACTTTCAACCCGCTCTTCAGGCATGTTCAGACCTACTTTCCGAGTAATGAAAAAGAAATTAAAGACTCATAGTTAAAAAATAATTCCTTTAATTAAACTCTCAGCTCATAACAACATTTTATAACAAGACACCAAAAGTCAACAAATAGAATTAGCTACAACTTATTTTCAATCTTTTACATGTTGTAAGAAAGTTGTCTTTCACTAATAATTTATTATTTTTACTTTACTTAAATTGGAATGCCCAGCAATGTCAAATGTTGTTCTCGATGGTGTCATTCGTTTCCTAGATCTTCATTTCACCGTCCTATATTACTTAAATGCTTGGATGATAAACGTCATTGCTAAACTTATGATTACTTAGGTACTAAAATTACGGTTCCTTAGGTTAATGTTTTTTTTATGTTTAGCGGTCACCTATCCGCCATCTCTGATTGGTCTCAATGTAGGCTTCATCTTGTTTTCAGCCTCTGTAACAAAGGAAAGAACAAAATTAGTGACAAGGTAAGCAATAAAAACATTTATGTATCTTGAAATTCTTTAAGCTTAAATAAGGTATCCAAGGCAAGTATACATGTAAATAAAGATGCTGCTAATTTTCTATAAGACGCTAATACAAATTATTACCTATCTAATACGGGTTTAAAGAACCATGTACATATTTGCCCAAGCCATGCCGGATATCAATGAATCTGAATTTAGTATATGATGAAATAAAATTAATTAATAAAGAATTGTCATTGTTCGTTCATCTTTAAAAGATCTAAAAAAGATCAAACTTCTGTTTGTCTTCTGACGCGTCTTTTTAGAACTGAAACTTTACTTTTTACAAAATTAGCGTGAATGAAACTGTTCGCAAACAAGGACGAATCTCTACAAACATTCGCCTGTAAGTAATTGAATATCAACAGGAGAAACATGTAGTACGGAATAAAAAGTGCAATTCTGTCGCACGGCGCCCGTCACCCGTGGAGCAATCATCACAGATATTTCTAGCGTCTATTTGTGGACTCGCTCTCACAAATATCATAAAATTCTTACAAATATCCCAGCTCTGACGTCAAATGTATTATTTATTTTAAAAGTTAACTATAAAGAATTCAGAATAAAAATTGTACGTGTCATTAAAACGTCGCAATAATCGGTTATTTATGTGTTGAATTCGGTTTCACCGCAAGTATTTATAATAATTTTCGTAGATCTGCCAAACATTGTGAAATTATGACGAGCTCTGAAGTTTCAGGGCCGTGGCGTTGTCCGGAATAAAAGCTTTTGATGCGAACAATATTTTTCTGTTTGTTTTTATTAGTGTGTTTAACTGAGACGGGTTGCTGTTTTAAACAAACACACGATATAGCACAACCAAATCAGCGCCAGTTTGTGAAATTGTACGTGTAATGAAGATAGTATCAATCTAACAGCAGGGTACAGCCGGTTACTCGAATGCGGATTGCTCTCGATCGATTATTTCAAGCGATTGGAAATTGAAACTGATAAATTATTATTTTATCTTAGCTGATTCGTTTGTGAAGGCGTATTTAATGTCTGACTATTAGCTTGAGTTATCTGTAATTATGCGTGAAATTAACCTGAAGTTTTATTAATTCCATCAAATTATTGTAGAGTAATTTCACAACGACATTGGATATATTTTCTGTAAAAAATTCCAATGGTTAACATTTATTTATCTAATAAAAATTAAGTTATTATTAATATGAATTCGCTAACTCCAAAAATGACGACTAAATAAAAAATTATTATGTCCAGTTTGGCTCCTAATTGAACTTGAATTAAATACAGCCGTAAATTCGTAGAGAATAATATGTCCAAAAATGTTTATAGTTATGAGTGTGAAAAACTGTTTGGTTGAAAGACATTCTTTTCAACAGCCACTCACTGACTGAGAAGGAAGGTTATTTAAAAACTTTTATTTTCGCTGTACAATAAATTATATGTGTGATTCACACGTCGATGCGCGGTCTCAACATGTTTACGAGCTTGTCACCACGCAGAAATTAGTCTCCTGTGATTGATCACTTTGTGATGTTCTTGAGTTTTTTGTCCAGTTGTTGGTTGGCTTGAGTTTTTATTAATAAATAATAAATAAATAAATATTTCCCGACAATCCACACAGCATCATCTAGCCCCAAGCTAAGCAGAGCTTGTGTTATGGGTACTAGATGACTGATATACTTAATACAATACATTACATAGATAGATATTTTTTATTATACATAGAAAACACCCAGACCAACGGAACAAATTTTAACAAATTTAAATTTTTAACAAATCTCTTTGTATGTATACACTGTATAATACACTAGCGACTCGCCCCGGCTTCGCACGGGTGTATTATACATTTAAACCATACTCTTAGTTAGAATGTAAACAAACACTTGTTGAAAAAATACTAAAGCTATAACTTAGCGGAGAAGATTTTAGAGAAGATATTTTAGAACTGATGATTCTAGAGACAGAGGATAAGGTTCGATTTGTTCCTACATGCCACTAGCGTAGCCGAAAACACAATATTACTTACCTTTAAAGGATTTAACACATTTAGGAGAGAAGTATCTTAGTGCGCTGTTCATGTGAATGAAAACGAACGGTGTCATTTCAGGTGACATTAAACTAATCTAGAAAAATTTGACCGTAGAAATGGTGCCGTCACTTTCATAAAAAATATAACATCATTTAAAGTCCTATAAATTAGTTCAGTATAGTTTTGGTAACATCTGAATTAATCTTGATAACGCACGGCCTTAATATGATCAAATGTAATCGATTGGTATTTTCGTACATTACGTTATTTCAATTACCTACGTTGGTATGCCGTTATTTCAATCGTACCAACGAAATGTTATGATTTTCGTGCTATTTCTGCTCCAACCGCTAACGCAACACAGATCAGCTCTACATCTGGATTATGTTTATCTGCATTCATTTTATAGTAAGTAAATAAACTTATATTTATGTAATCTAGTCCATTGGCGCCATGTCAGTGTAGACAAATAAATTAATGGCCGGAAAATGATATTCTACAATACTTTGTGGTGAAAATGATAAATTAGTTTATTTTGAGCAATGCTGCCAGTGTCTTGGGACGCTTCCGACTGGTATTGATTTGGGTCGGTTTAGTTACCTCTAGACTGTTTGCATTTTGTTATATTTTTTTGCGCCTTCTTGTTTTATACTGATTTTATTCTTTGATTACACTTACAACAAGTCAAATTGTAGGAAATTATTTTGAAATAAAAATAAAAATTTTAATTGATTTTCGATTCGCATAAATTTCTGTAACCTAGTGGAAAAACAGAAGGCTTTGCCTTTTTGTTATTGTGGCATTTTACTATAAAAACTTTGATTGAAAACTGGTATAAAATTGAAAAGATTGCATTGTCCCAACTATCTCAAAAGGGAGAAAAAGCTCATAAGAGCAAAGTCATTCAACAAAGTACATTCACTCACTTCGACACACTAAACAAAAACAAAATCTGGTTATTTTTTCACAACCACCCAGATTCAAATGCTCACGACATCTCGAATGACCACGCCAATAACTTTTTAACCCTTATGAAAACACTGTAACAGAACTTGACACCCAAGAGGAAGGTCAAAGGTTGTTGAAACACTGTACCGCACCTTAGAACAATCCGGAGTAGAGGAGCCACAAGCTGGCCAGCAGTAAGACGAGGATGAGGTAGGTAGCGGCGAGGCTGGTGGTCTCGTGGTTAGGCATGGCGACACCTGCACTGGACAAGCTGCTGCAAAGAACTGACTGGCTCCGCAGGGAGCGTGCTTCCGTCGCAAACGCTCAAAATATCAATAATTTTATTGCCTCCAGTAATGCTTGGGACAGGTGTCCGTCTAATTTTACGCGTTTGCGGGATAAACCTATCGATCAGAGAGTCGTTAGTTTTTTTTGTATGAGTCATTTGGTTTGTTATTTATTCTGAAATTGTCATATGCTCGAATTACTCATTTGCCTACTTCTTTTAAACATAAATTGTTATCAAACAAAAAACAATCAAGGAATCAAAAAAAGACTTTACGATTGACCCAACTGCAGACGGTTGTAAACAGTCTAAAGGTAAGTAAAATATCAGTGAAAAGCATCCCCAAGACGCTGCATTACCATGCTGTATGGCAATGCTGATGCACTGCGCCATGTTTTCGCCAGCTCTCGGGATGCTCGTCGCATCGACCAGATGCTACCAACATTTTTTAAAAACCCATAGAGCATCGTTGCTCCTCGTTCCTTTAAGTTGACCTATGCACCTCTTGCAATCCTCAGCCAAGTCTGGCGCCAGCCTCGTTTACTTCTTTCTTTCTTAACTTATTGTAAAAGAACGCATTTCTCATAAATATGCGATATACCAAGATTTTCACGCGAGGAAAATCGAGTAAGTAACAGTAAAAAGTGTATTGTACATACCTGGCGATGAAAAAATATGTAGATATACCAACTTCAAATGCCAAAAAGCAAAAATATCATCAACGGAGTCGAAATGAATAAAATACACATAACTATGCGTTTGAAATATCCTTCCTCGAATTCCTGTAGGACAAATGTTTTCATGACGTCGATACCACAGCGGTTTGGCCCTCCCTATAGGTTCTCATAATCCGTAGAATTTAGTAAGTATTTTAGTTTCGAATTGACATGCATGAAATTTGGTGTGACACGTGTTTAAGTTGTAGTTAATAAATCAAGTTAAAAACTTTCTGAAATATTATATTATTGTATTGATAATAACCGTTGAGAAGGTATAAAATAATTGCTAAGAAAGGTATAAAAAAAATTCTCGGAAGTCACAGTGAGAAAATACACTGCAGCAACTGTTTTAAACTAACACATTATTCCGATATAAAAATGAATGAGGATCTACGACTTACATTAAAACACAGTGGAGTAAAAGAGCCAGAGAAAGAACAGCAGAAGCACGAGGATCATGTAGGTGGCCGCGAGGTTCACAGTCTCCGCGGTCAGCGGCATGGTGGCGGCTGTGCACTGGCGCACTGGCGGGACCAGCGGGCCTTCCGGGAGCGATGGCCACAGGGCCCGACCCAGGGATGGGGCGTGGGCGTAGGGAAGACGCGAGATAGCCAGAACAGTCATAGAGAAGCAGCTTTCATGATAGTTTTCGTGAAATATCTTCTATGAATCTTTCGGCTAAGTTGAAAAACGAAAAATGAGATTTCTTTTATTTACCCAGGGATTGGGGAGTGGGCCGTTGGGAAGACGCGAGTTAGCCAGAACAGTCATAAGGAAGCAGATTTCATGATAGTTTTCGTGAAATATCTTCTATGAATCTTTCGGCTAACTTGAAAAAGCGATAAACGAAAATCCCTTTTTTTATCCACGGATTGGAGAGTGGGCCGTTGGGAAGACGCGAGTAAGTCAAAACAAACATAAAGAAGCAGATTTCATGATTTGTTAATGAAATTTCTTCTATGAATCTTTCGGCTAAGTTGAAAAAGCGAAAAACGAGAATTCGTTTTCTTTTAGTCAAGGAAGTCTTTTAGTCTTTGATCGATTAATGATTTTATTAAATTAACAAAGATATAATGTTATTTGAAATGATCTTTATTAAAGTACAATTGCAGACACAGCTGAAGTTTCTGTACATGAACAGATATTTTGTTGCGCAAATATCCGAAGACGCTTCAAGTAACTTTGAGCAAAAATAAATGACACAAAAACAAGACAAGCGTAGGACAACAACGAGATTATAATCTTTTCCAACAAAAAACTGAATAAAAAGTCTCATTCCAGACCACCCACTACTATAGGTATAAATAAATTAAAAATATCTCTTGAATAACAAACAGCTACCTTGTTGTGTGGTTACGCGTAATTTATTTCTACTAATTGATCGCAGAATTAATGACATGTCTTTGAACATTCTCAAGAAAACAATACATAATAAAATCTGAATAGCACAAATTCAGTAGAGACAGGTGGCTATGCGAAATATTTCTAGAACGGAAAGAAACAGACACTTGACCGACAGCTGTTATTGCGCCAAGTGGCAGGGCGAGTTATGTTAGTTTTTGGGCGGGGATTATAATGATGACTGGTAGATATCACTCTTGAGCGATAAAACCGCCATTTATCATTAGTCTTTAATTTGTTTTGTTGTAAATTGTTCCTTTTTGTGTGCAATAAAGCATTTTCTATATCTATATAATAAAACAAGTGATGGTTTATAAAATTAGAATAGAGAGTCAAATTTGAATCATCAGAAACGTTGTTTTTTTGAATCATTGAAAATTTAATAGATCATTCCTATATTTACCATAGTCTCAGCATATATTGGTTGTTAGTCATCCATGTTAGTTACCAACAACCTACTTATGTTGAGACAGAAATCGTTTTGTGACTCATCATCATCATCAACCTATATCAATCCACTGCTGAACATAGCCCTCCCCTTAATGAACACCTGCCTTGTGCAAGTTTATTTAGGTATTTATATTTAATTTCATTGCACAAAGTAAAGTACAAAGAGCGGACTTAGATAACATCGAGGCATTTTCTAGTTTTTTACTTATGACCTCCTGTTACTTGAGATTAAATTAAAAAAATAACTATCGCGTGATATAAATAACTATTATTTTCATATTACAAAGCTGACCTTTGGATGACTCGTATTATTATGTTCCAGTGATATCAAATCTACAAGGGTTGACAAAAATTCATAAGTAGGTAGGCACTTACGTTTGTAATTTAGAAGGCAGAGTACAGCATCCACAGGGACACAAGCAGCAGCAGCAGGATGCAGTAAGTGGCCATCAGATTCGTTCCCTCAGTCATCTTGGAAGCTTACAAATTCTTCTAGATCCCAATTGTTCTCTCGTGTTCTCCCGAAGGCGTGTCTTTGGCGACTGATCAGAAATCACACGAAAGCTTGCTATATACCTTATTGTTTTTAAAAAACATGACGAGAAAATCTATTTTTTGTTTTCGTCCAACACCGCTTGATTAATGGAATGCCGTGCCAAAAATGTCCCAGTTTTTATACGTTTTCGGTTGTTGTTATTTTCTTTTACTGAGTCAGACTAAAAGCTGCATTATTGTAATGAAATCGAAATAATAACTATGCGTAATGAAATGAAAATATTTACCCGAATATTTTTTTGCGAAAGTTCAGAGTAAAGGAATTATCCTGGAATTTTCCAGCTGGAGCCAACCCTAGAATACGCCCCTGGCTATTCGCATTGCTGGAGTATGATATGTGAGCTATTTCTGATCCGAATCTGTGTAATGTATTTGAACACCGGAATCGAACGAATCCAAACCGACCTCTGTATTCACTCATTCTATAACATGTATTAAATCGTAGGTTTCAACACAGCTGTTTGTTGACTGTATTATTGTTTTTGATGTTGAAAGGCAAAATAATAATGTGGCTGCCAAAAACTTTAAGAAAGTTAAACATTGGTTTGTGTCATGTCATCATAATATTATTTTCATTCCATCACATTATTAGGTATGATATTGAATCATCAACATGAATTTCCACTGATAGGTAAAATAGTTCTCGCTGCCAAATATATTATGACTGTAATCGGAACGAAATTACAAGCAAAGTAGAGAAACAAATTAAACTGTGTAGAGGTAGTATTTAACAATTGAACTTACATTGCTAACATAACTAGGAAAAAATCATTAACATAGTCGAAGTCAATAGAATACGAATTATCACTATCACTCATCATCATCATCATCCGCAGCCCGACTTCACCCACTGCTGGGTATAGGCTTCCAAACTTTTGTGCCACTCCACACTATCACTACATAGTATAAAATAAAGTCGCTTTCTCTGTCCCTATATCCCTATGTCCCTTTGTATGCTTAAATTTCTAAAACTACACAACGGATTTTGATGCGTTTTTTTAATAGCTAGAGTGATTCAAGAGGAAGGTTTATACGTATAATAAAACCGTGCGAAGCCGGGGCGGGTCGCTAGTTAAAGATAAATCAAAAACAGTCAGGTCTCGATCAAATCTATTTTATGTTCTCAAGGAACGTTTGCGTCAGCTTTAAATAAAATTATCTTAAAATGGGTTTCCTAGAAAAAGTTCTGTGAAATTCTTTTTGCAGTCGGTTCAAAATCTCGTAGCAAGGTGTTTAAACTGTAGCTGTGCTACGCCGTAGCAAGGTCTACGAAATGTCTACACGTAAACGTAGCAGCTCTACGTTATAGATAAGGGTCTCATCATCATCATCATCAGCCCATATTAGTCTTGACATGGCCTCCCCTAATGAGCGCCACAGCGCCCTGTCTTCAGAATCCAGCATCTGCCAGCAGCCTTTCGCAGATCGTCATCCCACCTGGCCGGAGGCGGCGTCCTACACTACGTTTGACAAGTCGCGGTTTCCACTCAAGAACACTTTTACCCCAACGGTTATCGGTTCTTCGCTATAGATAAGGGTGTACGAATTTCGAATCCGAGTCGTAGCATTTTAGTTTTCCTTTTCATAAAGAAAAATAACTATACATTCTAAGATGATGATATCACATCACTTGCGAAACGGAAGTGCCATGTCACTGACGACATCACATGATCGACGACGACCGATGTGGCGCGGTGGAGGTCCACCAGTGACTCAGGAGGTTGCAGGTTCGATTCCCGCCTTGGGACAAATGTTTGTACGATCTGCAAATATTTGTTCCGGGTGTTTTCTATGTATAGTAAAAATATATTTATCAATGAGTTATTGTATATCAAACATCTAGTACAAATAACACAAGCTCTGCTTAGCTTGGGGCTTGATGATGCTGTACGGATTGTCCCGCATTATCTATTTGTTTTTAATCATGATGTGAACGAGTAGCATATCGAGTGGCACAAAATTTTGGAAACCTATACCCAGAAATGTAGTCGAGTTAAGAATGATATATATGAAACAAGCGACCCGCCCCGGATTCGCACGGTTTTATTATACGTATAAACCTTCCTCTTGGATCACTCTATCTATTAAAAAAAACCGCATTGAAATCCGTTGCGTAGTTTTAAAGACTTAAGCATACAAAGGGAAAAAATATAGGGACAGAGAAAATGACTTTGTTTTATACTATGTAGTGATGTCACTGAACAACGGTTGCATTACAAACTATCCAGTTATTCGGTGTAAACGACCCTGATCGAAAAACATTTCTCTTTCTTCAGTGTGTTGAACTTGCGACTAATTCGGTCCGTGACACTTTCAGGTCAGCTGAAATAGCTCACACGCTGTGTGTGCTCTATACACATTCTGTGATTCTGTCCAGGGCGGTTCTCAGCAATTAGCTGTCCAATTAGTAGGCGTTTGAGTGTGAAGATGTAAATATACTTAGTAGTAAAGTAAACAACCATTATGACGAAATGCACGGTTTAGATGCTGTGTAATCTCTGATACTTACATAATAATAACAAAAATTTTGTGTGAGACAAGTCATTTCATTCAAAGTACACCTAAAATGGAAGAAAATTTGACATCCTTATCCTTAATAATATTATAAATGGACTGGGGAAATCATTTAAGGGTATTTATATATATACAAATACCCTTAAATCCTTCAGATGGAAGCTTATTATAGAAGCGCTTCTATAATAAGCTTCCATCTGAAGCAACTGAACTTTCTATTCGTAGATTTAAACTGTACATAAAACTAAATCTTATCTAATCATTTATGGAGTAATATGCCATCAATGACGTTAGTGCTTGACCAGATGTCGCTCAGTTCCACATCGACAATAGTAGGTATGTAATTATTTATAAGGCAAACATGTATTAGACATATAAATTAAACACATGAGAGTGGTTTCTATTTCGCCTCTTCCACTAATGGGCAAAAGATTGAGGCGAACTGAAAATCAATTATCACTTTATTTCTTATATTATTTTGATAATGGTGTACCTGTAGTAATAAATTTGACTTGTCTAAGTGCTTATTTTGTAAGCCTAAAGAAATAAAGATATTGATTTATTGAAAATGAGAACTTAGTTGTAGCATCAGAATAAAACAGAGGCTACTTTCTTCCCAGTAATCAGTTCCCATGGGATTGAATAAGCCTTGAAGCATTTCCATGGAAAACAGAATAAATATCGATCTATTTAAGTATGATTACTTCTTGTCCATCTTAAGATTGCCTGGAAGAGATTGCTTTTAGCGATAAGGCCGCCCATTGTACATGAGCTGTATTTGTTTTTATTATTTTTGTACTTTTTTCTGTTTATTTGGTGTGCAATATGAATGAATGAAAATGGTTTATTAGACAATACGTCAACTACACATAATAAAATTAAAAACTAGGTATTTTAACTAACTTACAATAAATATACAATATAAAATAGGTAAGGTACACGGAGAGACTAAGACAACAGAAATATAATAACTAAACAGTGGATACTAATAAGCTCATCCGTAAGCTAAGCAGGTTAATAAATATGAGCGAAGAAAGAATAAAGTATTATTGTATTGTATTGTATGTACCTATGGGTATAATGCATGTCAGTTATCTAGTACCTACCCATAACACAAGCTTTGCTAACTTTGGGACTACAATGTTGGATCAGCTTATCAAACAGCATCCTATACCAGCTTATCCTACATTGTAAACAACTAGTATCAGCCCTATTGTAAATAACTAGTACCTATCAAGCAAAATACTCTTTATTAACAACGAAAATTACAAGCAAGCAATAGAAAAATTACAACTAGTATTTACAATTGAAACCATTGAGCTAACTGCAGACGGTTGCAAACAGTCTAAAGGTCAATACCAGTCGGAAGCGTCCCCAAGACACTGGCTGCATTACCACGCTGTATGGCAATGCTGATGCGCTGAGCCAGATATTCACCAGCTCTCGGGTCACGCGTCGCATCGACCAGAAGCTCAGATAATTTTTTTAAAACCCGGAGAGCCTCGGTACCCCACGGACCTAGGGTCTCGAATCCAAGGGGAGGGAGCAAATGCGTAGGTTCTGTCGAGACCTGCATATTTGCGCCTCTTGAGATCCTCGGCCAGATCTGCCGCCGCACCAGCCCTAGTGGATGTCCTTGAAAGATGGGAAGGTGCAAGCGTCCCACACAATGGGCCTCCCCAACTCCCATTGGACTAGTGCAGTGATTCCCAAAGTGGTCCAGGTGGACCCCCAGGGGTCCACGGGAGACTCGACAGGGGTCTACGTTAAGCGTGACAAAAATTGGGGGTCCACAATTGTAACCGGGGGTGCATGAAAATTTATTTGGTTTCGATAGTAAAGAACATAGATGTTGGCTTGACTTCTCTTATCAATATTGGCAGATAATATTTTAATAAGATCAGCGACTCTTGCTTGTAAAAACTTGTATATGACAGATTCTGTACAATGCATCGGGGAGATTTGCGGAAATTATTGATTTTAAAGATTCTTCACTTTTTTCGAGATTTGAGATTCGTAGTAATGTAGCTGCAGGGGGTCCACCGGATCCAGCAAAATTTTGAAAGTGGTCTATCAAACAAAAGAGTTTGGGAACCTCTGGCTAGTGTCATACCGTCGGGCCTCTTGCCATCGTCACGGAACAGACCATTCGTTTCGAGAATAGCTGGTACGTTAAGCAAGTTACCTGTCAAGCTATTTATATCAACAGATTTATGGGATCAAAGATATAAATGTTAAATTCCAGGGCTAGATCTCTGTCTATTCTAAATAACACCCCAATCCACTCAGTAGTTTTTGCGTAAAGAATAACAAACATTCATCCATACAAACTTACGCGTTTATAATATTATAGTGACTAGCTGACCCGACAGAACGTTGTCCTACCCTAATTTATGAAAAATTGGAATTTTCCGCGTAATTTTCTGATTTTTTTCTTTCATAAGAACCTTCTCCTGATAATAACGAACAGAACAAAAAAAGAATTAGTGAAATCGGTCCAGCCGTTCAGGCGTGATGCCGTGACCAAGGGAAATAGGGATTCATTTTTATGTTTAGTCTCCGCATTTATCGAACGATGCTTGCTATCAAACTTTACAGCGGACATTTCCCTCGTTTAATCATAGTTTAATATCTCTGATGAGAAGTAGGTACGAGATCACTCTCGCCGGATGTATTTTATGACCACATGGTTCAACTAGTGAAGTTTAAAAGGCATTTACTAGCTCTTACCCGTGGCTTCATCTCAAATCTCATTCGCTACCTACCACTCACGTTAGGGACCAGATATCTTTATAATGTAGATTATTAAGATATTTCATAGATATAATCTGGATTTAAAGGATATTTTAAAGAAATAAGTATTCTAGATTATAAAGATACCTACATTTTAGTTAGGTGTACCTACCTACATAAACTTGTATAGTGGTTTATTTTCGCTTCTTCTGCTAGATGATTAAATATATAGCAAAGAGAAAATTCATATTCAAACATCACTACATAGTATAAAACAAAGTCGCTTTTTCTGTCCCTATTTCCATTTGACTGCTTAAATCTTTAAAACTACGCAACTGATTTTGATGCGGTTTTTTTTAATAGATAGAGTGATTCAAGAGGAAGGTTTAAGGTCGATTCACACATATCAGTGAAGTCATAGTTCCGTCACAGTTCCGACACAGTACCGACACAGTGCAAAATATTCTTTCATACATTATCTATGAACGCATTCCCACTTGTCAGTGTCATTGACGACACAGTGCTCTCAGTGTCAGTGCCGACACCAGTAAAGAATGTATGAAAGAATATTTCGCACTGTGCCGGTACTGTGTCGGAACTGTGACTTCACTGATATGTGTGAGTCGACCTTTATCGTATAATAAAACTGTGCGAAGCCGGGGCAGGTCGCTAGTATATTTATATTTAGTTTAAAATAAGACGTGCTTATTCTGTCAGCCTAATAAAATTAAGTAATTGATTTCTCATTTCTTTGAATAAAATATTTTAAATCTTAGTCATCTCATCACCTAACTCATCTTTGTAGATAAGAGTGATTATTGGAAATGGGGTACGCCCACGTTGAGGTTATTTAGAGAAAGGCGTGTAAAACAACTTGGCGATAGGTCCCTTTCATCGTGATGATTTGCGGTGGCAGGAAAAATTACCGCTAATTCTTGAAGGCGCTAGCCGACTTTTTAATTATTCGCATAGATTTATTAGGTGCTAAAAATACGGGTTCAAAACGGTTTTAGAAGACTCAGGTACGTGGAATAATAAATTACCAGTAGGTATAGTTATTCTCTATTTGAATCACCAACTAATAATCGTTCTAAAACGGTAAGAATTTACTTCCAATATTTACGTTTTAAAATAATCTAGGTTCCTAAAAAATCAGTGTCCGCAACAGCTCAGTCAAAAACCGCATCGAGATGATCCTAAGCGTAAACAACAGTCATGTTTACGCCCACTGATAATTGTTTGGTAGGTAATTCAATTATTAAAGCTTAATACCTAAATCAGCTTTTCGTATATCGTAACTTAAGCAGTGCCAGATTTATATATTTTATGAGTTTAGGCCACTTTTTTCCGCCGCCCCATGTACAGAGCCGTTCATTATCAGCTGCGCACCCCCCCCCCCCCCCCTCTCTCTATGCAAGTAGGTACCTACTTGATACTCGCATCAAGTAGGTACCTACTTGCATAGATATAGGTAAGTATTTTCTTCTACTGCTTAACTAGGCAACTTACTTCTTAATAAACCTAAAATTAATTTTTAATTAGTTTTAAGATAGGTATGTTGTATTGTATGTAACGCCCCCGCTCGTGCGCCCGACCGCACGCAAAAAAAACGGCTCAAGTGGCTGTGACGTCACACGTGACGCGCGCTCAGAACAAAGGGTCACTGTCAACACAATTTAGAGTAATAAATAATGCTCGTAGCTATTTGAGCTCTTCTGAGAACTTGTTTAGATTAGAGTCAAGTAGCCTATTCAAATATGTTAACTGACGAACTTTGAGTGGTTTTTTGTTAGTAAGAATGATAACATAAAAAATACGGGTTTTTTTTTGAAAATTTTAATAAAATTTGTTTATCAATAATTATCACTAAAATGTCACCATCTATTAAAAATACTTTTATAATATTAAAGTTCATTCTTTAAACTTCTTGTAACTATAGAAATTATACAAATTAATCCATTATTACACAATTGTTTACATAATCACCGAGCGCAAACAGTAAACAATTGCCGCGCGAAACGCTGACGTCTGACTTTAAACACGCACACATACAAAACTATGCGACGCACGACCGTTACATGTACTAGTGAACTGAAGTGAATATTGTCAGACAGGGACGGGAACAAAGCTAAGGCGCCTACGATATAAGGTTTAAAGGAGATAAACATAAATATTCGAGCATTGATCGATGGGATGGTTTTATACCCAAGGTCAAACAACGGACTTTTGCCCTTGGGTATATTTATTACCCAAAATCATTGGAGCGGTTAGAGAAAGGCGTGTAAAACAACTTGGCGATAGGTCCCTTTCATCGTGATGATTTGCGGTGGCAGGAAAAATTACCGCTAATTCTTGAAGGCGCTAGCCGACTTTTTAATTATTCGCATAGATTTATTAGGTGCTAAAAATACGGGTTCAAAACGGTTTTAGAAGACTCAGGTACGTGATATAATAAATTACCAGTAGGTATAGTTATTCTCTATTTGAATCACCAACTAATAATCGTTCTAAAACGGTAAGAATTTACTTCCAATATTTACGTTTTAAAATAATCTAGGTTCCTAAAAAATCAGTGTCCGCAACAGCTCAGTCAAAAACCGCATCGAGATGATCCTAAGCGTAAACAACAGTCATGTTTACGCCCACTGATAATTGTTTGGTAGGTAATTCAATTATTAAAGCTTAATACCTAAATCAGCTTTTCGTATATCGTAACTTAAGCAGTGCCAGATTTATATATTTTATGAGTTTAGGCCACTTTTTTCCGCCGCCCCATGTACAGAGCCGTTCATTATCAGCTGCGCACCCCCCCCCCCCCCCCTCTCTCTATGCAAGTAGGTACCTACTTGATACTCGCATCAAGTAGGTACCTACTTGCATAGATATAGGTAAGTATTTTCTTCTACTGCTTAACTAGGCAACTTACTTCTTAATAAACCTAAAATTAATTTTTAATTAGTTTTAAGATAGGTATGTTGTATTGTATGTAACGCCCCAATGGGTTTCATGTTTGGCCTATATAGGTACATGTATTACTGGAAGAGATCGCTTCTAAGCGATAAGGCCGCCCATTGTACTTGTATTTTGTTATGTTCCTTTTTATAATGTTTTTTCTGGTGTACAATAAAGCATTTTTTTTTGTATTCACTTAAGACCTACTGTAATGAAACAACATAATAAATGATTCTGATTGATTCTGATGGAAAACTTTGCATAAAATAAAATAAAGTTGATAGCCGATGTCTGCTTTTTTTAATAAGTAGATAGAGTGATTCAAGAGGAAACCAATAATAGGACCTAGAAATCAGAAATCAATATCTTTATTTCTTTAGGCTTACAAAATAAGCACTTAGACAAGTCAAATTTAATACTATAGGTACATAACTATCAAAATAATATAAGAAATAAAGTGATAATTGATTTTAATTTCGCCTCACTCTTTTGTCCACAAGTGGAAGAGGCGAAATAGAAACCACTAGCATGTGTATAACTAATGAGTCTAATACATGTCTAGTAAAATAGAAGAGAACCTAGTGCTAAGTCAAGCCTAACATAGGATTTAAGGCACTATAGGTACTAACAAATATACGTAACTTAATTGTTTTTAAAAAATATATATATTATATTACTAGTGCAAAGCCGGGGTGGGTCGCTAGTGTTATTATAAAACGTATAAGAAAGAACTAGGTACCTAGGTAGCACCTTACGTACCTAATTATTTTTTGATATTTTTGTGAGAAACATACTTCAGCTAGCCCATAACGTAAAATTTGTACAAACCTACCTACGTAAGACACATCCACCCAGTGTTTATTTGTCCGCAATTATTTTATATTTTATTTTTGAACTCTTGATTTCCCGACGCCACCGAGCTCCTGGAATTATTCCAAAGAATGCCGAGTTCAAAACACTTTATTTTAAAGCCCAGAGACTACCTACTGTAATAAAATAACGTATGCACTGACCGAAGTACCTACCTACCTACTACACATTTAACGTTTGCACTCAATGCAGGTGCGAAGAACATTTTCAGCTTCAGAGACATTCATCATTCAATTTTATACATATACCACGTTGTACCTACCTAAGTAGGTACGCCTTTGTTTGTTATGTAGGTAGGTATTTTAATTATGTAGACTTACCTTAGTCACTGATATAAAGGGCTAGCAGCAAATACCAAGGTACCCAGGCATTTGAAAGTTCAATTCTGCATACCTACCTACATATCTATCAAATAATTACTTAGTATGGATGCATGATTGAATTTGTAGTGGTTTTTCTATGGGGTCCCTCCGTTTGCTTCAAACTACCTTAGGGACCCGAAAGCTTCCTGCCTGTGGATGCAAAGCCTTTGACCACTATGCAGCCAGGGGGTTTGGATGTTGAAGAAAACAACTTTGTTGGATTTCAGGAGACAGCGCCTTCTTCTTTGGGATCTTGTTGCGTGTTGTGTACTTTACGAAGCTTCAGAGTGAACTGTCGCTTAGCGCGAAAGTGCGCTATATTTATATGTTTGCGCAACAAAAAACCGCAGGAGTGGGGGGCGTGTGCCGCGTTTAATTTTTCATTTCTTTTACATAATTCTTATTATGTTATTACAATATGTTTAATTAAACCTTTTTTATAAAATCAACAGTTAAATCGACAGTTAAATCAACATTCTTATAAATAACACGGAACATTCTTATTCACAGAACATGAAACTAAGTTATTCACTGCTTACAGATAAAAAGTCTTTATTTCTTAGAACTAAAACATGTCTTACAACTATTACTTAACTAAACACTCAAAACACTCAATATTATCTTGTTTTATAACTATTACTTAACTAAACACTCAATAACATATAATACAAATACAATTGTTCGTACAATAGTGTATTGTTAAGCTTTAACAATAGGGTTGGTTAACAATAGCACAGTCTAAATAGGAATCGCTAAACAATAGTGTTTTGTTGTTCAATGTTAGGCAAGAATCGTTAACAGTCTCCCCCCAGTGCGGAAGTATGGGAGCACTACTACTTTGTGGGCAACGATTCAAACAATTTTCACTAACCTGTTCGTGGGTCGGCGTAAGATTCCGCCGGGAGTCCTAACTTCGGCCGTTCTGACTTTTCCGTCCGAGCCAGGAAAGGTGTTTACTATCTCGCCTCGCGGCCAACAACCTCTTGGCAAACTGCCATCAATTATTATCACTACATCGCCGGGCACGAGATTGGAGAAATCTTTTGAACCATTGTTTAACTTTGGTAAAATGGTAGGTAAGTATTCGTTCAACCATCTTTTCCAGAATAAGTCTGCCAATCTTTGCGTGGTCCTCCATGTACATTTTCCTATAAGATCTTTATCATCGAATTCACCAAAGGTGTTTGGGTTGAAGGAGCTAGATTTTCCTATGAGAAAATGGTTTGGCGTGAGGCTCTCTTCCTCGTTTGGGTCGAGGCTGACATCCGTTAAGGGCCTGGAATTTACTAAGTGTTCTGCTTCAAGTAAGAGTGTTTGAAGAACCTCTTCGGTTGGTTGTCTAGATTTGAGAGTTGTATTTAAGGCTGATTTTATTGTTCTAACTAATCTTTCCCAGGCTCCACCCATATTTGGAGCGCCCGGTGGAATTCGCTTCCATTTGATTCGTCGTTCGCTCAGTGCGTCTTTTAGCTCTTGAGATGCGCCTATGAAGTTTGTACCGTTATCGCTATAGATGGTGTTAGGCATACCGCGTCTAGCTATAAACCTGCGTAGTGTCATGATGGTACTGTCCGCGCTTAATGAATTCGCTATTTCCAGATGGACGGCTCGCGTAGTTAGACATGTGTACAAAGCTATCCAGCGTTTTTCGTTACGTCTACCTACTGTGATTGTTATTGGACCAAAGTAATCCAATCCTACGTGTGTAAAGGCGGGTTGTCGATACCCTGTTCGTTCCTTTGGTAGGTCGCTAACAGGAGGAATTTGAGGTGTAGATTTATACACCTTACACCATTGACACTGTCTAGTTGTAAGCTTGACTAAGCTTCTTAACGATGTGATGTAATATTTTTGCCGGATTTCGTTCATTACCGTTTGATGGTTGGCATGGTTGCAAAGTTCATGGTAGCTTTTGACTATTAGTTTTGTTATGTAATGATGTCCGTCTAGTACTATTGGTCTTTTTTGTGTTTGTGCTATACAATCGGCGTTACTTGCTCTTGTACATAGCCGGATGATACCCTCTTGATCGAGAGTTAATTGAAACTTTTTAAGTTTTGCGCTATTAGGCAGTGGCAAGTTATTTTTTAACGCATTCAATTCGGGCTGAAAGCTCTGTTCTTGGGCCGTTCGAATGAGCAACAGCTCCGCCTTATCTACCATTTCGATAGGTAACGTTTCTATGTTATTACTTGTTTTCTTTGGTTTTGTGGACTGTTCTTTATAATTGAATTTACTACGATTGTACTTTCTCCAAGATTTGTTTTTAACGCTCTTTTTTAATGCCATAGTTCGGTTTTGATTTATTTTTGTTTTAAAGATTTCCACGCAGTGCAGTAGTCGCGCTGTAGCTCTTAGGAGCCTGTTCCAGCTGGAGAATCTTTCTGGATTCGGGATGGTTGCTGTGTTAGTGTTTGTTACAACTGACACTGGATTTCCCTTTATTTCGTTGGTCGTTATTGGCTCTATGGCACTTTTGTCTTCTGGCCATTGATCTTCGCTTTTTTGAAGAAAGTCTGGGCCGTTAAACCATCTGTGATTTTCGTTAAAGTCCGTCGGGATGGTTCTGGTCGCGTCATCTGCCACGTTATGTTTGGTGGGTACCCACCTCCACTCTTTAGTGGTGGTTAGTTCCTCTATCGCCGCTAACCTATGCGCTACGAATGTTTTAAAGGTGCGTGGATCAGATTTTATCCATGCCAGTGTCGTTCTTGAATCGGACCAGTAATATTTCTTTTCTACTTTCCCGTTTATTTCCTTTTCCACGGTAGAAGCTAATCTACTTCCCAAGACGGCAGCTTGAAGCTCCAATCTAGGTATTGAAATGGGTTTAAGAGGTGATACTTTAGCTTTTGCGGCTAATAGTCGGATGTTTATTTTTCCGTTGTTTTCCGAGCGCCAATAAACGGCTGCGGCGTATGCGTGCTCGCTAGCGTCGACAAAAGTGTGTAAATCGCCTTTTCCCAATGACTGTGTACATCGGGGTATTTTAAGTTTTTGCAGATTTTCCAAATTATTTATCCAAGCTTTCCATTCGCTATACAGTTCTTGTGGTATGGGATCGTCCCAGTTTATTCCTGTTTTCCATAACTTTTGTATGAATGCTTTTCCTTGTATAAGCACGGGGGTGGCTAAGCCTAGTGGATCGAAAACTGACATTACTGCGCTTGTTACTTCTCGTTTTGTGGGCGATCGGACGCCTATTATAACTTCTTCGGGCGTATTCCGTAAGTTTAACGTGTACTTTAGGCAATCACTTTGAACTTCCCACAGCATACCTAGGGTTTTCTCAACTTTTTCCGGGTTTCCCAGTGACACGGTTTCGGGATTTTCAGAGGTTAATGTTTCGATTGCGTCGGGGCAATTACTAGCCCAGCCTCTTAATTCGAATCCGGCCTGTTTATGGATCGCATTTACCTCGGATGATATGCGTTTTGCTTCTGTTGGATTTTCGAAGCTTTGTAGGTAATCGTCCATATAGTGACATCGCGTTATGGCGTAGTGAGCCTCTGGGTATTCGCTTTTGTATCTGTCCGCGTTCGCGTTTTTAACATATATAGCGGAACATGGCGACGATGTTGCTCCGAAAATTAAGGAGTTCATTCGATATTCTTGTGGCTCTTCTTCATTTTCTTTTTGCCACAAAAACCTTAGGCTGTCCCTGTCCTCTTCGATAATTTTTACCCGTAGAAACATTTCCTTAATATCTGAGGCTACAGCAGTGGGTCCTTGGCGGAATCTTATAAGAACACCGAATAATGATTGTAGTAAATCAGGACCACTTAATAAGACGTCATTCAAGCTCTTTCCATTCGTTTTTTCCGCTGCGTCGAAGACTAGCCGCATTTTTCCCTTCTGTGGATGGTACACCGCGAAATGCGGTAGGTACCACGTTCGTGGCGACGTGGGCGGGGTAAAAACGCGTTCGGCGTAACCGTTTTTCAGCAGGTTTTCAATTTGTTCAGAGTATTTAATTTTGAATGTTTCGTCTTTGTTAAATTTTCTTTGTATGCTTTGTAAGCGCTTTAAAGCGCTACCTTTGTTATTAGGCATTGTTATGTCGTTTTGCTTCCACAACAATCCGCATTCGTAACGACCTTCCGGTAAAAGTTTAGTAGTTTCTTTTAAAATGTTCAAAGCTCTTTGTTCGGGATCGCTTGTTGGTAGTTTAGGTAGTATTCCTATTGAATCTAAATCGAAGTAATTTTTTATTGTTGTTTCGATATCTTGATTTTCGGTGAAACGTATGTGCCCAGTGAAAAGCACGGGACGAGTTAAGCTGCTTTTGCATCCATGCAATATCCAACCTAGCTTGGTTAGAGAGGCCACTGGTCTAGATGAGCCTGCACTCTTTAGCTGTCGTGATACTATAAGATGCCAGTTGTCTTGGCCAATCAAGATTAAGGGGCGTGTCCTAGCGTAAAACAGCTGATCTTTGATATCCTCCAAGTGAGGACAGTCCTCTAAATCCTCCTCTCGCACGGCTTGAGATGCTAGATTTAGTTCGCTTACGGTGTATGCGGTTAAGCTTGTGGTTTCACGTGAAAATTCTCCTTTGATTTTTAAATCGACTTTCATAGAAGTTTCGTCTCTATACACGTGTCCGGTCACGCCCTCTATCGCGAGTTCGCTGTTTACTCCGGAGGCGCCTATCGCGGAAGACACGTCTTTGTGTATCAATGTGACGGTGGAGCCTTCGTCCAGCAGTGCGCTTACTTTCATAGATCCAGTCGAACCCGTTAATGTTACCGGTATGATTTTTAGGTACGAACGTAGGTGACCTACGTGGTTCACGGATACTATTTGAGAGTTAGTGGTTTGTTTCGCTACTGACGGATTCGTTTGTGTCTCTATAGTGTCGTGATGTAGCATCTCGTGATGTCGACGCGTACATCCGTTTTTACTGCAGGTTTTCACGTTACAGTTGAGGCTACGATGGCTCGTTTTCAGGCATTTGAAACATACGCGTTTCTGTTTGACGGTGTCCCATCGTTCTTTGATGTTTTGAGATTCGAACTTGGGGCATTTAGATAACTCATGACCGTTTTTACATAGCGGGCATTTGGCTTGTACGGTAGCCGCTAACACGAAGTTTCTTTCCTCCTCATATTCTTCGTCTGAAAACTCATTTTCACTCTCCGATTCTGAATCCGATGACGCTTGATAGTTGGTAGCATTTACCCGGTTTCGAGATGTAAATGGCCGGCTTTTATTTTCCGTTTTAAAATCGCGTTTTATTCGACTTGATGGAACATCGTCGTATGATTCGCACTGATCGGCGATTTTGTTCAGAAAGGTAGAAAGAGATAGCAATATCGGCGTTTCTTCGTGCTCCTCCCTATACTCATGCCAGCGGAATTTTATCATAAGATTCATTTTTTCTATGATTTTTTCAGATACTTCGTGAGAATACAAGTATTCAATTTTGTTTAGTTGTTTTATGGTATTTACGCTGTTCGCTACTGCGCTCGCGAATATACCTATGCCCTTTACGTCGTTGGACATGTTTGGAAGCTTTTCTAATGCAGCTATTTCGCTTTTTACTAGATGGACGGGGCGTCCGAATCTACGCTGCAGAATGTCCATTATTTCGCTCGGGTCCTTTGTGGTATACATAATGGATTTGACTGATTCGCGGGCTTGTCCTTTCACGGCTTTCCTCAAACGAGATACATTTTCGATGTTAGAAAAGTGTTTTTCCGTATCTAAGTAGGTAGCGCGGAAAGATATCCATTCTCGAGGATTTCCATCGAACGGGTGAATTTCGCTCATGTACCTAGGTGCCGTTTTGGGCGCAGATGATGACGAGCTTTGAATAGCATCTACTATAGCGGTCGCGAGGTTATTTAATGGGAGTTTAGATTGTTTTTTACGAGTGGTCTGGTCCACCCAATCTGATACCATGTCGTTGTTATCGGCTTCGCTTATCTCGCTATCTGATTCTTCTTGTAACCGAAGTAATTCTAACTTTGTTTTTGCTATAGCGGCGTCCTGCTCTAACTTGGCCCGTTCTAATTTTTCGCATTCTAATTTAGCCTCTAATGCGGCTTTTCGTCTGGCCGATTTCGCGGAAGTTTTAGAGTTTGCTTTTTCCTTTTGTACTATGGTAGCTTCCGATTGAGTGCGAGTAGTTTTCTTATTGGATTTGTCTTTTGACGTCTCGTTTTTCTCGTTCGTACTCATGGTTGTTTCGGTTTGATCTGTACTAGTTTCAGTGGTGGTAGTGTAGTCGGAAAAAGTACGCGAGGTCTCTTCCGAAGTTTCCTCGGCTGTGGAGTTAGTTTTGCTATCTAACTTTGATTTGCTTCTCGTAGTTATGCTCATATTATTATACCTAACACAATCCTAATCCTAGCTTATCCTAACACAATATTAAACCTATCACTATTTTATCTTATCACTATTTTAAACCTAACACGATTTTAAACCTAACACGATAAAACTATACACAAAAATAGGCGGGGAATTATGTTTTAATTGCGCGCGCGAATTGAATTATTTTACAAGTTATTTTACATATGTTTTACTCGGCTACTCGAGACGATTTTTAATCTTATTTTTACGCGATACTAAACGCTTTGCGATTTAGGTTTAGACTAATTACGCGAGTCTTATTTTTATTTTTACGCGGAAATTAACAAACGCTTTACGATTTAGGTTTTACCTAACTTACGCGAGGTGATTTTGAACTTACTTATTTTTACGCGAAAATAAACAAACGCTTTAAGATTCTAGATTTTACCCACTATATGTTATCAACAAAATAATGGTTACTGCCAACGGAATTAGTAAACCTAACCTCCCTAACAGTCCCTAGCAATCTTTTATGATTTTTACCCACTATATGTTACCCACAAAGTAGTAATGGTTACTGTTAACGGAATTAGTAAACCTAACCTCCTAACAGTCCCTAGCAATCTCGATCGAGGACCTACTAGAGGCACAACGAACGAGGATGGAAAAAGGTGGATAGGGTAAGGTGGGAATCGCCCGACAGAGGACAGTATCAGAGACTAAAGTGCTCAGGCACTGGGGGGAACGCCCAGCACCCTCGACATGCCAACCTGTGGCCAATAGCTCTTGACGAACAGTCATGAACGGCGCGATCGGACTGTACGGTCGCCTTGATAAAGGCGTATACCGGTAACGGCGTCCGGCACGTTACTCCCGTCTGATCGCAATGATGCAGACGTTAACCAAACAAGTAGGACGGTATGGCACAGTTAGTCGCCTACTCGAATGGCCGCGGAAACCGCGTAGGGTGGCTTTGAAAAAAGCCGATTTACGTTTGACCGTGATGTTTCTTCGATCTTCTCTTCCTGCGTCTTCCTCCAGCAGCAGTGTCCGACGGCTCCAAATGCCGCGAACTTGCACCTCACTGGATCGGACGCTCGCCGACGGCAGCCTTGACCGAGAGCTCCAAATGCCCCCGACCGCTGGCACCTCACCGCGACGATTCTGTTCCGCCTCTTCGCTCCCTGCGCCTTCCTCCAGCAGCAGTGTCCGTGGCTCCAAATGCCAACGAACTTGCACCTCACTGGATTGGGTGCTCGCCGACGGCAGCCTTGACCAAGAGCTCCAAATGCCCCCGACCGCTGGCACCTCACCGCGACGATCTTCCTTCACCGGCGGCAGCAGATTGTCCCGATAGCCTTCGTGCTACCAAGGACGCTTGCACCTCACCGCCGTGTTGGTTGAAAGGAGAGCTCCGTAGTCCCGTAGTCTCGCTGACGCTGCTCCGCCTCCCTGCTCCTTCCTCCAGCAGCAGTGTCCGTGGCTCCAAATGCCAACGAACTTGCACCTCACTGGATTGGGTGCTCGCCGACAGCAGTCTTGACTAGAAACTCCAAATGTTTCCAGCCGATGACACCTCACTGCGACGATTCTCCTTGCGCCGATGACCGCAGCGTTGCAGAGAAAAGGTGGCTTCAACTTGTTGCTTCTTGATCCGGCTCCGATAGGACCATTTACTGTAGTGGTTTTTCTATGGGGTCCCTCCGTTTGCTTCAAACTACCTTAGGGACCCGAAAGCTTCCTGCCTGTGGATGCAAAGCCTTTGACCACTATGCAGCCAGGGGGTTTGGATGTTGAAGAAAACAACTTTGTTGGATTTCAGGAGACAGCGCCTTCTTCTTTGGGATCTTGTTGCGTGTTGTGTACTTTACGAAGCTTCAGAGTGAACTGTCGCTTAGCGCGAAAGTGCGCTATATTTATATGTTTGCGCAACAAAAAACCGCAGGAGTGGGGGGCGTGTGCCGCGTTTAATTTTTCATTTCTTTTACATAATTCTTATTATGTTATTACAATATGTTTAATTAAACCTTTTTTATAAAATCAACAGTTAAATCGACAGTTAAATCAACATTCTTATAAATAACACGGAACATTCTTATTCACAGAACATGAAACTAAGTTATTCACTGCTTACAGATAAAAAGTCTTTATTTCTTAGAACTAAAACATGTCTTACAACTATTACTTAACTAAACACTCAAAACACTCAATATTATCTTGTTTTATAACTATTACTTAACTAAACACTCAATAACATATAATACAAATACAATTGTTCGTACAATAGTGTATTGTTAAGCTTTAACAATAGGGTTGGTTAACAATAGCACAGTCTAAATAGGAATCGCTAAACAATAGTGTTTTGTTGTTCAATGTTAGGCAAGAATCGTTAACAGAATTGATTTATAATGATTTTCTGTTCTCGCTCAAAATGATGTTGTAAAATAGTATCTAGACTAGTGTAACTGGGTTTATGGGGTTCTCTGAAGAAAATTCGTCTCTGCTCTTATTTCTTTACTTTTTAAAATTTCCTTCCGCGGGGTCAAATAAGAAAAACAGCACAAAATTTCCTAACCATACTAACCACCTATAGTACTCGGTTTATGGGGATCTATAAATATGGTCGACTTCTTCCAAAACAAAAAAGTACAGTAAAGTAAATAACATAAGTACCTATAGTACTTATGTTATTACGTATTATTAACCTAGGACAGAGGTTCCCAAACTCTTTTGATTCATCGACCACTTTCAAAATTTTGCTGGATCCGGTGGACCCCCTGCAGCTACATTACTACGAACCTGAAAGATTAGATCTATGGAAACTTGCGTTGTCGCTGAGTTTCAACAACGAATTAACAGTTTTAGAAAAAAATAAGATTACAATGGCTTGAGTTTTGAAAGGAATAACCGCGAATCTCCCCGTTCTGTGAAACGCTATCAGAAGCTTCTGCACAATTCCCCACAGTCCAGGATATTTTTTGAGTATTGCTGCCTGTAGCCAACATTTTTGATAACCTCTTTTAAACCTCACTGTCAGCGCCTCATTAGTGCTAAGCTCGAGTAGCTTCTCTTGTTATATCACATTCTCCACGTGAAATAGATTTATGATCCATGGTGGTATTAAAATAAAATATTATCATTATTTATTCTATCTGCCTATATTAATAAGAGAAGTCAAGCCAAAATTTTATTTCTTCACTATCAAAACCAACTTAATTTTCATGCACCCCCGCATACAATTTGTGGACCCCCTTTTTTATCACGCTTAAGATAGACCCCCTCGAGTCCCGTGGACCCCAGGGGTCCACGGGACCACTTTGGGAATTACTGACCTAGGACGCGATCGAGAAGGTAAAATGTCGTGGGTACATCCCGGGAACCTACCTACCTTCATTCCTAAATTCATGATTTAGGATTGATTCAATGGACGGACGGACAATCGGCAATGTTTTTTTAATTTACCATTAAGGCCCCTATTACGAAAAAACGCGAAAATGCACTTATTCGTCGACCTCATTCGCACGGGAGCTTTTTAGCGCACGTTAAAAAAGCGTTCGAATATAACAAATACAATTAAAACATACAACACAAAGTATAAGTACGTTCATACGAAGCGTTGTTAAAAGCGCGACGATTTTTTATCGAGCAGTGTTCCATTTTGAGCGCTGGGCGTTGGGCGTTAGAACTCGTTATTCAGTGTTCCATTTTTAACGCAACGCTTTTTTAGGCGGCGCGGCGGCTCAACTTGTCTTTTTTTATTAAAATTCTGGTAGAATGCGAAAGCATTGATACAAAGCTTTTGTCAAACAAACTGACATGTCTTTTTTTGACACTGACATTTCAAATAAAATGGAGAATCATTCACTCAAATCACCAGCTGGCCGTGGATCTGACTGACTGGAAGCTGAAAAACTTGCAAAACTGGAAAACTGTGTGAAATTCGTAGCAACGATTACTTTTTTCGCTTTATGATTATGAAAAATATCTGTAAGCAAAATCCTATTTGATGGGAGATTTCCAACAATCAGGAAGACTAGTAATCGATGAGATGGCGGCGAGTACGAGCACAGCCGTAGCGACCGTAACCCCACAAGCGCAGGAGGTAACTTATCAGTATTCTCTTGCATCTTATCTCTTTTATTTGTTACTTTAATAAGTAGATACTGGGTACCTTGCTGATAGGTCGTTTTACGAGTTCATTAGCATTCCGCGATGGTGTTCGTTGGTAGGTTTGGGCTTGTTTTTCGGTCGCAGTTCAAAATACGGCGATGTTACTCTACGGAGGGTTTGCTTAGCGATATCAGCGTTCTAGACTTGACTAGGGTTGTGGCTGGGCCCTTCTGTACCATGACCCTGGGCGACTTGGGTGCCAATGTGATCAAAGTGGAAAGTTTAGACGGTGACGAGGCGCGGAAATGGGGACCGCCGTTTGTCAAAGACAGCAGTGATTCGTATTACTTTCTTTCTATTAATAGGAATAAGAAAAGTATATGTGTGGACTTCAAGAGTCAACAAGGTAAGATTTTATAATTTTCTAGTAGGTTTATTCTTTGCTTCTTCCACTAGTGGACAAAAGATTTTAGATAAGAGAAAATAAAATTTAGTAACAAATGCCATTTATCAATCAAGTTTCAAGCTTTGGAATTATTGCAGGAAAGCAAATAATATATGACCTGGCAAGAAAATGTGATGTCCTAGTGGAGAATTTTCTGCCCGGTAAGCTCGATCAGTTAGAAGTTGGCTACAACAGACTGAAGAAGATAAATCCAAAACTGATCTATTGTGCTATCACTGGCTTTGGACCTGTGGGACCTTATTCTAAAAAGCCTGGGTAAGCAAACAGTAAAAATTCAACATCATCAAAATCTACACTTGCTTATCGTACATATTTGCTCACACTATCTGTTATTGTTACAGCTATGATGTAATAGCATCGGCGATGGGTGGCCTAGTAAACACCACAGGGCAAAAGGACGGCCCCCCTTGCAAGCCTGGAGTAGCCCTCACAGACATCACCACCGGCCTCCATGCCTACGGAGCCATCATGACAGCGTTGTTCTACCGACAGAAAACAGGCAAAGGACAGAAGATCGACTGCAATTTACTCTCAACTCAGATATCCAGCATGATCAACATTGCCAATATCTACCTCAACTGTGGAATTGAGGGCCAAAGGTGGGGCACAGCACATGCCAATCTTGTGCCTTACCAATCCTTCAAAACTAAGGATGGAGAAATGGTTATAGGCACAGGATCCAACCCTCAATTTGCAGATTTCTGCAAGCTGATAGATAAAGAAGAACTGATAACTGATAAGCGCTTCGTAAACAACTCAGCAAGAGTGCAAAACAGGGAGGAGATAATTTCCATTATCAGTGATGTTATAAAAACTAAAACAAATAAAGAATGGATGGTTTTCTTCAAGAATGCTACATTTCCAAATGGACCTATAAATAAAATGAAGGATGTTTTTGAGGATGAGCATGTGAAAGCAATAGGGTTGGTTCAGGAGTTACCCCACCCCAATGCTGGGGTCCTGAAGGTGGTGGGACCTCCTACAGTGTACAGTGAAGGGGGGAACAAAGCTAGGTTTGCCCCTCCCACTTTGGGACAACACACAAAAGATATTTTGTCCAATTTTCTTGGATACCATGAGAGTAAAATTGATGGCCTTTTTGAAAACAAAGTTGTGAGATAATTTTTTATAAAATGTATGTAAAGTACCTCAGTTTAATTATATCAGACTTCAATTTTATTTTTGTATTCCATTTACACAATCATATTTACATAACATAGCTATTTACAAAAGTAATTATAATTATCAAATAAACTATACAACCTTTTAAAGTGTTTTCTTTGCTTGTTGATTATTATGTTAAGAAACAATTCTTGGGAATCTTTGCTTTCTTTCTTTAATCCTGTGGATTTATTTTAAATTCAAGGTATCTAAACCAGGTTAAGGTTAAAAGGCTAAGTGCTTAATTTCCTTAAGACCTTACAGGACACTTGGACTCGTCATAGAATTTATAGTATTAATAATTAAAACTAGGAAATAAAGTTGATTTTTGTTCACTTCAATCTTTTCAAGGTAAAGTAAAGAAGCGAAAAGAAACCTTTACCTTGTTATGTTGTTTGTTTTCGAGTTGGAGCAAAACTCGTCCCAAGCTTTTTTATCATATAAATAATCAGATACTTTAAAGTAAGCCTTTTTTTACAAAGAATAGTTTTGAAAATTTGTTTGAATTTATTTACTGATAATTTTTGCAACTCACAGTTTTGTTGTAGAAGCATATATATTGCCTTTTGAAAGATACATTAACCTTGTCTTGTCTAGTTGTAAGCAAAGCGAGTTTATTTTTATTTCTAGTATTAACACTATGTATATTGCTATTTTTAGGAAACTTATTAATATTTGTACAAGTGTACAACAGGTTTTCATAAATATATTGACATGGTACTGTCATTATGTTTATTTCCTTGAATTTATCATGTAGGGATTCTCTGGGATATAGATTGCCTGTACAGCCCTCTTCTGCAGCACAAATACGGTGTTAATATCTGCAGCGTTCCCCCACAGCAGTATACCACATATATGACATATTACTATGGAAGTAGCTGAAATAAACAAGTCTAGAAGTATCTACGTTTGTAAGTTGACGGTTTTTTTTGACGGCATATGCTAGGTACAGAATTAAGTCTTTTCCATAGCTTATCTATATGTGGGCCCCCATTGAAGCTTACTGTCTAAGGTGATTCCAAAGAATACAGTACTTTCTACAATGTCTAACGTTTGTCCTTTTACATTTATACTAATGCATTTCGTTTTGTTTTCATTTAGCAAATGATTATTGACATTAAACAGATGGTTATGAATATTTCCTATGTATGATAAAAAATATCTATCTATGTAATGTATTATATTAAGCATATCAGTCATCTAGATCCATAACACAAGCACTGCTTAGCTTGGGACTAGATGATGTGTGGATTGTCCAGCATTATTTATGATACCTAAATATTGACAGGAGGTGGAGCGCGTAGCCGTGATAACCCTACGACAGTCAGCGCCCACGAAGACGGAATCACGCAAGAAGGTCGTCTGGACGGAAGACACCATCGACAATGAAAACATGAACAAGAAGAAATCAAAGTGTGAGTTTTAAAGGTCTATCTTAGGATGTAGTACTCTTCCTGCATTTGGACCCAGTTTGGTCCATTACCTATACTAATATAGGTTCTACTTGAGGTATCCTTAGAGCCGATTACACAATGCGAGGCATCAATGGCTTCAGTCAGCTAGTGCAGGACTGTAGTTATATTAAACTCAGTTCCTGTTGAATTGGGTTTACATTCGCTTGGATTCTCTGCTCCAGGTTGCTGCATATACGAGAAGCCGCGTCGTTTCGACGAGAGCGACTCTGAGACGAGCGACGACGAGTGCGAGCACTGCTTCGGACACGTCGAGAAGAAGCACCATCATCATCATCACCACCAGGCCGGCACGCAGGAGCATCCGCTCACTATCGTTGAGACTGATGTATGTACTGAGTTTTATTGGTTTCTAAGTTATACCTTTTAACCTTAAAGTTCGAAGGCGAAGGCGTGCGAGTTGTATTCTATGGAATCCTATGAAAGCCTACACACACACCGCAGGCCGTGGCGACGCGGTGCCATAGGAAAAACCGCCACGCCTTCGCCTCCGCTCCGCTTCCGGCTTCAGTGTGTTTCGAACTTTAGACTAGTCGAACAATGACTCAAGACTAGTGGTTAGAGAAGAAATATTGTCTTAATCATCATCATCAGCCAGGCTTCCTCTAATGAGCGCCATAACGCTGTCTTCATCTTGGACTATAGAAGGTCATAAACATTAGAATAGGTAGTGTCACTTGTTACCAAAACACTACCAACGACGGTGGTAATATTTGCAACTTTAGAGAGCATATAGAGCGCGTACTGATGGATCTAACTCATGTTTTAACCATGATCAGTTTTATAGCATGGAAAGTTAAGAATTTCCCCAGAACAGTAAACCCACGGAGAGAATACCATTCCTTAAGATGGATGCAGCATGACGGTGGAAATCTAACTTATAATGTAGTTCTACCTAATTTTATAACTGTTTCAGTACCTAGCAAATCACATATAGAAATTAACATAATATTATCATTTTTAAACCTGTCAATAGTTACTCGGCTGACTCGCTAATAACAGTACTTTACAAACTCTGGTTTACATTGTTTTATTATTATGATTTTTCTGTGTAATATATTTAAGTTGGTAAATAAATATAAAAAAAATATTTGCAAATTAAGCGAGCAAATAGAACTGAAGACTTTTAGCATTAAAACTAGTGTTGTATATCACAGGAGACAGAAGCAGTGCCTCGCCCGGCCAGAGAGCCGACAGCCACTCTAACGCTGCAGCCAGATGCGGTGACGACCATGTCCCCAGCGCCTACGACCATGTCCCCAGTGCCGACGACCATGTCCCCAACGCCGACGCCTACGTCCCCTTCGCCGACGCCACCGACGCCGACACCTCCCGACAAGGACACCCCTAGCTAAGCTATAAACTACTCTTACTGTCTAATCAAACTATTATAAGTTGCCTTTGGAATTCGTTGAATGTAAACGAATAATATAGGGTCAAAGAAAATGGAATTCCAACTGTAGTATGCATGCCCTACACAGTGATTTGTTTAAAAAGGATGCGTAAATAAAAATTCATTCCTGTAACCCAATAAGTTACTCTATGGTTTTCATTCCATTAGTTACGCATTATAGAATATTTTTCGGTGTAGTGTTGTCTCGCCCCTTATTTCCCTCCATTGAGGGTCCAAAAAATTACTGATGTCGTTTCGACCCTTGAAAATTTTCACGATTCATTGCTGGTTTATCAAAATACAGTTGATTCAATAATTTTGAAGCTTAATTACAATTCAATTTCTGAAAAGATCGCCTAGGATTTTTCAAGGAATTTAAATTTACATTCTATATTTTTTTTAAATAATGAGCGATATGACACTACACCTTTTTTTCTATAGTCTAGTCATGACAAATACTTGTGTAGGGTATTCATGCTATAGGTGCAGAAGTAAATATACTTTATACTTACGTTCTGCTCATTATTAGCGACTGGTTCGCAGATTGCAACACCTAGTGTGGGCATATGGTGCTCCCACACATAATGTATTTGTACAGCTTGGCAAAAAAGTCTAGAAACGGAACTAATTTTTTTGTTTAATGGCAACATTCTTAAAACAATGACGTTTGATGTAAAATTGTAAACAAAGATTATGAATTCTCGGATTTTTTACTTGGATCGGTCAAGCGGTGGTGATAAAGTGACGAAAAGTGAAAAATAATGAATAAAACAGTTAGAAGTGCTGCCATGGAGGTTATTTATAAGGTATACAGGCGATGTCGGGCAGAATTTGAGGCCAGAACTATTCTTTCAGATCTCAACAATGTTTCTCAAAGAACCGCTGATATGACAGGTTTGTGAGAGTTTGTTTTGTAATTTTAAGTTGAATCAAAGGTAACTTGATGGTCATAAAGCAGGATTAAATTAAAGTTCCACGGAACAAGTGAAATATTCAACAATAAACATCGGGCAGTTAGGTTATGTTTACGTTTGTTCTGCGTACTCTGCTATAGCGCGGGCATAGAATTTGATACTTGAGCTAGACTAGCTAATATGTAAATCTATTTCTACATAATTTAAATGTTGTGTTATTTCTTTGTAATAAAGTAACTATAGCGTTTGTATTTTAAATGGTCTAGAAATTAGGTGCCTAAATAATAAACTGAAAAAGGTAAGATAAAGGTATCATAAAAAGTTTCTTCTTTATAGGAAGCAGCTGAGCGTGCTAAAACGGAACGTTATTACGGAGGAGGATTGGAAGAATTCGTGCCAGCACGTATTAAAAATAGAAAAGGAATACTGTGAGAGAGAACTTACAATGTATTAAATTTTAATTAACTTTATATTTTTTTCTTTATATACTTACATAACGAGAACCTTGCTCAATTAAACAATATTTACTGATACTAACTAGTATACTATGTGTGGATATAAATGTACGTAAAACAGAAATATACACCTAAGTATCAAGACTATCTTGGTGCGCTATAGGTGTTGCCATAAGGACCTACAGTGGCGCCCCCATTATTTTCTACTCTTTTTTGCCAAGCTATATGTAACATTCAGTAACATTATGTGGTGTGGACAAAGACTTAAAGTAGATTAGAAATACGTAAAGTATAAAAATATTGGAACATTGTAATGCAATGCACTAATTGGCACAAAATTATTTTAAATATAATGTATTATGTACTTAGCCCAATGAAACCTATATTACTATTGTTACTTGAAATTGAACTGATTTCCTATCAAATAAGCTGTTTCCCCAATTTATGTAGATAATAATATTATAACCATATGTTATTGTAATAAAATTATTATAACTTGATAAAATGAAAAGCAAAGTGTATTTCATTTATTTATTTGTATACGACATACATTATTCCCTATTCTAAAATGAATCAGTCAATAAATACAGGGTGCCACGTCACATGTGTAGTAAGCCGAAAGGGACTTCGAGGAGTACCTACAACTTATTCTTTGATTTTGAAAAAAGAAGTAAAAATGATTTCATCATAGTCATGTTCTTTTACTTTTATTGTTTTTAAATTTTAAAGGACCTTCATAACTTTTTTCTACAATATTTTCATGTTTTACACATGCATGAGAAATTTATATGACGCAAGAGTGTGTATAAAAAAAGTTAATTTTATATATTAAAACAAAAAAGAATTGGAATAGTGTTCAAAAAATCCGAAAAGCATCTTTTCGGATCCCAGACATCCCTTTTTTGCTTAGCACACATGCTTCGTGGCACCTTGTATAATCGGTGGGGGATTTTGAGTAAAAGGCACCTAGAATCACATCCAATAATAACATAGATAGTGCCAATAACATTTACAATCTGAACAGCCTAGCGAGGTGGTGCGTTAATTTCAAGGTTCGTTTTCATTAAGAACTAAATTATAATAAAACGCTATTAGCAACGAAAATTACAATCAAGGAATAGAAGTAAATTACAACTATATACAGTTGAAACAAATGAGCTAACTGCAAACAGTCTTAGAGGTAGCTTAAACATCCCCAAGACATTGAGAGTAGATATCCCTAACCAAAAGTTATTCGTAAATGATACCCATATCACAGATTTAACAATACTAACGTACCCAATATAACAATTTTGGTGAAGCAGCAGAATTAAAAGTACAATTATTAACAAGTATGGTGTGAGGAACCTTATTATCACACATAATTCTTTTAAAAGTACTTATTTTGTATGCCTTAAGAAATAAGTTTTTGAATTTTGAAAGCGAGATACCCTATAATAAAGTCTAGAAGATATAATTCTGACGCGCCACAACACAACACGGAACAATAGTGAGGTTTATCTTTAGAGGATCGTTAACAAGACTCGCAGCGCAGCCTCGCAAGACTGTTCGGGACGGCGGCGTTCCATGGAACTACCAAAAGCACTAAATAATCTCGCATAACCATCGGAATACATTATTCAGATTGTAAGTATTCCCCATCTTTAGTATTCCTAGCTTTGGTAGAAATCGCTTGTCAAACAGATGGAATGGAAATAATAAAAAGTCATATCCTAGTCCGGGAATTTCGATTCCTTAATTAAATTCTATTAGATATTTTTTAAATAAATATTATTGAAGTGAACAGAAAATTGATCACGTTATTTCCTAGTATCTTTTATGTTGTAAAATGTATGGGAAATGAAGAACATTGAATTTAAAAAAGTTTTTAATAGAAGCGTTTTACATAAAATAAAACGCATATTAATTTACTTACCTTGGTAAACGTTTAATAACTGAGATAGGCCCTACATTTCCCGCCTTATAAATAAGTATTGGCTTTGACTTTCTGTAAAAAAGTACTAGCCAATCAGTAACCTCGTCCAAAGAGGAGTTGGCCAATCCGGTGTCTTCCCGCCACCGGCCGCTACGTCAGATGTATGCTTGTGGCGCCGACATCTTTTTTCTTCATTGCGTCGAATATCACCAGGCAGAATTTAAAATGTAAACGTTTACCAAGGTAAGTAAATTAATATGCGTTTTATTTTATGTAAAACGCTTCTATTAATTTGACTGTACCTTGGTAAACGTTTAATAACTGAGACGTGTTTGTTATCGCCTGGTGGTGGTGAAGACACTCAACGCCAATGTGAACTTACTATTTTTTAAATAATGTTATAATCGTAAGCCACGTCGCTTTGAGTACAAATTAGTCATTGTGACATTCAAAACTGCAATATGTATGGTCCAAAAGACATTTAACATTTTTAAACAAATTTATCGCACTCTATCATGATGATGATAGAATGTGCCATCGTCCTAGTATAATAAATAAATAATTCTGAACAAAACCCCACACAGTATCATACAATAGGGCCGCCCAGCTCAGCATGAATATGTTCTGAGTGATTGGGTACTGATGACTGATAAACTTATAACAATAAATTGCTAAATATGTTCGTATTGTATCAGTATACCTAACTGTATAATAATACTTCAGCAGCTTAACTTCTTTTAGAAACAGTTTTTGCAACTTTTGCAATGTGTACGACCTTCGGTGACAATAAATCATTGCACAACTGAAAACTAAAATATCTGCTCCAAAATGTGAGTAGGTAGTTACTAGGTATTTAACTCATTAATTTTCTGGACATAGTACTCGTTTTAACCAATTGAAAGCATGTGGGAAAACCGTTACATTAAAATTTCAATTTATTGCAGTGCGCTGTAATACCTGAGTAGGTACTTTATGAACCGTTATAACTATAGTGAAGCTTTGTATGTTCATCTAAAATGTCCAGTTATGGGAAGTTCTTATAAAACATTTGAATAACTGGTTTTTCCTCCCCACAATGTTTGGACTAGATTACAAGTTTTGCGATAAGACTTGTGTACATTTCCACTGTAGAAGCGTAAGAAATTTTAGATCCGATACACGTAGCTAAAAATACAGGTATATCTATTTCTTTTTCCCTTATAGGTACTTGTTTTGCTCTTAAATACGCACTGGGTATCCTTCTAATGTTATTCGAATATCATACCGAATAGATTTACAAATTCTCACCCGAGAGCATATAGGTACTTAATATAGAGAGGTCTATTGAGACATCAATAAAATTAATACCAATAATGGTAACTAGCAAACCCTAGATTACTAAGCAGCTTGTGACAGTGAAACCAAGTTTACTTCGAGAACCAACGTTATTTGTAACACTGTAGGTATTATACTTGTGCATGAATACCTCATCCATTGTCAATGTACCTCGAAAACAAGCTCTTCATTTGAGATGCAGTAGTGTCTGTTGTACTACAATGTTTATAAAATAATAAACAAGAACCATTTTCCGTTTAACTAGTAGTTATGTTGAAACATCTCACGACCAATTACTGAAAATCTGACGTCATCGCTTAAGAAGCGATAATATAGATGCACTTTTATTCTTATTAATCTATCACAGAGTGCTAGAGTTTAGAAGCTGACAATGATAGCTTACTTGTAAAGAATAGTGTAACACTATATAAAATATAAACAGTTCTTTACGTCAAGGACAATGGCTGTCCTTTACTGACGTTCAAAAAGAAGACGACTTTCCAAGGTTTTTATTACTGTAGTGCGCAAACCCTCAATTGGTCACGGTCATTTCTATAAATGATGATGATGACAGTTTCAAATATTAATTCTAAAAATGTACTAGTATATGTGATGTCTAATACAGTTGAGAATACATTCAACAATTTATCATACAAAGCAGATAACAGAAATGCCACTTATGATAAAAAGTATGATGAGGGTAGTTGTAAATAAACGCGTGAACGTTCATTACCGTACACACCTTTATACAGATAACCAAGAAATGCCACCGGTTATAAAAAGTATGAAGAGGGTAGTTGTAAATAAACACGGGAATGTTTCTTATCGTTCACACCCTTATTGTTCCCACAATCATAAATCCGGACATGGGTTGAGTACAATTCAGAGCCTATACGGGTAGGTATATTAAGTTAGTACCGCAACGCCAGTACTTTCACCAAATCTCCTTCTTTTTGTCTGACAAGTAAAGTCTTTTAGACAATGTACTCTTAAAACGGTCAGGCCAGTGAGTGAGCTAGACCCATACATTTGCGTGGACATATCCACTGATAGACAGTATCTTGATACTGAAGGCAACTTTGTGCAAGATATTGTGTTTTTGGTAGAAGCTACCTTATTTATACTAACAACTATCTCACGCACGCAACATTCAAATTCGTGATGGAATGAGGGATACGAAAGGTTCTAATAATAGGCACTAAATTTTTAGTGCGGGTGGGCAGCATTTATCTTATAATTCATTTCCATAATTATTCGTTGTACCCACCCTACAATTGTTAATCATTTTAAAGAACTTGTCTCGTCAATGAGAAGTTTTGTAGGTAGACTGAATAACTTATATGTTAACCTTAGAGTCTTTCCTGCGATCTCATGAATCCAAAGGGTTCTTATATCTGCTACCGTTCACATATCATACAGTGTAAAAAATAGTAACTCTGGGTTAGACTATGTAGAATGTAATTCAGCTCGAAGGCTTAGGCTTGCCCTTAATTCACAATGACACCTCAACCAGCTGCTATACGCAATTTATAATTTGCCTATAAAAATATCAGCCAATCGATAAATTTATCAACCCATCACGCTTATCAGCCCGAGTTTCTTACGATATTCTTATATGACTTTTGTCACAAGTACGGTTTATCAGAAGATTTTATTATTCCTTCAGCTAAACAGCTCCTTCTGAATGTTAATGTCTAACAAGAACAGAAACTCCGTCTATATAGGTATCGAACCTCCCAAATCTTTTGTTGATAGGTATGCAATACACGAATCATATACATACATAGATATTGGTAAGACATTTGTCAATAGGTACGCGATACCCTGCACTTTTTATTTTGATGCTTCTATTTAATAATTGTTAACCTTCCTGGAAGTTCTAGTCAATAGGTACGCGATACCCTGGAATTCATCGCTGGTGGAGGTACACCACCACGATGAATTCCTTTATCCAAACAAGCAACCCTTTCTGAAGCTTATGTAAACACATATTTATGTTGAATAAGACTCTTCATTCGAGAATAATGCTCATCACGTCCAAGACAATTTAAAGCTGAAAAATATTCGGATCGCCCGAATTTTATATGTCATCGCAGCCGTGCGAGGGAGCGTAATAAACCCTGCGAGGGTTTTATTATATACTTGCAAGGAGATAACAATGCGCCAGCCATTGTAGCCCTGCGAGGGCGTTAAAACAACCCTGCGAGGGTTTTTATTCCTTGTCCAAGATAATCTAAAGCTGAAAAATATTCGGTGCGCCCGAATTTTATTTATGTCATCGCAGCCCTGCGAGGGTGCGTTATGAACCCTGCGAGGGTTTTATTATATATTTACTTGCAAGGAGATGACAATGCGCCAGCCATTGTAGCCCTGCGAGGGCGTTTAAACAACCCTGCGAGGGTTTTTATTCCTTGTCCAAGATAATCTAAAGCTGAAAAATATTCGGTGAGCCCGAATTTTATTTATGTCATCGCAGCCCTGCGAGGGTGCGTTATGAACCCTGCGAGGGTTTTATTATATATTTACTTGCAAGGAGATGACAATGCGCCAGCCATTGTAGCCCTGCGAGGGCGTTTAAACAACCCTGCGAGGGTTTTTATTCCTTGTCCAAGATAATCTAAAGCTGAAAAATAAACGGTGCACCCGAATTTTATTTATGTCATCGCAGCCCTGCGAGGGTGCGTTATGAACCCTGCGAGGGTTTTATGATATATTTGCAAGATGACAATGCGCCAGCCGTTGTAGCCCTGCGAGGGCGTTAAAACAACCCTGCGAGGGTATTATTCTTTGTCCAAGATAATCTAAAACTGAAAAATATTCGGTGCGCCCGAATTTTATTTTTTGTCATCGCAGCCCTGCGAGGGTGCGTTATGAACCCTGCGAGGGTTTTATTATATACTTACAAGGAGATGACAATGTGCCAGCCATTGTAGCCCTGCGAGGGCGTTAAAACAACCCTGCGGGGGTTTTTATTCTTGCGAGGTGTTTTGCTTAAAAATCAAGGTACTTAGCTCATATCGAAAAATAGGAACATAGAACATATCAGTATTTATCCTTGAAATATATCTTGTCAATCGTGGACTTGAGACACATGTTTATATTTGCATTTTCTACACTTCTGTTTGGTACCAAAACAATAGGCAATGAAATATGTATCTAACCGCTCCTGAAAAAAAAAGTTACTTTCTTGCCAACCTAGATTAACACTCCGTGCCCTTGCAAAACCACCTGCTGTGCAATGGTTAGGCAGAAAATAGGTTAGACAACCTATTAGATTAATCCACCCGACGACATTGGGTGTAGGCCACGTGTTATTTGCGCAAGTGTGCAGATACACTCAACATTTCATATTTTGTATATTCGCGTATAAATTACGGGCAGGTGACAACCAAAAGTATCGTACATCGTACGCGTTGCCCACGTGGCTGCGTGGCCCAGAATAACCAAAACAACGATATTTTAAAGTACTCACGATGTTATTTCCATTACCATCCAATATTGACCTCCTTCTCCAGTTGTCTTTCAAGTCTCGTTTTCACGACATCGGTCAGAATTTTGCATATGATATCGTGTTTACATCCTTGCTAGAAAAATAAGTATTTTAGCACATAGCAACATATAACCTCAAAATAAATTCTAACGAATCGAACGGAAAAACCGTTAAAATCTTACTTAGGAGTAATAGAAGAAAAATTATGCCACTGGCACATGCCAGGTAGTTGTAAAAAGCTTCGGCTTTTGTCATTAAAACAAATATAACCACGTGCTTTCGAGCACAAATAATAAGAAAAATGTCACGGTCTTAGTGCAAGGTAAAAAAGGCGTATGCTTTCGTACTAACCATGCGACATGTGTGCGACTCGTGAGTCTCCAACAAAATATAAATAGAATGGACTCATTAGTCCAAAAACAAATTACGAAACTTATTTCGCAAATTACCATTTTATTGAAAAAATGTCGGTATGTAGTGGTGTAGACAAAGAAAAATGTACTTACGCAGTAATGCAATTTTACACCAAACCTTTAGAATACTATGTGCACTTTGCAATAATCCTTGTATGCACTTTGAAATATTTTCTGGAATATTTCTTTAAAAGCGTGCTGCGTATTTGGTAGCACGTCTGTACTCGGCGGGAAACTAAACGCCAATGAAGAAAAAAGATGTCGGCGCCACAAGCATACATCTGACGTAGCGGCCGGTGGCGGGAAGACACCGGATTGGCCAACTCCTCTTTGGACGAGGTTACTGATTGGCTAGTACTTTTTTACAGAAAGTCAAAGCCAATACTTATTTATAAGGCGGGAAATGTAGGGCCTATCTCAGTTATTAAACGTTTACCAAGGTACAGTCAAATTAATAAGTTCATAGCAAGTTCATTAATTCATCTAATATTTTCTACTGTGATTAGTTACCATTTAACATCGAGTTTATTTGCATAAAATTCCGATAATCAGTATAATTAAAAATAGGAATAAATATTTATAGTCTCAGGTATACAAGTTATAGTGGGGTCAGCACATGTATTTTTCTACCATTCTCCTCCGTTAAATAAATAAATAATTCCGGACAGTCCACACAGCATCATCTAGCCCCAAGCTAAGCAGAGCTTGTGTTATGGGTACTGGATGACTTCCACACCATCCTTTCGTCATGACATTCCTCTCTCCGCATAACATGCCCATACCACGCTAGCCTGTTACTCCTCATCTTCCACAGCATTGCGATACATTCCGGGATAAAATCTATGTGTTATTGCAGACTATAATCTATCTCTGTGCAAATTTCATCCATATCCGTTCAGTAGCTTTTGCGTGAAAGAGTAACATCCATCCATACTACAAACTTTCCCGTTTATAATATTAGTAGGATGGATCTGTTGAGATACCTATAGACTGTTTGCCAACAGTTATCCTAATTTTTCCAATATAAATCCTAGTGTTAATTTGTTTATATTCTTTGATTGTTTTTCTTCGTTAATAAACCATACCACATTCTGCCTACATAGTAGTTTCTATAAAAGAAACTTTATTATTTAGATACAAGGACTACATTGATTAAAACATTTTACAATATACAAAAATGAATTCAGCCTTTACAAATGCATTGCCTGCATATTACAGAATGCGCCATATAACATTACATATTACAAGCATTAAAATATTATTAATTCTATGAACATCAAACAAAGCAGATTACATTTTGGTACATCGGTACTCAATCCTTATTATTTACATCTCAGATTTCATTGATCAACAGTTTAAGATCAAAGATTTATCTTCGCAGTTTCCTGAAACAAGGGGAAATTTATTGAATTAGTTCAGTATAAGCCACCAAGGAAATAATAATGCTGGACAATCCACACAGCATCATCTAGCCACAAAGTAAGCTACTCAAAGCTTGTGTTATGGGTATTAGATGACTGATATATTTAATACATTATACAGGGCGTCCCCAGGCCATGCCACATGGAGGGAAAGTATCTTAAAAATTGTAGATGGAACATTTTACTGAAAGAAGACATTATTTAAATTTAAAAAACATTTTAAACTGCATTCATCGATATTCAAATAATTACAAGTTGAACCGGGAATCGAACCCGTTACACGAGAAAAATAAAATTATCCCGTAGCTTTATCATACCGATCGAAAGGGTTCTTTTTATAAGGATTATTTTTTGTTTATAACATAGTGTTCAGAAATAAAAGGAACTCCATGAATTTCGATTCCCGGTTCAACCATGTAATTATTTAAATATCTATGAATGCAGTTTTAATTGTTTTCTAAATTCAAATAATGTCTTCTTTCAGTAAAATGTTTGATCTACAATATTTAAGATACTTTCCCTCCATGTGGCATGGCCGTGGGACGCCCTGTATACATGAATAGATATTTTTTTATTATACATAGAAAACACCCAGACCAACGGAACAAATTTCAGCAGATCGTACACAAATTTGTTCCGAGGCGGGAATCGAACCCGCAACCTCCTGCGTCGCAGGCAGACCTTCGCCCACCGCGCCACATCGGTCGTCATGGCATATGGCAACTCCATTGACCATTGCAGACTGTCCAGTGGTCGGCTTTAGCTTACTGAATGGTGGATAGAAACATCAACGATATGAAACTGCTGGAAAGTATTCAAAGTTTTCAAAGTGAATGAGCAATAGATAAATAGCACGTTTAAAAGGAGCATAAATAGCCCCGTGCGATAATTAAGCTATAAGAAAAATAAATTGTCACAATTAGAATTTCATAATTTCTACCATCTTATCAGGACGAACAGTAGCTTAGGCCTCCATCTATTCAACTAAGTCTTTGTTAATAGAATTGCGTGTAAAAGTGTGTGCGAATCTGCACAGAGGCCGAATTCCACGAATTCAAAACAAAGGTCTCAAAAGCGTGATATTATCAAGATGGCTGAAATGACGTTTTTGCATTTTGGTATTCTACTATTTTTTTGCGCATGAAGAGACTTTCTTAATTAGAATGTCAAATTGGTAGTCATAAACGTAATTCACAGCTATGAATGAACCTCAAAAAGTTTGTACTAGTAGAATACCAAAGAGAGTAAGATAAATTCTCCCTCATTCCACTTTGAGAGTGCCGGGGTATAAGAATAAATAATAACTGGGTAGAAGAGACTCTTCTTTGATCTAGTCCCAAACGCCGCCATTTATATACCTACTTCCCCCTTCACCTCATTACGCCCCTTTATCGTCCAGGCGTTTTGCCAGGGTTGCTACTGCATTGTACCGCCGCGCCGCCGTCGTGAGGCGAGGCGAGTGAGAAAAGGTCAACGACCGATGTTCATGTTCCTTGAATAGGTACCTACCTAATTAGTTAGATAGGAACCTACAAAAATACAATAATATTAAGAAAATATTACTTAAATAGGGTACTTATTTATTATCATTTATCAATCTAAAAATACTTAAATTTGTCTTCGTTTTTGAGTTATTGTTACAACCGGTCACACACAATAACTTGACCGTGACGTCATATTATAGAGGTAGGTACCTAACCTACACAAATATTTAAATCCGCGTGCGGCGTCGCCGGCTGTGACAGCTCTACTGCACGTTTAACGTGCAGAATCGCGTAGGCTAATATCGTGACCTTGAGCGCGTTCGGAGCGAAGTTTCCCTTCTACTCTGTTTTTGTCTATTCTTATGGCCCTGGTATGTATGTACCTGTTGAGAGCGAGACAGAGCTGGTATGTATGTACCTGTTGAGAGGCCTCTCCTGGTAGGAGAGCACCTTGTTCCTGGCGCGGCGGCTGCGCGCGACGCCCGCGCCGCCCGCCTCGCTGCCGCTGTCGCTGTCCCGGCTCTCGCTGCTGCCCGCGCGACTGGAGACAACAACGTTTACGTACTTGTAGAAAAGAGAAAGATTTATTTTTTATTTTTACCCATTTAAAACCTACAGACTAAGTAATTTACAGGGAATGCAATCTGGTTCTCGCGAGATCTCGTCCTGTAGAGATCTCGACCTTTTTAGCGAGATCTCACTTAAGTCCAATCTCGCGAGATTGCATTCCCTACTTGTTTATTATAAATTTAATCAATTGTTCTTTTGGCTTACTAAATTTTTGGTTTGTGACATAGTCAGACCTCGTTAATTTAGAACAACTTGTTTTTTAAATTGGCACAATGTGTAGACAGGCACCCATAATCAGAGGATGTACGGGTAGGTACACTACCGTAAGCTCTTTTTGGAGGAACAATTATCCATCCACACAAACTTTAGGTATATAATATTTTTAAGGATTATGTTGTCCCGCGTTACATTTTACGTAACATGTGTAATGACTAAGACAAAACGGGGAGATTAAAGTTTACTATTATTTCGATACTAATTAAATAACGGTTAAGTATTGTACATCATGTTTCCATGTTTTTTTTATATACCACCAAGGTGGCAAACAAGCAAGCGGCCCGCCTGATGGAAAACGGTTACCGTAGCCTATGGACGCCTGCAACATCAGAGACATTACACGCGCGTTGCCGACCCTTTAAATGTCTTAAAAGACCCTTTTTGAAGAACCCCATGTCATAGTCCTGGGGGAAAACATCGGCAGGGAGATCATTCCACAACCTGAGTGTTCGATGTTTCAATAAAGCTATATTCCAGTCATCATTTCACACATCCGTCCCACCTGCTCATATCCTGCCTCCTGTTCCGACTATCCCTCGTCTCCCGCTCCTGCTTGACCCTCGTCTCCTCTTCGCTGTCGTCCATGCGGCTGTCCCTCTCGAGGCTGGGGCGGGGGTCGTGCGGGGGTCGCCGGTGCTCCGGGGGTCTCCGGTGGGTGGGGGGTCGCCAGCTGTCTTGGCTGGAGCGCCGCGCGCGCCGGGACACGAGGGAAGGCTCGCCTGACCCGCCGGGGTCAGCGACTGTTTCTCTGTTGGCAAATTAAATAATCATCCTACTAATATTATAGACGATAAAGTTTGTATGGGTGGATAGATGGATGAATGGATATTTGTAACTCTTTCACGCAAAAACTACTGTACGGATCTGGATGAAATTTGGCTATATTTTATCCCGGAATTCCCATGCGAACGGGAATTACCGCGGATGATACCGCGAGGCGCCTCTAGTATTTTATATAGACATTAGTTGAACGTTGATTATAACAAAGTTAAAACTGGTCTGGCAATTGTATTGTGATAGTTGACTCACGAGACGATGACCCCCGGCACGGTGGCTCCGTTGGGGCTGGGCGCGTCCAGCACCTCGCAGTCGAGCTCGGGGGCGCGGCGCTTGGGCGCGGGGGAGGGCGGGGACGCGGGGGGGACACACTCCAGACGCATCTTAGCCACCATCACCTTGAGCACGCGACCGTTGTTGCTGCGGACGTATCATTCACAACTATAGTAGATATATTGGAATAAGAATCATTTATTTGCATAAAACATGAGTATTAACATGGTGTGAGCATGCAATTATGTTTTTATAAATATATTACGTTCTACATGTTTTGCCACTGCTGGCATGCTAATAGGAGAGAGCAGTCTGGGGATTTGACACTAATGTGATAGGAAACTGCTCAAATGATTGGGACTGCACAAATAATTGGGGCTGCACAAATTATTGGGACTACACAAATTATTGTGTTTGCAAAAATTATTGGGACTGCACAAATTATTTGGACTGCACAAATGATCGGGACTGCACAAATTATTCGGAGCGAAGCGAGAAGCTGTTGGACGGCATTGTGAGAGACAGTGTGGGCCCGGTGCATTACATGTGTAAGTTCCGAATCAAATTTCAAAATGCTTAAAACATTTGCACATTACTGGCATAAATCGCGGCGCGCTGAGGAAGGCACCCTTTCGATGAGTCTGTGATGTGATGTGGCATGCCCCAGAAGGGGGAGAGTGTACGGGACAATGTGCGTAGGATTTGTAGAGTCTTGACTCACCCGAGTGGCTCATTTCACACAGCTTCGGTTCGTATAACCGCAAGGTTGGTAGGACCATGGGTAGGTGGAGGGAGTACACATAGGTATAAACTGTAGGGGAGAACTCGTGGGTCAGCCGGGCACACTCTGAGGGAACACCAACCTGTTCCTCCTGTGGTGAGGTCTGGGAGAGAAGTGTTCTCTGCGCGGCGAGGCGAGCGGGGGCGACGAGGTGCGCTTGCGGCGCCGGACTGTAGGGGAGAACTCGTGGGTCAGCCGCCCCGCCACACGGGGGATGTTCTGAAAATCAAAAAACATCAATAAAAGTAAAGTTCTTATCACGCGGTGCCCCCGCTTGAATCTCCTACTCTAAGGCTGTGTCCCCAATAGGCAAACTGTGAGCGGCCGACTGAATGAGCCGCAAATTTATGACGAACAAACTCAGATCAGTTTGCGTGCGCATCGCAAGCACTGGAACCCGCTAGAGTCGCCGCTAACTGAGACAGTTGGCGCACGTATCGCTGCAAAATGCGTGCAAACTGCGTACAGTGAGCGCAAACTAGCAAACTGTGAACACTCAATCACTACATAGAGGTAGTATAAAATAAAGTCGCTTTCTCTGTCCCTATGTCATTATGTCCCTTTGAACGCTTAAATCTTTAAAACTACGCAACAGATTTTGATGCGGTTTTTTTTTAATAGATAGTGATTCAAGAGGAAGGTTTTTACGTATAATAAAACCGTGCGAAGCCGGGGCGGGTTGCTAGTTTAAAATATATGGAAGGGCGTACTGAACTGATACGCCGCAAACTCAGTCGGCTTCTCACAGTTTGCCTACTGGGGACACAGCCTAATAAGAATTTTACAGGCATACAAATGCATTAATGTATTTTAGTAAATTTATTATTTAGTAAATTTATGATCTACTAGAGAAGAGAATTCCTTTTTTAAAATAAGTAAAAAATTTTGGAGCAGTTTTTTTCTCTCAGTAAAATTTGACTAAAAAATACAACAAAGACGGTCACACACACCACATTGTAAATCAAGAACGGCTATTAAAAGTATTGTTGAAGAACTTGGTAAAGGGGCTCGTTTACGCCGAGTCAACAACGTGCGACAGTGTCACATGCTACACATTGTTGCTTGTGGCACATTTTGGCATGCTACAAATAGAAAGCATTTGTTATTAGCGGTTCTTGCCACGATGTGCGACATTTTTGACTTGGGCTTGTGGCATGCCGCACAATGTTGCCCCGGTGTAATATAGCCTTAACCTTCTTATGAGCATCTAGAGATACCTCAGGTGGGTCGTCGCTCCTAGCAGCCGTCTCGGGGGTGCTCGCTAGCTCCTCCACATTAGTCGTTGAGTCCGGCTCCAAGCGACCAGCAGTCTTAAATGGAGCACTCTGGAAACAGAACACGCTATTGAATTTTCTGACCCGTCCATGAATCCTTTAAAGTCTCCACACACTGAAGCCGGAGGCGGAGCAGAGGCGTGCTGGTTTTTATGGCACCGCGCCGCCACCGCCTGCGGTGTGTGTGTAGGCTTTCATATGATTCAATAGAATACAACTCGCACGCCTTCGCCTCCGTTCCGCCTCCGGCTTCAGGGTCTAAATGGAATAAAGCGCTTTCATTTTGAGTTTAGCTAGATTGGAAGAACCTCAATTTATTGTAAGCTTTTATTTATTTCTTTAATCAAAGAAAACCAGCTGCTCAAACAGAAATTTAAAAATTAGGAAAAAAGAAACAGATGGCTATTAAAAGGCTTTCACGAATAGGATGAATGGTAGATACTAATTAAGTAACAACCTATGCCTGAACCTGCGGATTTGTTTTACTGGAAATCAAATGAAATCAATTAAGATCCACGCCATTACCTGTCTGCTGCTAATGGGTGCGTCTAATAACCAACTGGGGCCTTCTAGAGGATTTTCTGTTCCTCGGTTACTGTAAAATAAACACATACATTTAAAATGTGAATGTGCCTAAATTTTTTGTTCCAATAGTAAATAAACTAAGTAGTTAATACACTGGCTATTGATCTCATGAACTATGATACATTCAGATCCGAAAGACATTTTTTTTTTTTTATAATATGATAAGAACAAATACATGGATATGCTGAAGGATATGTATTTCCCAAACCGATGTGGCAGGGCGATATTAAAAAGAAGTGAGTATTTATTGAGAGACAATATGTACAGGTATGCCAAAGAGCAATGGAGAGGAGTATACTGAATATAAAAGAGAAGATACAGGAAAAGAAATACAGTTATAAGACAAAACACAAAGGTCATCGATGCTTTAAAACACTGCAAAATATTGAAATGGAAATGGGCTGGCCATATCGCACGCGTAACAACATGGATTAAAAAATAACAACATGGACAGGACCACAAAACAAAAGAACCAGAGGCAGACCAAAAGAGAGGTGGATAGACGAAATAAACAAAACAGCTGGCTTAGACTGGCTAGTCAAAGCACAAGACAGAAAAGCATGGAGTAAAATGGAGGAGGCCTTCACTCGATGAGATGTCCTTAATAATACACATTATTAAAATTCTATATCTATTTTTTGTATAAATCAAGAGTCATTTATCAATTCATGAATTATTTTGTAAATTTTATTTTATTAAGGAAACAAAAAGGTTTTGTTATATTAGTAGGTATTATTATTTATTGAATGAGAGAGAGAGAGATTAGTAATCTTACATCCCAGCAACCCATTTTTTTGCAAAATAAATGAATTTGATTAGTATTTAATAACTAACAGCGCCTCGCGGTTTCACCCTTGTAATTACCGTGGGAATTCCGGCATTAAATATAGCCTATAGTGTTATTCCAGACTATAATCTATCTCTGTGCCAAATTTCATGCATCCAGTAGTTTTTGCATGATAGAGTAACAAACATCCATCCATCCATACTTACAAACTTTCGCGTTTATAATATTAGTAGGATACCTTTCAGGTGTTCCCATTTCCTCTGCAGGCTCCAGATCCTCAGCCACAGCTTCCAGTCTTCTGCTAGAAAAGATTATTTTAAGATGGTATCTTATAAACAAATTTAGTAGGTGTTGGGGACACCAAAGTAACGTAATCATACCCTGGACACGATTTATTGCAACAAAGTTATTATCACTACATAGTATAAAACAAAGTCGCTTTTTCTGTCTCTATATCCTTGTCCCTTTGACTGCTTAAATCTTTAAAACTACGCAACGGATTTTGATGCGGTTTTTTTTTTAATAGATAGAGTGATTCAAGAGGAAGGTTTATACATATAATAAAACCGTGCGAAGCCGGGGCGGGTCGATAGTAACTAATAAGTCATGGAAATTAAAAAGGAAACAATGAGGAAATAATCGCTGGACCAAATTCCTAAAAAAGACTATCAACTACACCAAATTTGCTCATAGTCAAAAGACTGATTGTAGATAAAAATAGAATAAAAAAGAAATGGAAAAATATGTGTTGATGAGACACGATGTTAATGTGGACTGGCGCGGATTACCGCATGTCGCGCCTCGATCGGTCCCATGGTGCTAAGTAAATGCTGAGTTGCATTTAAGTACTTATTGTATGAACCATAACCATATACATAGTGTGAATATTTATTATTAATATTTATTTAAAGTTTACTCACGATATATTGTAGTCATCATCAGAAATTCTCTGAGATTCTTCTAAATCACTCCTTTCACCACTATCTGAAAATACAAAGTTTTATGAAACAACTAGCAGCGCCTCGCAGTTTCACCAGCGGTAATTCCCTTTCCCGTGGGAACTCCGGGATAAAATATAGCCTATCTGTTATTCCAGACTATAATCTATCTCTGTGCCAAATTTCAGCCAGATCCTTTCAGTAGTTTTTGTGTGAAAGAGTAACAAACATCCATCCATCCATACTTACAAACTTTCACGTTTATATTAGTAGGATTAATCTATTTTATTTAGACTAAATAACATGCTTCTCAAGGGGCACATTATTGAAGGCGCAGCAGTGTACCAGTATAGTCATTTGATATGGTTACCTTTACATCCTACCACCTAAGTTTTGAAAATGAACAAAATGACAGGCAGAAACTCTAAAAATTATATCTGTATCTCACTTTCAAGTCCTAACTCCTCGGCGCTGTCAGCGGAGTTGTCAGCTTCTTCCAAGTCCATGTAGTTTGGGATCTCTGCATCGATTCTGGTGAGAGGGATGTATGCGTTTTGCAACATGTGCATGGGTACAGCTCTCTGTGTTATATTCCTGCTTGTAATGGTTTCTGTGGGCCCTAGAAGAACATAAAAGATGTTATTAATTGTTTTTTAGTGTTTTGTTTGTACACTATGTACTATATCGGTAAAGTCAATTTACATGTCAACTACATGTAAATTGACTTTACCGATAAATATGTCTATGGATTGGTATTGATGCTGAGCAGTTGAGATAGCTCATTTGTTTCAATTGTAAATACATACTAGTTTTAGTTTAGTTAGTTATTTTCTTTGCTCATAGATTATATTGTTATATCTATATTTCTAACAACTTCGAGTTTATTCTTCCACAATCTCAATCACGGATATTTCATATAAGATTTATTTATCACCAAAAGGTCTAGAAGACTCTTAGTCTTGGTTATTTTTAGATAAACTTTAGTAAAATTATAGCCAAATCATCTAACTAATCTAAAAGATTAATTTTGAACACAAAAGAGGTCATGTAGGTACTATTTTCTTAAGCTTAGATTTAAAACTTACGTGGATTACTAGTATTCATTTGATACAATACATCATTTCTGCTGAGAGACACCACAGGCTGTATGGACTGTCCACCGTACATCATTGGTGGCACTCTGTGGACCTTCTCCACTTTTGGAGTGCCACCGATAGAGCTCCATCGCGGTGACACAGCTTCAGTCTCCTTACGCTCTCTCATGTATGTTTTTGCCAAGTCCATGGACCTCGCTATCTCTTCAGAGGCTTTGACAAGGTGGGCAAGAGCCTTCTCACTTGTAGATTGTAATGAAGACTCTAATTTTGAAGCTTGCATGTTGCCGTTACTCCTAAGTCTCTGAAAATATCGTGAATTATTGATCAAAACTAATAAGGTATAACATACAGGTCATGACATAATCGAAATCCACTTACAGCTAGTTTTAAGCGCATGTCGTTCAACTCTTTCATCAGTTCCAGTTTCTCGTTCTCCCGTTGAGCAGCAAGCATCTTCCAGTGTTGAACTTTCTGCACAAGTTCATTGTTTTTCTCTCTCATCACTAAAATGTCTTCTTCGGCGGTCGCCATCACGAATCACCTACTTTATTTTCAAGGGAACAGTTTACTCAAGTTTCACTGAATGTTTGCAATGGTGCAGGAACAAATATGAGCCGCCAAATTAGAATAAAACGCAGTTTACATGAGAGAAATCCATTTTCGTTCATAATTCAAAATTATTGACATTTTGTTTTCTTTCTTGAGTTTTTTTTTAATTGTCGCACACCCTGCCGCACGCAGCTATCATTCTACCAGGTAGGTATTTCACCAGCTCCATCGTGCATTGGTATACGGAATCCCTAATATTAGTCTGTGGTGTTGTGAACATAGTCTAACTTTTTAGGTGTCCGTCAAGTTAGCAGCCACACCATGGAATTTTAAGATTATAAATATGCCAATTAACTGTGCCGTCAATGCTGTATCCGGTGTCGCAAAGCATATAAATAGTGCTCCAGTACTTTAAGAGATATTGAGGGTATTCACTGTGGCTGCTATCTTGACGTCAAGCTGGCAGCCCCGCTGATTGTGAAGAAACCAAAGCTAGATTTGAATTGTGAACTATGCCAAATAACTGTTCCCATGTATATCTAGTTGTGCTGTAAAGCTCAGTAATAGAGACCCTGTGGTTTATAAGATATTAGGCTCTAAACATCTACATACATTTGAGAAAACAGATGAGTACAAAAGTGTTTAGATTACGATTGCAATCAATCGCTAGATGGCGTTTATTGCAGCTAAAGCATTTACTCGCCTAGAAAAAATAATAGTCGTTTATTATTATTTCTGGACGAGCAAGTACTGCTGAAGCCACAAAAGACGATAATATATTATGGACAAACATACAAATGTTATTTGTCTTTTATTCTTATTAATTGACACATTCTTCTTATGAAAAACTGTAGTTAAGCCACCATAGACACTGGAATGTAAAGTAAACAATCAGAAAACATGACCACTGTGGCCAGCAAAGTCTACCTACACAAAAAAACAAACATAGGTAAAAACACCTTTGCTGAAATAAATAGGTAGGTATGTAGAGTCTAAACATTCATCTAAAACATTTTGTACTTAGTGTCATGTTACATTATTATATATTATGTCCTAAGCCGAAAGGGGGTGATTATAAGTCCGAGAAAATCAACTTGTGATGAAGGATGTTTTTAATAAATAATATTTTTGTGTTTTAATGGTTATTCTTACACTTTCATTGTTGCTTTCAAAGGATCTTAGTTAATGTTTTTTATTTTGCCAAAAATAAGCAACTAAGTATAGAATTAAGTTTGGTTTTAGTGCTAATATAAGAAAAAAACATGTACCTAACTACCGTTTATTCGCCAAATGTCAAAACCCTTTTTCTGATCCTTTTTCTAAGACTTCGCTGTCTGTCCGTCTGTTGTCTGTCTGTTCGCTGTCACCAGGCTGTATCTTAAGAACAGTTGTCGCTATAAAAATAAACACTAAAAACAAAATAAATAAATATTTAAGTGGGCAACAACAAGCACAACAAACGAGATTTTTTATTAGCAACATGTAGACACTTGAATGATTTCATATTGTAACTAAAAAAGAAAAGTAACCATATGAAATTATAGGTACTTGCCTACTGTTGTTTACCTGGTCGCGACTCGCACTTGGCCTATACCCAAAGATTATTACACCGTGATTGGTGCTCACTGGCGCAAATGGTTGTCTGTGAACTTACGAATACATTGAAAAAAGCACACATCTCTAGCTTACGACCATCACGAGCGGCTCTACCATGCGAGCAAGATTATATCGTAAGCTTCACATTACATTACTACGTGCGCTTGTATCGCTCCAAATGTTGAAAAACTAATACAGAAATGGTGTGCAAAATAATGTTAAATGGAATAAACTATGATTCTCATAGAAAATAATTACTCTCTGACAATTTTATTAAAAAACAGCTAAAATATTTAAAAAAATGACTTACTGATGAAATGTTGTACCTTTAATTTTGTAATTGCAAGTTGTAGAAGCATTTCCACAATTATTTATGCTGCAACACACCATTTTTACACGTTCTTTCTCGTCCGCCGTTCGACACAATACTAAAAATCAAAATGCGCTTTGGTGACTCATTAGTCATCTTTGCGACGACAAGGTCACGCTAGTATGCGACGTCTAGTACCATATTATTCCTGCTTATTGGTCTGTCCAGACAATTTTTGTTCAGAAGTTGGCCAAGTGTCACGTGACCGCTCACTGGCTGGTATTAGAAGTTCATATTACAAAAATGGCGAGCAGTTAATTTGGGTCCCTGGCCTCCCCTGGAGAATATGCCTAGATACGCCAATGGTAGTAATTTTTAGGTATAATTTATTATAAGCTTTTAAGGGAGGTTTGGTTGAAAACTCAGCAAAAGAAATACTTATTAGTCGTAGGTAGGTACATAATATTTATGATATTATTAAATTAAAGTTAAAAAAAAATATAATAAAATTAATAACTTTAAGTACTTAATGCTAGGTTACGGTTGTTCTACCAATAAAAGCAGTAGGTATTGGGGTCATCGTCAGTGATGTACCTACACAAGCAATGTCTAAAGGTACGTTTAGATCTGTTCAATATCGGGCGATTTTGTGGAAAGCAACATGTTGAAAGCAACACTGTTGCCGTTTGTGGAATGAGTCTCTCAACAGAACGTCGACCGTTTTACAAAATTATACGCCTTGTTGAAACGTGTTGTACCCACATTTGATGGGTTCATTCAACATTATTGGCAACTGTAGAACGTATGTAAAATGAAACTGTGGAATCAGTTGCTGCAACAGATGTTGATCATTGTTGAACATACAACATAGTGGAACAGTGTTGCGTGCGACAATCCGTTGTTTCAACGAATGTTGAACAGATCTAAACTTACCTTAACAAAGACGCCATCTAGCGAGTCTAGTTGCAATCGTAATCTAAACACTTTTGTACTCATCTGTACTCTCCAATGTATGTAGATGTTTAGAGCCTAATATCTTATAAACCACAGGGTCTCTATTTCTGAGCTTTATAGCACAACTAGATATACATGGGAACAGTTATTTGGCATAGTTCACAATTCAAATCTAGCTTTGGTTTCTTCACAATCAGCGGGGCTGCCAGCTTGACGTCAAGATAGCAGCCACAGTGAAATCCCTCAATATCTCCTAAAGTACTGGAGCACTATTTATATGCTTTGCGGCATCGGATACAGCATTGACGGCACAGTTAATTGGCATATTTATAATCTTAAAATTCCATGGTGTGGCTGCTAACTTGACGGACACCTTTTTAGTCTAACTTTTTGGTTTCTTACCCAAAGGGTAAAAACGGGACACTATTTTTTTCTGGACTTGCTAGTTTGAGCTCTTGCCACTGACCTCTATATATACAACTTGTATAGATAGAGGTCAGTGGCTCTTGCCATTTTCATGTATTTTTTCTCATATAAAATTTGGGAAAATAAGACTTATTAGTAAAAGGGTTCCTCACCCAAAGGGTAAAACGGGACCCTAATACTAAGACTTCACTGTCTGTTCATCCGTCAGTCTATCACTAAGCTGTATCTCATGAACCGCGACAGCTAGATAGTTGAAATTTATAACACAAATTATGTTTTTCTGTTGTCGCTGTAACAGCAAATACTAAAAACAATAAAATACATACTAAAATAGGAAAAAGCTCTTAGTGACATTGAGACTCCAGCTAGTGTCTGACTGTGCGAATGTTAAGTTACAGGCCCTCAACATTCTAAGGGGTACTCCCATAGAATAAACACGCATTTTCGCTCGATATCAATAATTTCAACATATAGGCACTTGAAATAAATACAAAATACTAAGTTTTACATTTGGTACGGAACTCTTCGTGCACGAGTTCACTGGCACTTGGCTGTTTTTTACTTTTGTTTTGTTGGTGTGTCTGATTAACTGTCAGCCTGTCTGTGAAGTTTGTCACGTCAAACAAGTTCAGTGTCATGTCATGTCAAAATAAAAACAAGCGTGCGACAGCTGCGAATATCGCACGCTTTGTGAGGTTATAATTCGGTAAACTAATCAAACTTAGTAAATAATGTCTTTCCGCGGTAGAGGAGGTGGTGGCGGCCGGGGCTTCGGAGGTCGAGGGGGTGGCGGCGGTGGAGGTCGCGGCCGGGGAGGTTTCGGCGGCGGACGCGGCCGAGGCGGCGGCGGCGGCGGAGGCTTCAGGCGCGATCAAGACATGGGCCCACCTGAGGCCGTCGTGCCGTTCGGCCACTACGGCTGGGTGGTGCAGGACGACCTCGTGTGTAAGGTGGACATCGAGGACGTGCCGTACTTCAACGCACCGCTGTTCCTCGAGAACAAGGAACAGATCGGCAAGGTAGACGAGATCTTCGGCAACCTCAGAGACTATTACGTGTCCGTAAAACTTGGGGAGAACATCAAAGCGAAGAGCTTCAAAGATGGGCAGCAGTTCTTTATCGATCCAGCGAAATTGTTGCCGCTGAAGAGATTTCTTCCTCAGCCACCTGGTTCGAGAGGAGGCGGTGGCCGGGGCGGGAGGGGAGGCAGAGGTGGTCGCGGCGGCGGCGGGTTTGGAGGCGGTAGAGGGGGCGGCGGTGGGTTCGGGCGCGGCGGCGGCGGACGAGGCGGGTTCGGAGGCCGCGGTGGCGGCGGCGGCGGGTTCAACCGCGGAGGGGGCGGCTTCGGCAGGGGAGGTGGTGGTCGCGGTGGCGGCTTCAGAGGAGGCCGGCGGTAGTAAAAAGCTCCAAGTGACTATGAGACTCCAGTGTTTGACAGTGCTAATGTTAAGTTACAGGCCCCCAACATTTACAGTAGACATAAGCTTGTTGAATAAGGTTATGTCTATAATTAATGGCAATTTTTTTTAATCTTATATCAGATCGGATTTAGTTCCAATTCTAAGTTATCACTTTGTGCCCGAAAAATCACCACTTTTACATAGTACAATGATACCATGATGGTATGATAATGCTGACCAATTGTTGTGAAACTGTGACGTTATATGATATTAGTATGTAAGCTATTTATAAGAGTTACTGATAGAAATCCAGATGATATTGTGAATAAATCTGTTTTATCTACTTACTTTATGTTTGAATGACCTGTGTGGTGAGGGCCTAAGAATAAACAAGGAATAAAACTGACATATGTATAGGTTCAATTTTTATTTCTTATATATTATTTCCGTTGAGTGATGTGGATGGAAATGATTTGTTATTCCTTAAAAACCATTCTACAAGGAAACAACAAACAAGTCTTAATTATTATATAGACTAATAAATTATGTTAATTACTAACACTGTCCGCAAACATGCACACAAACAATTCACCCTATTGTTTAGAAATTTATTCTAAATGTTCCAATTCTGATTTCCCAGCATTTGGCACATAATTATATGCCAAGGCCTTTCCTCGGTGACTGAATATGTAGAAAGATGTTAGGTTTCTCTGTGTCTCCCATTTGATAGTATTCAACTCTGCAGCTGCAGGAATCTCTCGGAGATTACCAGCAACATTCAGCACTCCCCATATTACTGCAAACATGCTTACTACCGCTTGAACAATGATCTGCAAAAAAAGATAGTCATGACAAATAGAATAAGGTAGCAAACCTCTACCTATTATGTTACTTTCCTCTTATGAACCTACAGAAAAAGAGAGGTATGTAATAGTTTAACTTACATCAAGAGGCAGGGTAGTGAATTCTTGTGATGTGATGCGTAGATATGATCGATCTGAAAGTAAATTAGAACTTTATGAATAATATAACGACCTGCAATGGATCTTGGTGCTAAAAATGTCGTCGAAAATTACGTTTGAATACTACTATCTGAAAATGCTGTGTGGAACAAAATAATGTCAATAAAGTACTTACGTTGGGCAGCTGAAAATGCTGTGTGGAACAACGACAGAAAACCGACGGTGACTAATATTTTACCGAATGGAGAACTCATGATTTCAACCTTAAATCCACAATATGTTAAATCAAATGTCTTTCGCACAAGTTAATAAAATCTTTCGGATATAGAAAGAGAATTTACGAAAGAAATTAGTTGGAAATTAGGACTATGATTATTTTTTGGTTTGGTTGGGCGAAAACTGACAAATGAAATTTTGACATTTTTGACAGTGATAGCTTGAATTAAATTGACCGTTTCTAATTTAAATGCTAAAGTCCCTCAAGTCCATTCGGGAAAAATCATCATCACGCAAAAAATCCCAAACTTAAAACATTTTTTACAAGAAAACTAATAAGGTACTCTAAAATAATTGTTCTTTTCTCTAACGATAGAACATTATTGAAGATAGAAAGAAAGTCGGGAGGCTAGCTTCACAGAGGCCTCGCGGCCTCGTCGATTTCACTACGAATGATTACACCTTTCTGCCATACACAGACGCCGCCGCCGCGCCGCGGCGTAGCAGTGCCGGACATAGATTTTTTATGAGTGTAGGCCACTTTTTTCCGCCGCCCCATGTACAGAGCCGTTCATTATTAGCGTCACTCCCCCCCTCCCCCGGTAGACATACAAGATTCGAATCCTGCAATTGGCAATAACATCTCTTTTAAGGAACCCAAAAATTAAATAACAGCAGTAAAAATTGCAAAATCACTCCAATTCAAATCAGTGAACTTGTTTGACTTTTATTGTCTGCAATCGAGTGACCGTCCTCTGAAATCTGCCACCCCCCTAGGACTCTGCCGCCCCTAGGCCGCAGCCTATACGGCCTATTTACAAATCCAGCTCCCCGCCGGGGAGCTGGATTTGACGGTATACAAACCAGGGGCACCTTGGCGCGCCTCCAACTCCGGCCAAGCCGCACAAGTCTCCACACACTGAAGCCGGAGGCGGATCGGAGGTGAAGACGTGCCGGTTTTTCCCATTGCCCCGCCTGCGGTGTGTATGGGGCTTATGTGTAGGCTTTCATATGATTCTATAGAATACAACTCGCACGCCTTCGCCTCTGCTCCGCCTGCCTCCGCGCTCCAGCTTCAGTGTGTGGAGACTTTTAGTTTTAGTGTTTATATCTTTTAAGTTGAAAACAGCCGGAGGAGGCGGAGTGGAGGCGGCGAAGGCGTGCGTGTTGTATTCTATTGAATCATAATGAAAGCCTACACACACACCGCAGGCTGTCCTCCTCCGCTCCGCCTCCGCGTTCCGGCTTCTTTGTGTTTCGAACTAAATAACAGCAAGCAGCTTGTTGGTTCGTTTTGTTGCTTGCCATATCATCCACGGATAAACTAAAACAAAAATTGAAAGAAAATTAAGCGCCCAATATACGCCATGAATAGCATCCCTCAGTGCATCAAATAGTCTTTAGGGCTTCCAAAGATGTAGGTACTCGTTAGAAGAAAATGACACTCACGGTAGGGCTGCAGCTGGTCCACCAATCTAAAGACGCTCAGTGAGCTATGGAAAGAGCTATGCTCGGAGTTTCTCTGAAGGACAGGATTCGCAACGAATACATTCAACAGAGAACCAAAGTTATCGACGTGCTCAAAGAATAAAGCAAGCTGAAGTGGCAGTGGGCTTGCCATTTGCAGGCTGCCATATCTCGTGAAGAACTGACAACCGTTAGGTAAACGCTACGGAACGTAACGTTAGTAATGCTAACGTAGTAGGTATATTTAGGTAAACTTGTTCTTCAGTGGACACGATGACGACGGAGATGATGATGATGAAAGAGTAGAGTACAGAACTTCACTCACTCATAGAACGGATGCACCCTTTATAGATAGATTATAGTTTGGAATAACACATAGGCTGTATTTTATCCCGAAATTCTCACGGGAACGTGAATTACCGCGAGTGAAACCGCGAGGCGCTGCTAGTTAATATGTAACGATGAATCTAAGCAGAGCTTATGCTATGGGTTCTAGATGACTGATATAGGTACCTAATACGTATAGTAATTAAAAAAATCATTGTATAATTTTAAATCAGAATTCAATAACTTTATTTCTTTAGGCTTACAAAATAATCACTTAGACAAGTTTATTTTATTAATGGTCTAAACTACTCACTGTCCAGCTGTATAATATAAGTTTTGCAAAGATTGTAAAAATAATTATCTAAACGTAACGTAGTCATAGAATCTTTTTTAAATAAATTTACACAATGGCGCTAGTGTGGTTCCATGTTATCCAATCCCAATATATATTATATTATATATTATAATTGTTTTTCTTGACTTACTAAGGACATAATATAATAATCTGTGGAACCGGGGGGGAGCGTCTGTCTAGCTGCCGTTCGGCAAGGGTGTGTTTGTTTTGTATTTTTACGTGGTATTATAGTTTTTTCAAAGGAAGTGTGTAATAAAACTTCAAAAATGATAAGAAATCCAAGGATAGAGGAATTTGAAATTGATACAAAACCAAGAAGGCAAACGTTCGGCAATTTTTTGTACAATGAAGACACTGGAACGTATTTGGGGCGCACTCCTTCAAGTTGGGGTGAGTCAACGGATTTCATTGATAAATAAATATCTCCTTGTTCTGATTTCTCCATGGCAAATATCTTGCATTAACTTTAAAAACAAAATACAAAGACGCGGCGTTTAGGGCGTGGCTTTAGATGCCTCTGTTTGAGCCTCTGATAAACAAAACTTTCAACTCTTGCTTCAACTTTTGGTTAAGTTTTTGGATAATCAAATAATCAAATAATCAAATAATCAATATCTTTATTTCTTTAGGCTTACAAAATAAGCACTTAGACAAGTCAAATTTAATTCGCCTCAATTTTTTGTCCACTAGTGGAAGAGGCGAAATAGAAACCACTAGCATGTGTAAAACTTATGTGTCTAATACATGTTTGCCTTATAAATAATTACATACTATTGTCGATGTGGAACTGAGCGACATCTGGCCAAGCACTAACGTCATTGATGTAATCATTTATGGAGTAATATGCCTTCTTGATAAGATTTAGTTTTATGTACTGTTTAAATCTACGAATAGAAAGTTCAGTTGCTTCAGATGGAAGCTTATTATAGAAGCGCACACAATTACCCATAAATGATTTCCCCAGTTTTCGTAATCTAAATGAAGGAATGTGTAATTTGTTCTTGTTTCGTGTATTTCTATTGTGAACATCACAATTTTTCAAAAAGTTACTCTTGTTTTTGTGTGTATACATTAAATTTTCATAAATATATTGCGAAATTACAGTTAAAATATTTATTTCTTTAAATAATTCCCTCAATGAGTCACGTGGCTTTAATTTATAAATTGCACGCACCACCCTTTTTTGAAGAACAAAGATAGTCTGAATATCAGCTGCCTGTCCCCAAAGCAAAATACCATAGGACATAATACTATGGAAGTAACTATAATAAACTAACCTAGCTGTGTCCTGATCAGTGAGATGTCTAATTGTTCTCACTGCATAGGCTGCTGAACTAAGCCTACCCGCGAGAGCATCAATTTGCGGTTGCCATTGAAGAGTTGAATCAATATGCAACCCCAAAAATACAGTAGAGTCTACGAAGTGAACAATCTCATTATTTAACATGATTTGAGTTGGGAGTTCTCTAACATTTGGTAACGTGAATTTTATACATTTTGTTTTTTTAGCATTAAGTAAGAGGTTATTGGCGGTAAACCAATTTAGTATCTTTGACAGCGAATTATTTACATCGTCAAAATTATATTTATTTCTGTCAACTTTAAAAATTAGTGAAGTATCATCAGCAAATAAAACTATATCACAAAGGTCTTTTGCTAAAAAGGGGAGATCATTTACATATACTAAAAATAAAAAGGGACCTAATATAGATCCTTGGGGGACGCCTATTTCAATTTTTGAGCCCGTAGATCTTTCTTTACCAACGTCTACTTTTTGAACTCTATCAGATAAATATGATTGCATAAGATCCAGTGCCTTGTTGTTTATTCCATAGTGTTTCAGTTTCTCAATTAATGTACTATGATCTACACAGTCAAAAGCCTTAGAAAGGTCACAGAATACACCAATAGCGTTTTTGGCTTTATCCCAGGCCTCCAATATATGCCTTAATAGAACTGTACCAGCATCCGTTGTCGATCTACCCTTGGAGAAGCCAAATTGGTTTTCATGAAATAACCTATTAAGGTTGAAGTGAGAAGTTAACTGGGTGAGAATAATTTTTTCAAAAACTTTACTCATTGCAGGAAGTATTGAAATCGGTCTGTAATTGGCCGGATCAGTGTGGCTACCAGATTTATAAAGAGGAACTAACTTACTATATTTCATGAGATCAGGAAAAACTCCTGCGTCGATACAACTATTGAAAATATAGGCCAAACAAGGAGCCATTTCCTTAACAATTGAACTTAATACTTTTGTTGATATACCCCAGAGATCCTCAGTATTTTTAATGTTAATGGACTTAAAGATTTTCACTACATAATCAGCATTTACATAACTAAAAATAAAACTCTCATTACATCTAGCAACTGAAGATTCTAAAAATTTAACAGCCATTGATGCTGAGGAGTTTAGAGACTGGGTAACAACTTTAGGAATAGCAGAAAAGAATGCATCAAAAGCATTGGCAATATCTTTTTCATGTATAAGAATTGAATTATTAATTTTTAACCTTATTTCTTTATAACGTGGCTTTGATTTACCTGTTTCGTTATTTATTAGTCTCCATGTTGCTTTTACTTTATTAGATGATTTTATTATAACATTCTTTAAAAACAGGCATTTGGCTGTGTTGCAGACTTTCTTAAATGTTTTAGAATAGTTGGTTACATACAATAGAAACGCAGGATCATGTAACATAGTTTCTCTAGAAGCATAAAGGTCATAGAGTCTATTCCTACTTTTATAAATACCCGGAGTGGCCCAATCAACAAATCCGACCCTATCTCTCACTGTGCATGTTTTAAGTTTGAATACTTCACCGTGTTCCTTGTGTATGACATTCAAAAGTGTGGAAAATAATTCATTGGGGTCATCAGAACAAGATATATTAGATACTGTTAGTTCTACTCTACTTTGAAAATTCTTAATACGGTTCTCAGTTATTGGCCTGCAGGTATATTTTTCTACATTATTTCTATCATTATAGCTAAAATTAACACTTTGACCATAATGGTCTGATTGGAAATGCCTAATTACTGCTTTGCTGGTTGGAGTTTGACCACAGTAAATATTATCTAAACAGGTGGCAGATGTTTGGGTTACCCTAGTGGGGTCATTAAAAAGATGTTGTAAACTAAAGCACTTGAATAAATTAAGCAATCTGTCGGCAAGGGGATTTGATAAAATATCTATATTAAAGTCACCGCAAACAATGAGATCCTTCCTACAAGTAAATACTTTCAGCAAAACTTCTTCCATAGTACATTCAAAAGCAACCTGATCTGCGTCAGGAGGGCGGTATACACACACAACGATATGTCGCTCCAATTCCACACAAGAAAGTTCAATAGTCCTCTCAATAGAAAGTTTTACAATATCTTTTCTTTCTTTACATTTACGACTATTTTTTACTAAAATAAGAGAGCCACCACGTATTGCAGCTTTTCTTTTATATGAACTTACAAAACAATAGTTATTATAAAACGGCAGTAACTGATTCTTTACAATCCAGTGTTCTGTTACACACATAACATCTACATTTAAATGGTTCATAAATAATTCTAATTCTAGGATTTTGCTGGGTAAGCCTTGTATATTCTGATGGACTATGTGAAACATGGCTTTTTGCTTTCCCATTGTCATCGCGGTCAGTTTAAATTTGAGTTTACTGACACTGTAGCTTTAATGCCCTCATTAGTACTATTACTAACTACATGTACAGGCTCGTCAGGTAACTGCGTTATACTACTTATAACGGGATCAAAAATATTGTATGCTAATAATTTAGCAATTATCTTTTTACATTGTTGGGTTAGGTCCACTGTGTCCCTAGTCAAAATAGTTTTACTAATAAAATTATTAGAATCAAAAAATAATACATCATTATGACGACATGTCATGTTGTAAATCAGCAAGTTATTTTTAAATAAATTGTCATTTTGTTTGAGTGTTAGTGACTTTGAGTAGGGGAAGGAGCAAATAATCAGTTTCCCCAGTCCATTCTCTACCTTTCCTAAGAGTACTTCAACAAGCCTAATCAACTGTGAACGTTTTACACAAGTTTCACCAAGCTGAACTATTAGGGTGGTGCTGTGATTTAGGGAGTTATCTTTCTGTATATAATCGGTAATTCTATTTATGTTACAATGTGGATAACAATTATTTACAACATTTTGTAAAAGAAGGTCACGCAGTATTATTCCCACCCATCCCAGCACCCAACTTATCTGAATATATAACAGTCTTCCTAGTATTTTGATTGTCTAAATCTAAATCCTTAACTGAAGACGGTGCAGCTTGAACTGGACCCTCATTGGGTACAATCGGTGCTTTATGGCTACCACAGTGGGCCCCGTGCGAAGGCAATGGCGGCGCAACATCCTTTTAAAGCATTTTTCAGACAATGGGTCCCGAATGGTCAATGGCACAGGGTCATGAAGTGTATGATTTAATATATAATTTAATAACAGTTCAAATTCAAATCTCTTTGGATTTTCAAACATTAAAATACCTACATACAAATTGATTTAGATAGATATTTATAAAAGAACCCAAGAACAAACATTTGCAGATCATGAAACAACCTGTCCTAATGAGGAAATCCAACAAGCAACCTGTTGAATTACTGCATTAGGAGATTTGTGTCCACAGATTAACACCCCCCCTGCGCTACATTGGTTATCTTTTATGCTAAATAATTTACTAGGTAGCAGCTCATTATTATCCATGTGATTTTATACAAACTTTCATTCATTTATTCAGTTGTTTCATGTTATTACAATAGATCTTAGGTAAATAAATATACAGGCTAAACATGAACATATCTTAAAACAAGTTGAAACCAATTTTAGGATTAACTTAATTATATATCTTTATAAATGTATATTAATTTATCTAGCTTTTTTAGGCATGCTCAAAATTTTTGTCATTTACTGATACTAATAAACATGTCCACAGCTAAAATCCTTGTCTTCTACTCGATCTTCTACACGGCACTGGTTGCTCTCTTCGCGATCTGCATGGTAACATTCCTGCAGCAGTTCATCAACCCTCGCGTGCCCCGCTTGCAGCAGGAACACAGTGTGATCGGCACCAGCCCCGGCCTCGGCTTCCGGCCGCTCCCTCCGGACGTCAGGAGCACCCTCATTTGGTACAAAGGCTCAGGATACGACAGTTATAAGTACTGGGAGGATCAGCTGAAAGATTTCCTTTCAGGTAATATTTGTTTTAATCAATCGCATCAGCTTATATTAGTCCACTACTGGACAAGCCTCCCCTAATAAGCGCCATAGCGCCTTATCTTCAGCTTGACACATCCACATTTATTCTGTCTGTCTGTTATGCTTTCCCACCTAAAATACTGAACCAATTTAATGAAATTTGGTACAGAGACAGTCTAGAGCCTGAGACTAGGCTACATTTTAAAGAAGGGTTGTGAGGATTTGAAATAGGGGATTAAATTTGTATGGAAATGTAAGGAGGCGCTGCCCAAACAAAGTCCCTATTCCATGCGGACAAAGATGCGAGCAAAGCTAATAAAGACAATGATAAAAATTACAAATTGGTATTGGCTATACTTTAATTATACAAATACATTTAACTTTCTCTCACAGCAGAAGCTAATTAAATACTTATATTATTTTGTCAAAAAATTATTTGAGCCAACTAAAATGGTTATTTATATTGACAAGAGATAACAAAAAGCAGTAGTGAACTGAATTTGTTATCAATGAGTTCAATACCTACTTTTCAATTAAGATAACTTGCAGACTCAATGATTAAGCCAGTCACAGCATTATTGAAAGAATTTATAAATCTGACAAATTAAAACAATATTTACAATATAATATAATTTTAATACAAATTTTCTAAATTGATGATTGAAAGATGAATGAAAGACACCTCCTGGATGGATGCTCTCCATCATCAAAGACACCTCCTGGATGCTCTCCATCATCCTAGACACCTCCTGGATGCTATCCATCAGCAAAGACACCTCCTGGATGCTCTCCATCATCCTAGACACCTCCTGGATGCTCTCCATCATCAAAGACACATCCTGGATGCTCTCCATCATCAAAGATACCTCCTGGATGCTCTCCATCATCCTAGACACCTCCTGGATGCTCACCATCATCAAAGACACCTCCTGGATGCTCTCCATCGTCCTAGACACCTCCTGGATGCTCTCCATCATCAAAGACACCTCTTGGATGCTCTCCATCATCCTAGACACCTCCTGGATGCTCTCCATCATCAAAGACACCTCCTGGGTGCTCTCCATCATCAAAGACACCTCCTGGATGCTCTCCATCATTCTAGACACCTCCTGGATGCTCTCCATCATCAAAGACACCTCCTGGATGCTCTCCATCATCCTAGACACCTCCTGGATGCTCTACATCATCAAAGATACCTCCTGGATGCTCTCCATCATCCTAGACACCTCCTGGATGCTCTCCATCATCAAAGACACCTCCTGGATGCTCTCCATCATCGAAGACACCTCCTGGATGCTCTCCATCATCCTAGACACCTCCTGGATGCTCTCTATCATATTAGACACCTCCTGGATGCTCTCCATCATCCTAGTTGTAAAAAACCATTACAGACTAAATCACGAGTTGTAGACCAAATGGAATACTAGTGGAAAAGCATTGAATTCGTGTTCCATTAGTTTTCCAAAGACAACTTTTGATTAATATTAACATTTTCTGATGAAATACCCCTCTCTATATGACTTACTAGCGACCCGCCCCGGCTTCGCATGGTTTTATTATACGTATAAACCTTCCTCTTGAATCACTCTATCTATTAAAACAAACCGCATCAAAATCCGTCTCGTAGTTTTTAAGATTTAAGCGTTCAAAGGGACACTATGACATAGGGACAGAAAAAGCGACTTTATTTTTACTATGTAGGGACAAATAAAAATTTTCTTAATTCTTTAATGCACAAATGAAAAATACATACATAAAAAACATAAAACCAGATAAATTAAGGCACAGGCGAGCTTAACCCTAAAAAGAGTTCTCTTCCAGCAAACCTTATTATTACCAAATTTACAAACATTACCTCTTTTATTTCTGTACCCAACAAGGCAGATTGGGACCACCCTCCAATAGCAATAAAATGAATGTCATTGCATGGGTCTACTCAACCGAAATAACTACTTAGTTGTAACAGCAAAGCTGTCATAGCAATAGTTTTTTCGGTTGAATAGACCTATCCAGCAACATACATTTTATTGCTATTGGAGGGCGGTCCCAAGCTCCATACACATTGTGTATGGAGCTTGGGACCGCCCTCCATTTGTGTATTACACAATGTGTATTTTCAACTTCAACTTCATGGACCTTGATCAAACGAAATGTGCCGTGTTTTACATGGCAGAAAGTACCTAATTTAAATGGTGAATAACATGACAACGAAACGAGATAGACCCCCAGTTTTTGGAGGATTTGTAGAATAAATTATGAAATTTATTACAACATGCAAATAAGTACAACTCAATAAACTAGTTTTAAAGTTACAGAGAAAAAATAAAATAAAAATAGTTTTTTTTGTTTAAATTCTAAAAAAATATTATTTGTACTACGCTTATGTACCGGTATTGTTTTTTATTTATTTCCTTAGCTAGCTAAACTATCTAGCTTTCAAATAAGACTTCTTTGAATAAAATACACCAATTAGGCAAAAAGAAACGAACAAAAACCAGATGAAGAATTCTTAATTAAAAATATTCAAAGAACTTTGTTTTTGAGATAACTATCATATAATTTTTTTATCGATAAATATGTGTCGTGTATCCCCACATTTCGTTTGATGAAGGTTCGAAAATACACATTGTATATTTGTAAGTAAGTAAAACATTTATTTGTCACAAAACACTACACATATAGGTACATTGTTGGTTACTGGTAGGGAATAGGCATAATTAAAACACAGCATAAATAAGGTAACAATAATAATACACATATGGATAACACATGTACGCCTACAATAAAAAAGCATTGTTGATATTACATATTACCCAAAAAATGTGTGTGTGTGTAGCAGTGGCAAAAGGGTGATAGCTCAGTGATAATATTGCTCTATGAGCAAACACTGATTTTCAGCTATCACCTTCAGGGTGACGAAGCAAGGCGAGCACAGCGACACACGTCTCCGTAAAAGTACATCCTAACTACCCGCATTGATAAAATCTTGAAAACCAGTTTAAAGGCAGTTTAGTACTCTATACAAAAACTAGCGACCCGCCCCGGCTTCGCACGGTTTTATTATACGTATAATAAACCTTCCTCTTGAATCACTCTATCTATTAAAAAAAACCGCATCAAAATCCGTTGCGTAGTTTTACAGACTTAAGCAGTCAAAAGGCATAGGGAAATAGGGACAGAAAAAGCGACTTTGTTTTATACTATGTAGTGATACTTACATACAAATTGAGTGTCTACGCAGCCTACATACTATTTGCCCATTGTCCTTTCCAGTATACAAACGCAAGGGCCAGACGGCCGGCGCCGGCCAGAACATCTACAACTGTGGCTTCGGCCGGCCTCCGCCGCCGCCGGGCCGCGTCTGCGACGTTGAGGTCAGGGAACTGGAGCCTTGCATTGAAGAGAACCACTTCTCCTTCCACAAGTCATCGCCTTGCATCTTTCTCAAGCTGAACAAGTAGGTTTTAAGTTAAAATTGTAGTTAATAATAATAATAATAACAGATATCTGTAGAGCGTGTCATCTTCCAAGGGAGACCCTTCGTCATATACTTTCGGGTTGTTCGCACCTTGCTAACTCTCAGTACTTGCACAGGCACAACCAAGTAGCCAAAAAAACTTTACTGCCTTTTAAAGCTAAAATGAGAAATATCGTCAGTACAGTCAAAGTCAATGAAAAACGGAATTTAAAGAATAACTTAAAAAACATTGATGCAATTTTTATGGTACATGATAAGTAAGACCCAGCTTTCAAATAAAAAAAATCATCAAAATAGTTTTATTTAGAAAGAAGTTAAAAAATTATAATTGAGAGCATCCTCCTTTTTTGAAGACAGTTGAATTTTTTTTTAATAATAATAGTAGGCACTGGTTAAAAATCGACACGGTTTTTACGCAAACCGAGCCTTTACTAGTTTCATTAAATAAGATGAACAAGGAATTCCTCAATTCCAAGCTGAAGAACACTTAAATTGTACATCTGTCTAATATCACTGTGGCAATAGCTATCTCAAGTGCATTGCACTTACTCTGGTGCTTACTGTCAGATGGATGATCGATATGGGTCAAATCCCCAACCTTATTCAATTTTCACATGTAATCCGTTCAAGTCACTAGAAAAATAGTAGCATAATAAAAAAATCGCACAGAACCGAAATTCGGTGGTTAGGTACACCATAACAAATTAAATTCTAAAAGCCCGTGTCACTCCCAATATGTGTACTAAAAAAGGTGTTCAATAAAAAAAGCGAAATTTACAAATTTTCCTTGTGAATATAAAATTTTATCCAAAAAATAGGTCAAACAAAAACTGTAGTTCATAATATTTTCCACTGCCACTTTATCTTGCTTATTCGTTGACCCCTTAATGCCTGTCTATATGTACCTACTTATACAGGCACAAAGGGGGTCAAAGAAAGATTTTTTCAAAAGTAAATCATAATATGGATGATCAATGATCACTTGCTTAAGATTTTTACATACCTAGTCATTTTACTAACTTTGAACATTTTTTTCCACTTTCTTTCTGATTGCTTGAGAATAAGAACTGAAATAATAACACATGTAATATCGTGTCCAGGATCTACGGCTGGCGACCGGAGTTCTACAACGAGACCGCGTACATGCCTCCCGACATGCCGCATCAGCTCATACAACACATCGCCAACAACAGCCTCGTCAACCGCGACTATGTGAGTACTCTACTCATTAAAACTGACTATGTAAGATTACTTTATGATCTACGGCTGGCGACCGGAGTTCTACAACGAGACCGCGTACATGCCTCCCGACATGCCGCATGAGCTCATACAACACATCGCCAACAACAGCCTCGTCAACCGCGACTATGTGAGTACTCTACTCATTAAAACTGACTATGTAAGATTACTTTATGATCTACGGCTGGCGACCGGAGTTCTACAACGAGACCGCGTACATGCCTCCCGACATGCCGCATGAGCTCATACAACACATCGCCAACAACAGCCTCGTCAACCGCGATTATGTGAGTACTCTACTCATTAAAACTGACTATGTAAGATTACTGACTATCAGTTGAACCTTGTCTCTAGTTGTATGCTTTTGTTTTATGGACCTGCATGTGACATATGTGACACTTTCTTACAAAAGAAATGACAAAATATTGAAGCGAAGAAAGAATCAAGTAGTAAAAGTCAAGTAGTACCTCGTACACAGATAAGTAACAGATGTTGTGCCTTCTCCAGGCCATCATGGTGCGAGTGTCGTGCCAGGGCGGGATTTGTTATTTTTTTTAAATAAATAGTTCCTCGTACATAGATAAGATACAGATGTCGTACCTTCCCCAGGCCAACATGGTGTGGGTGTCGTGTCAGGGCGAGACGCCGGCGGACAAAGAGAACATCGGGCCCATCGACTACCTGCCCTACCCCGGCTTCCCCGGGTACTTCTACCCCTACGAGAACGCAGAGGGCTATCTCAGCCCGCTCGTGGCTATACATCTCAAGAGGCCTAAGAGTAAGTCATCTTAAATAATTATGAATAGAAATTAAATAAATATAATTTGATATTTAAACATATTTTGATAGTTTAATACACTAGTCTTAGGCCTCTAAACGGTCAAATATATTGCGCAATATTGCAAATTGTGCAATAATATTGACCGTTTAGGGTTAATATTGAACTCGTTTCGATTCAGAGCGCCTTTCAATCTTATAGTACAATAAAAATATTGTACAATGTTATTGTAGGTCTAGGGCCGCCTTAGTATTAAAACAATGTGACCTAATTTAAGACAAATTCCGACAGAATATACAATTTATAATAAGAGGCGGCGGGCGTGGGTCCGCCTGCAATCCAGGAGGTTGCTGGTTCAAAAATAATAAGCCTATTTATAAATGTTTTACAAAGAAACAAACATGAAGAAATTACAATATACAACCAGCAGGAAATAGTAAAGTAAAACCCACCTTATGACAGCTTATGACTTTTTTGTTTTGTTTACAAGATTGTTTTTTGACCTAGGGGAAGGGCGGGTAGCCCCGGACGGCGGGTACCCCCGGACACTTCAAATACAAGGTGATTAGGCTCACTTAGAATACAATTAAATACAGTTTAAGATGATTGTTCATATTCCACGCGTCATCTTAAACTGTATTTAATTGTATTCTAAGTGAGCCTAATCACCTTGTATTTGAAGTGTCCGGGGGTACCCGCCGTCCGGGGCTACCCGCCCTTCCCCTATCCTTAATACCTGACATTATGAAAATCAATTTGAAATTATTTCTATTTTACTTGAGAATGCCTTGAATTGAGAATGCCCCTTTAAGCTAATTTTTACTATTTTACTATGACATATGTATTGTTTTTTAGATTAGGTACCTAGCTTTAATTAAGTTAATTTTGACAATGCCCTTAAACAGCAGCTTGTATGACTTTGTTGACATTAGGTATTAATCTTAATTTTATCTGTTAGCTTAAGAACGAAATTAAGTGTATAGTTAATACCTACGATTGAATAAATGAATATGACTATTATATCAGTCATCTAGTACCCATAACACAAGCTTTGCCTTGGGGCTAGATAATGGTGTGTGGATAATGGTCCAGAATTATTTACCTATATTAACAACGAAAATTACAAGCAAAGGAATAGAAAAATTACAACTAGTATTTACAATTGAAACCATTGAGCTAACTGCAGACGGTTGCAAACAGTCTAAAGGTAGCTCAATTGATCCATGTCAATACCAGTCGGAAGCGTCCCCAAGACACTGGCTGCATTACCACGCTGTATGGCAATGCTGATGCGCTGAGCCAGATATTCACCAGCTCTCGGGTCACGCGTCGCATCGACCAGACGCTCAGATAATTTTATAAAAACCCGGAGAGCCTCGGTACCCCACGGACCTAGGGTCTTGAATCCAAGGGGAGCAAATGCGTAGGTTCTGTCGAGACCTGCATATTTGCGCCTCTTGATGAACCTATTAGTTTTAATATTTATATTAAATACATTCAACTTGAATTTTCTGTATCCAAGAGTCCTGTAAGGTCTAAAGGAAACAAAGCTCTTGAATTTGATTACTTTTAGCGTGAACGGGCAACAAAATCCATCTAAAAGTTCGAAACACACTGAAGCCGGAGGCGGGGCGGAGACGAAGGCGTGGCGGTTTTTCCTATGGCACCGCGTCGCCACGGTCTGCGGTGTGTGTGTAGGCTTTCATAGGATTCCATAGAATACAACTCGCACGCCTTCGCCTCCGCTCCGCCTCCGGCTTCTGTGTGTTTCGGGTTTAATACTATTAAGTTTAATACTACTAGTAGTAAATACTGTGATGTTGACGACCGATGTGGCGCGGTGGGCGAAGGTCCGCCCGTGACGCAGGAGGTTGCGGGTTCGATTCCCGCCTCGGAACAACTTTGTGTACGATCTGCAGAAATTTGTTCCGTTAGTCTGGGTGTTTTCTATGTATAATAAAAAATATCTTTCTATGTATATAATTGTATTTAATATATCAGTTATCTAGTACCCATAACACAAGCTTTGAGTAGCTTACTTTGGGGCTAGATGGTGCTGTGTGGATTGTCTAGCATTATTTATTTATCGTAATTAGAGAGAAAAGAGGATCATCTTCATAATCACCTCCATAAAACCGGATTCCTCAGAATAATAATTTGGAAAATCTTCACTGTCATATTGCAGCCAAAGTAATTCATTTTATTTTTTATGACATTTGTCCATCAACAGTTACTTGTCGGTGAATCACAGATTCTATGGACAGGCCGCGCATAGAGCAAAGACACCGAATACATAACCAAGAAGTTATCATTACTCTTGACTATGAAATGCATGGTATCACAAGGAAGGCTCGCAAGTACAAAATATAAATGAGGTCTAGAAATGCAGCGATCTGCGACACGACCATCCTGACCTCTCACACTCCTGTGTGAGGCAATATCTGAACGTAGAAAGGATCTACAATCTACCGCTTCTACCGCTCGGCTATTCTGACGCCAAAAAAAAATGAAACAAATGCTAAAGATCACCACAATAAAATTTAGATGCTCGCGAGCAAAGTAAAACCGTTGCACTTAACCAGTGCATAGTAACGAATTAAATCATAGGATTGAATTTAACAACGCAGTCAAATTTATTTAGTAGCTTCCTGACTTATTCCCTACTCAGCTGATCAAAACATTTGCATTAACAGAGTGCAAAATAATAATAAAAAATCACAATAATAATAATGTTACCGAATTCAATGTTTCGATACAGAGGGTACATTCCTGACTGATCACTCTTTATCGTTTGAATAATACCATCACTTAACCAGTGAACTTTTACGCTTGACCAGCAAAGTAGAAACAATAGTGCTGAACTGGTAATCAATGCTTAACGTGTCATATCAACGAGAGAACGCTTAACTAGCGCATAATGCTTAACCCAGCATAAAATCCATAGCTCAAAACTAGAGCTCAATGCTTACCCCAGTAAACAATCCATACCACTTGACTAGTGCTCAATGCTTACACAGCATTCAAATGCGCAGCACTTAACCAGTACCCCATGCTTTACCAGCACTAACGCATAGCCCTTCACCATTGCTCTATGCTTATACAGCATTCAACGCGCAGCACTTAACCAGTGCTCCGTACTTAACCAGTACTAACGCGTAGCACTTAACCAGTGCTCCATGCTTAACCAGCGTCAACGCGTAGCACTTAACCAGTGCTCCATGCTTAACCAGCATTAACGCGTAGCACTTAACCAGTTCTCCATGCTTAAACAGCATTAACGCGTAGCACTTACCCAGTGCTCCATGCTTGACTAGCATTAACGCGTAGCACTTACTCAGTGCTCCATTCAAAACCAGCATTAACTCGTTCAACATTACCAGTTGCGCTACGAAAGAGTGATAAGTCGGTACAAGACAAAAATAAAGTAACAAAATTATGGACTCACCCTTTGCAATTCTTCTCTTTAGAATTCCAATAATAATTAGTGTCAATACTCACAAATGGCTGCAGCAACAAAAATCATCAAAATAATATTACGCATCATCATTGGTAGAAATGCCGTTTTCGTAAAATAAGTGGGCAAAAGGTAACATCGCACTTCTGATATCGTAATTAGAGAGAAAAGAGGATCATCTTCATAATCACCTCCATAAAACCGGATTCCTCAGAATAATAATTTGGAAAATCTTCACTGTCATATTGCAGCCAAAGTAATTCATTTTATTTTTTATGACATTTGTCCATCAACAGTTACTTGTCGGTGAATCACAGATTCTATGGACAGGCCGCGCATAGAGCAAAGACACCGAATACATAACCAAGAAGTTATCATTACTCTTGACTATGAAATGCATGGTATCACAAGGAAGGCTCGCAAGTACAAAATATAAATGAGGTCTAGAAATGCAGCGATCTGCGACACGACCATCCTGACCTCTCACACTCCTGTGTGAGGCAATATCTGAACGTAGAAAGGATCTACAATCTACCGCTTCTACCGCTCGGCTATTCTGACGCCAAAAAAAAATGAAACAAATGCTAAAGATCACCACAATAAAATTTAGATGCTCGCGAGCAAAGTAAAACCGTTGCACTTAACCAGTGCATAGTAACGAATTAAATCATAGGATTGAATTTAACAACGCAGTCAAATTTATTTAGTAGCTTCCTGACTTATTCCCTACTCAGCTGATCAAAACATTTGCATTAACAGAGTGCAAAATAATAATAAAAAATCACAATAATAATAATGTTACCGAATTCAATGTTTCGATACAGAGGGTACATTCCTGACTGATCACTCTTTATCGTTTGAATAATACCATCACTTAACCAGTGAACTTTTACGCTTGACCAGCAAAGTAGAAACAATAGTGCTGAACTGGTAATCAATGCTTAACGTGTCATATCAACGAGAGAACGCTTAACTAGCGCATAATGCTTAACCCAGCATAAAATCCATAGCTCAAAACTAGAGCTCAATGCTTACCCCAGTAAACAATCCATACCACTTGACTAGTGCTCAATGCTTACACAGCATTCAAATGCGCAGCACTTAACCAGTACCCCATGCTTTACCAGCACTAACGCATAGCCCTTCACCATTGCTCTATGCTTATACAGCATTCAACGCGCAGCACTTAACCAGTGCTCCGTACTTAACCAGTACTAACGCGTAGCACTTAACCAGTGCTCCATGCTTAACCAGCGTCAACGCGTAGCACTTAACCAGTGCTCCATGCTTAACCAGCATTAACGCGTAGCACTTAACCAGTTCTCCATGCTTAAACAGCATTAACGCGTAGCACTTACCCAGTGCTCCATGCTTGACTAGCATTAACGCGTAGCACTTACTCAGTGCTCCATTCAAAACCAGCATTAACTCGTTCAACATTACCAGTTGCGCTACGAAAGAGTGATAAGTCGGTACAAGACAAAAATAAAGTAACAAAATTATGGACTCACCCTTTGCAATTCTTCTCTTTAGAATTCCAATAATAATTAGTGTCAATACTCACAAATGGCTGCAGCAACAAAAATCATCAAAATAATATTACGCATCATCATTGGTAGAAATGCCGTTTTCGTAAAATAAGTGGGCAAAAGGTAACATCGCACTTCTGATATCGTAATTAGAGAGAAAAGAGGATCATCTTCATAATCACCTCCATAAAACCGGATTCCTCAGAATAATAATTTGGAAAATCTTCACTGTCATATTGCAGCCAAAGTAATTCATTTTATTTTTTATGACATTTGTCCATCAACAGTTACTTGTCGGTGAATCACAGATTCTATGGACAGGCCGCGCATAGAGCAAAGACACCGAATACATAACCAAGAAGTTATCATTACTCTTGACTATGAAATGCATGGTATCACAAGGAAGGCTCGCAAGTACAAAATATAAATGAGGTCTAGAAATGCAGCGATCTGCGACATATTTATTATTTATTATTATGTTGTTCACAGCTGGTATCCTGATCAACGTGGAGTGCAGAGCGTGGGCGCGAAACATCAAGTACAGTCGGCGGGAGCGGCTCGGCACAGTGCACTTTGAGGTTATGATAGAGTAGCTACTCTTAAACACTGGTTGCTTTCATTTCTACGGATACATGTGCCTCCACTCATTAAGCCTCCACCCACAGTGTCGTAAAGTAAAATACAGGTGAATTGAACAGTGTGTCTGCCGAAACGCAGGTAGCTACATAAATATTTTTTAATAATGTGTTCTGACCGCGTAAGTTTAAAAAACTGAATTGAAGTGAATCTCTGAATATTTTTTTGTTATCGGCTGAAAACAGCAACGTACTAAGAACTTTCAATAACTATACACTACTTACACTTAGTACATTTATGAACTTTAACCTTAAACCTGCTCTCCTATCCATTACACGTATATTATGCGTGAGAAAATTTCAATTTAATGGTAGGTGTAAAATGTCAATGCAAGCCAAAACTTCCATATCAAAACCGAGAACGGCAATAAGTTACGTGACAATTGAAAAAACATATTATACTACCTCTACTTACATACAGTTGAGTACGAAAGGTGGCCCGCGGCGATCTCTTCCAGGCAACCTTGAGATGGACTGGATAAGAGAAAAATATAAATAATGGTAGTTGCAATAGATCTATTTAGATTAATGAAAATAAAATAAAAAAAGGAATCACTATAATACCTATTTATCTTAATGTATACATGAATATTGTAATAAACTCACATAAACGATAGGTTGGTAATAGGTGACAGGTTTAGTTTTGGCTTAGATTCGTTCGCAAACAATAACTCGTTTGTTTTTAATAAAAATTCTGTAGAAATGAAAGAACCAATACTTTTTCGTTGTATCTTAAGACTAGAGAAAGCATTTACAATAACATGTCTGCCCTGTGCTTTGCGTTTAAGCTTATTTAAACCAGTGTACAATTACCAAATGCTAGGTTTGTAAGTGATTTGGTCTTACAATACAATACATATTAAACTTAGTAATTAAATATAGTAACGAAGAATGACAAACTCCGTCCACGAGAATGATTTTTTTCTAGTATAGTTATACAAGTAACATAATTTTAAGATTTTAATCATCTGTGGCGTCAATTTAAAAGAATCTCTAAATATTAAAGAGTTGGTAGACTGTTTTGCTATTTGTATATGAATGAATTCAAATGATGAACGAATAAATCGTATAAGTCTATTTTAACATCGCCCAAGATCTAAAAAAAACAAGTTAGGTAGCAAATCACTCATATTTCTATTATTTTTTATATTTATATTAACAAATTTTAACACAAAATATTAGTGTAATTACTAAATTACACATGTATGTTTTTGTGCTACGGCAATTAATTTTCTTTTATGCAATTCTTAAAGGCTAGCTATATTCAAATATCTCTGTGGTGCAGTTTGAACTATTTTATAAAAACTTTACGTTTGATCGATGTTATAAATCGTATTTAGTCTTGACTTTGTAATCTATTATTATAGATACATAATCCGTCCATGTAAAACTTAAATATATTACTATGTATTCCAGTGCCTATGTAAATATTGCATTTTGAATATGAGATGTTATGTAGAATAAGTAACCCACCGTAGGTAGGATTTAGTTTATTTTTTGTAGACATTTTTATGTAACAATTCCATTTTCAATATGTAGTTATAATAAGATAAGAATCTGACTTATGAATGAATTTCAAATATATTTTGTAATATTTGAATACTTGTAGATTTTAGTTTGTAAGACTGACTATAAATCTAGAATCTCCCATTAGTTAAAAGTATTATAACCAATTATATGTTTTGGATTAGTTTATAAATCACTGAATCTTATAAACTTTTATTATGACAATTTTTATAAGTATTTTTTTATTGTTTTGATGTCTCTGATTTGCTAAAAATATGAATTTTGATTTATATAACATTTTACACTACTCTTAATATCGACTATTTTCTATACAATGCAGCATTTAGGCAATAATGGACTTTAAGTCAGCTGATTAGAAGACTTGTGTTTAAATAACTGCGTGCCTTTTAGAAATAAATGTTTATATATAAAAAATAGTTTTACTTTTATTGTATTCTTGCCAATAGAAGTAACAAACGCTTAGCCAGAAACCTAGTAGAAATGTCACCGCGCCGACGCATCGTTGAATCAGTCTGTAAATAAACTGCTAGGCAGTTTACGTGAACAAAAATTTGAATCTTTTAAACAGCAATTTAAAATTAAAACTGCACAAAATTATGTAGGTAACCTTCATGTTTTTTTTCTTATCAGCTTGTCTTCAATAGCCAATAAAGACACTAAATGTGAATAACTATCGGCTTATCATCACTACATAGTATAAAACAAAGTCGCTTTCTCTGTCCCTATATCCCTATGTCCCTTTGTATGCTCAAATCTTTAAACTACGCAACGGATTTTAATGCGGTTTTTTTTAATAGATAGAGTGATTCAAGAGGAAGCTTAGTATAAAACCGTGCGAAGCCGGGGCGGGTCGCTAGTAACCATACATAATACAAATAAAGGTATTTACATCCATAAAAAATCCTTATGCAGTATTTGTAAAGACCTAGCGACCCGCTCCGGCTTCGCACAAGTATATAAACCTTCCTCTTGAATCACTCTATCTATTAAAAACCGCATCAAAATCCGTTGCGTAGTTTTAAAGATTTAAGCATTCAAAGGGACATAAGGACATAGGGACATAGGAACAGAAAAAGCGACTTTGTTATAAACTATGTAGTGATATACCTACCACTAATAAATAAGTTAGGTAGGTATGAACCCGGCATAGATAGCGTCAATATTCCTCGAAGGTTAAAATAATGCGCATTTTTACCACGAATCTATTGAATCACAATCACTTGAATGAATGTTTTTTAAAAATGTTACTGGTTTTGGATATCCTTATCCTTACTATGACTACTACTCACTGAAATTTTGAATAGACTTATAGCTTTGTCTTCGACCTTTATCGACGACCGATGTGGCGCGGGTTCGATTCCCGCCTCGGAACAAATTTGTGTACGATCTGCAGAAATTCGTTCCGTTGTTCTGGGTGTTTTCCATGTATAAGTAGGTATTAAATATATCAATTATCTAGTACCCCATAACACAAATAAGCTTAGGTACTTTGGGACTAGGTGGTGCTGTGTGGATTGTCCAGATTTATTTGTCCGAGTAGACCCAGAACAAAGAAATAATCGTTGTGTATTTATTTAGTACAACTCTGTTAGAGATCTTTGCTAGGGGATCATTCACACATGTGGATGTATACAGCTCCGATTTCATCGCACGTGTGCCGCGGCCAGATGTGGACGCGGACACTTTGAATAATAACTGGGATCTTTTGGTGTCCGTGATGGTAGCGTACCCATAATCGAATTCACGATTGTTGTTATGCCTAATAAATACTGTATAAACACTGCATAATTAATGCAAAACTAGAATAAATAGTGCCTCTCTGGTTTCGAAAATAATGACCATTCTTAGTGGGTACGCTAGCATAACGATCAAGCTAGCGTACACATGACCGTAATCAAAAACGACTCATGTTACAGCAACAAAATTTACACAAATAATACGCTACAAATACTGCCACAGCTATGCAAAATTTCATAATGATCGCTTCTAAAGGAACGGAGATAATAAACAAGACTTTCAAAAACATTCCGAGCTAGCGTTATGGCAGCGTACACATTAAAAAACCTAATAGATCTTATAGAAAATGAACTTTACTGATTATAAATGATATATGTATAAATAGTGCGTGAAATACTCCCTCTGCCAGTAGTCATTCTTTATAAAAATTCTTAGTGAAACAACGTAAAAAGTCCATGTGAACTTCTAGGAACAAATGCATTGTGGTACAGTCGCACACACAACAAATAATTTAAAATGGAAATTATACACCGTACAATGTATATTACTAAATATAAGTAGTTTTGTTACTTTCATGAGTAGGCATTGCTTCTGAATGATGCTACCTACGTGCTTGAAGGGTCCATCCTATAGGTGCTGCAAGCTTGTCGTAGTAGGAAGTATTTCTGTTAACTGAATGCACATGAATTCAATGAAAAGAAATACTTGATTTTCAATATCGGGCTAAAGTTTTGACAAATTATTTACCACTACAAATCAGTGCCTCTGGTGTCATTCGATCATTCACAATGATCGATATCAATCATGACCTAGTATGAAGATGATCCGGATCATAAGACCCGTTCATTTGAATGATTGATTTTGCCGGCGGCCTATCATCGCTTCACTTCGAGTTTTCGTTTAATTCGATCATGCATTTTGTGATTGACCGATTGAACGATTACTTACCGGTGCGAGATCTGTTCTTTGCGTCGCGTCGCGTCATTTCGTTACAGCCCGATTTGAATCTATTTAATCTACACAGAGTGTATAGAAGACCAGGGGAAAGATTCAAGCAAGCATGCATCGAAGAAAAAGCCTACGGTGGTGGGTCTGTACTTGTGTGGGCCGGAATTTCCTCTGAAAGTCACACAGAGCTGGTGATCATAGAAAACGGCTCTTTAACTAGCGTAAGATATGTGGAAGAAATTCTCAACGAACACGTTGGTCCATTTATGGTCAATTTGGGTGAGGATGCTATATTTATGCATGACAATGCCCGACCTCATACAGGTAGGATTGTGAATGACTACCTTCAAGAGATGAACATTACTTGTACGGAGTGGCCAGCGCGCAGCCCGGATATCAACCCGATCGAGCATGCTTGGGACAAGCTAGGGAGATGCGTAAAACAACGAAACCCTCCCCCAATCACGCTTCCTGAGCTCAAAATTGCTCTCACAGAGGAATGGGAGAATATTCCCCAAAATCGTATAAGGAACTTGGTGTACAGCATGCCAAACCACGTAAACGCAGTAATGGAAGCACGAGGAGGTAATACGAAGTATTGAAATTCAAGAAAATCGTCATAAAGTTCAAAAATTTCATGTTTCCTATTTTTGTTCTAAGGAGAGATCAGCAGTTTTTTTTCTTTATGTAATTTTGTGTAAATAAAATGTATGGTGACTCATATTTTTTTAACTTTCATTTAAGGAGTATTAAATTGTCTATTAAATACAATTTATTGCATTAACCTAGCATTCTTACTTTCCGAGATTTTTTGGATTCTTTGAGTGACCCGGATTCATTGCTCTCGAGTGTAGTTATGGGCGTGTAAAATTTTCGTGTCCGTCAAGTTAGCAGCCACACCATGGAATTTTAAGATTATAAATATGCCAATTAACTGTGCCGTCAATGCTGTATCCGATGCCGCAAAGCATATAAATAGTGCTCCAGTACTTTAGGAGATATTGAGGGATTTCACTGTGGCTGCTATCTTGACGTCAAGCTGGCATCAAAGTCCTTCCATATTTCTTCATTTGTCCTAAAGTTTATCACCCTTATTATTCCGATTAAGCTAAAGTGGTGCACAAATTCATTTTAGTCACAATTCTCCGGCCCAGTAGGTACAACTGTTTAATTTTACAGACATTTAACGTCCACGTCGAGTTGTACAGAATTTAACGATTTGTTTATGTTAACGCATAATTTGCAGACTTTAACGGACTTTGAACTTGGCTTAAGTTTTGAAGCGTGAAATAAAACTTCATAAGACGTTTCAAGCAAGGAATCAATAAAAGAAGAAGCGTTCTTGATTTTAATTTAATAGACGTGACCCACCTCTTTGCGTTACGCTTCAATATTCCAATAAAAAAATAGCTATAATCCCTGATTTTGTCAGGACAATACATAAATATTGTATGTATATATATAAAGTGAAAACCTTTTGCAAACCACTTAGATTAAATGGTACTACCACCATACACCGAAGTATAGCTTTTTGGTTTAGACAAAACTTGGGAAAAGTAATAGAAACCTATACAAAACAAATGGAAATCAAAAACATTTGACAAGAAACAGTCAGTTTTAAGATGACAAAATAGTCAATAGTCAAAGTGCTTTATTTCCTTATGACCTTACAGGACACTTGGGTATGTCATAAAATTCATGTTATAAATAATTAAAATTAGGTAATAAAGCGCTCACTTTCATTTTTGTTCACTTCACTTTTTAAAAGTTGAAGTACAAACAAGAAACCTTTACCTAGTTAGGTTGTTAGTTTTCGAGTTGGAGCAAAACTCGTCCGAAGCTTTTTTATCATCTAAATTATTATAGCTAGTAGGTCTGTCTTTTTAATCTCAGGAGGTGTCTCAGGAGGTGTCTAGAGCATCCAGGAGGTGTCCAGAGGATGATGGAGAGCATCCAGGAGGTGTCCAGAGGATGATGGAGAGCATCCAGGAGGTGTCCAGACGATGATGGAGAGCATCCAGGAGGTGTCCAGAGGATGATGGAGAGCATCCAGAGGATGATGGAGAGCATCCAGAGGATGATGGAGAGCATCCAGAGGATGATGGAGAGCATCCAGAGGATGATGGAGAGCATCCAGAGGATGATGGAGAGCATCCAGGATGATGGAGAGCATCCAGGAGGTGTCCAGGATGATGGAGAGCATCCAGGAGGTGTCCAGAGGATGATGGAGAGCATCCAGAGGATGATGGAGAGCATCCAGGAGGTGTCCAGAGGATGATGGAGAGCATCCAGGAGGTGTCCAGAGGATGATGGAGAGCATCCAAGAGGTGTCCAGAGGATGATGGAGAGCATCCGGGAGGTGTCCAGAGGATGATGGAGAGCATCCAGAGGATGATGGAGAGCATCCAGAGGATGATGGAGAGCATCCAGAGGATGATGGAGAGCATCCAGAGGATGATGGAGAGCATCCAGGAGGTGTCCAGAGGATGATGGAGAGCATCCAGAGGATGATGGAGAGCATCCAGAGGATGATGGAGAGCATCCAGAGGATGATGGAGAGCATCCAGAGGATGATGGAGAGCATCCAGAGGATGATGGAGAGCATCCAGAGGATGATGGAGAGCATCCAGGAGGTGTCCAGAGGATGATGGAGAGCATCCAGGAGGTGTCCAGGATGATGGAGAGCATCCAGGAGGTGTCCAGAGGATGATGGAGAGCATCCAGGAGGTGTCCAGAGGATGATGGAGAGCATCCAGGAGGTGTCCAGAGGATGATGGAGAGCATCCAAGAGGTGTCCAGAGGATGATGGAGAGCATCCGGGAGGTGTCCAGAGGATGATGGAGAGCATCCAGGAGGTGTCCAGAGGATGATGGAGAGCATCCGGGAGGTGTCCAGAGGATGATGGAGAGCATCCAGGAGGTGTCCAGAGGATGATGGAGAGCATCCAGAGGATGATGGAGAGCATCCAGAGGATGATGGAGAGCATCCAGGAGGTGTCCAGAGGATGATGGAGAGCATCCAGAGGATGATGGAGAGCATCCAGGAGTAGTCCAGAGGATGATGGAGAGCATCCAGGAGGTGTCCAGAAGATGATGGAGAGCATCCAGGAGGTGTCCAGAGGATGATGGAGAGCATCCAGGAGGTGTCCAGAGGATGATGGAGAGCATCCAGGAGGTGTCCAGAGGATGATGGAGAGCATCCAGAGGATGATGGAGAGCATCCAGGAGGTGTCCAGAGGATGATGGAGAGCATCCAGGAGGTGTCCAGAGGATGATGGAGAGCATCCAGGAGGTGTCCAGAGGATGATGGAGAGCATCCAGAGGATGATAGAGAGCATCCAGAGGATGATGGAGAGCATCCAGAGGATGATGGAGAGCATCCAGAGGATGATGGAGAGCATCCAGAGGATGATGGAGAGCATCCAGAGGATGATGGAGAGCATCCAGGAGGTGTCCAGAGGATGATGGAGAGCATCCAGGAGGTGTCCAGAGGATGATGGAGAGCATCCAGAGGATGATGGAGAGCATCCAGAGGATGATGGAGAGCATCCAGAGGATGATGGAGAGCATCCAGAGGATGATGGAGAGCATCCAGGAGGTGTCCAGAGGATGATGGAGAGCATCCAGGAGGTGTCCAGGATGATGGAGAGCATCCAGGAGGTGTCCAGAGGATGATGGAGAGCATCCAGGAGGTGTCCAGAGGATGATGGAGAGCATCCAGGAGGTGTCCAGAGGATGATGGAGAGCATCCAAGAGGTGTCCAGAGGATGATGGAGAGCATCCGGGAGGTGTCCAGAGGATGATGGAGAGCATCCAGGAGGTGTCCAGAGGATGATGGAGAGCATCCGGGAGGTGTCCAGAGGATGATGGAGAGCATCCAGGAGGTGTCCAGAGGATGATGGAGAGCATCCAGAGGATGATGGAGAGCATCCAGGAGTAGTCCAGAGGATGATGGAGAGCATCCAGGAGGTGTCCAGAAGATGATGGAGAGCATCCAGGAGGTGTCCAGAGGATGATGGAGAGCATCCAGGAGGTGTCCAGAGGATGATGGAGAGCATCCAGGAGGTGTCCAGAGGATGATGGAGAGCATCCAGAGGATGATGGAGAGCAACCAGGAGGTGTCCAGAGGATGATGGAGAGCATCCAGGAGGTGTCCAGAGGATGATGGAGAGCATCCAGGAGGTGTCCAGAGGATGATGGAGAGCATCCAGAGGATGATGGAGAGCATCCAGAGGATGATGGAGAGCATCCAGAGGATGATGGAGAGCATCCAGAGGATGATGGAGAGCATCCAGGAGGTGTCCAGAGGATGATGGAGAGCATCCAGGAGGTGTCCAGGATGATGGAGAGCATCCAGAAGGTGTCCAGAGGATGATAGAGAGCATCCAGGAGGTGTCCAGAGGATGATGGAGAGCATCCAGAAGATGATGGAGAGCATCCAGAGGATGATGGAGAGCATCCAGAGGATGATGGAGAGCATCCAGAGGATGATGGAGAGCATCCAGGAGTAGTCCAGAGGATGATGGAGAGCATCCAGGAGGTGTCCAGAGGATGATGGAGAGCATCCAGGAGGTGTCGAGAGGATGATGGAGAGCATCCAGGAGGTGTCCAGAGGATGATGGAGAGCATCCAGGAGGTGTCCAGAGGATGATGGAGAGCATCCAGGAGGTGTCCAGAGGATGATGGAGAGCATCCAGGAGGTGTCCAGAGGATGATGGAGAGCATCCAGGAGGTGTCCAGAGGATGATGGAGAGCATCCAGAGGATGATGGAGAGCATCCAGAGGATGATGGAGAGCATCCAGAGGATGATGGAGAGCATCCAGAGGATGATGGAGAGCATCCAGAGGATGATGGAGAGCATCCAGAGGATGATGGAGAGCATCCAGGAGGTGTCCAGAGGATGATGGAGAGCATCCAGGAGGTGTCCAGAGGATGATGGAGAGCATCCAGGAGGTGTCCAGAGGATGATGGAGAGCATCCAGAGGATGATGGAGAGCATCCAGGAGGTGTCCAGAGGATGATGGAGAGCATCCAGGAGTTGTCCAGAGGATGATGGAGAGCATCCAGGAGGTGTCCAGAGGATGATGGAGAGCATCCAAGAGGTGTCCAGAGGATGATGGAGAGCATCCGGGAGGTGTCCAGAGGATGATGGAGAGCATCCAGGAGGTGTCCAGAGGATGATGGAGAGCATCCAGAGGATGATGGAGAGCATCCAAAGGATGATGCAGAGCATCCAGAGGATGATGGAGAGCATCCAGAGGATGATGGAGAGCATCCAGAGGATGATGGAGAGCATCCAGGAGGTGTCCAGAGGATGATGGAGAGCATCCAGAGGATGATGGAGAGCATCCAGAGGATGATGTAGAGCATCCAGAGAATGATGGAGAGCATCCAGAGGATGATGGAGAGCATCCAGAGGATGATGGAGAGCATCCAGGAGGTGTCCAGAGGATGATGGAGAGCATCCAGGAGGTGTCCAGGATGATGGAGAGCATCCGGGAGGTGTCCAGAGGATGATGGAGAGCATCCAGAGGATGATGGAGAGCATCCAGAGGATGATGGAGAGCATCCAGAGGATGATGGAGAGCATCCAGAGGATGATGTAGAGCATCCAGAGGATGATGGAGAGCATCCAGAGGATGATGGAGAGCATCCAGAGGATGATGGAGAGCATCCAGGAGGTGTCCAGAGGATGATGGAGAGCATCCAGGAGGTGTCCAGAGGATGATGGAGAGCATCCAGAAGATGATGGAGAGCATCCAGAGGATGATGGAGAGCATCCAGGAGGTGTCCAGAGGATGATGGAGAGCATCCAGGAGGTGTCCAGAGGATGATGGAGAGCATCCAGGAGGTGTCCAGAGGATGATGGAGAGCATCCAGGAGGTGTCCAGAGGATGATGGAGAGCATCCAGGAGGTGTCCAGAGGATGATGGAGAGCATCCAGAGGATGATGGAGAGCATCCAGAGGATGATGGAGAGCATCCAGAGGATGATGGAGAGCATCCAGGAGGTGTCCAGAGGATGATGGAGAGCATCCAGGAGGTGTCCAGAGGATGATGGAGAGCATCCAGGAGGTGTCCAGAGGATGATCGAGAGCATCCAGGAGGTGTCCAGAGGATGATGGAGAGCATCCAGAGGATGATGGAGAGCATCCAGAGGATGATGTAGAGCATCCAGAGGATGATGAAGAGCATCCAGAGGATGATGGAGAGCATCCAGAGGATAATGGAGAGCATCCAGGAGGTGTCCAGAGGATGATGGAGAGCATCCAGGAGGTGTCCAGGATGATGGAGAGCATCCAGGAGGTGTCCAGAGGATGATGGAGAGCATCCAGGAGGTGTCCAGAGGATGATGGAGAGCATCCAGAGGATGATGGAGAGCATCCAGAGGATGATGGAGAGCATCCAGAGGATGTTGGAGAGCATCCAGAGGATGATGGAGAGCATCCAGAGGATGATGGAGAGCATCCAGAGGATGATGGAGAGCATCCAGAGGATGATGAAGAGCATCCAGAGGATGATGGAGAGCATCCAGGAGGTGTCCAGAGGATGATGGAGAGCATCCAGGAGGTGTCCAGAGGATGATGGAGAGCATCCAGGAGGTGACCAGAGGATGATGGAGAGCATCCAGAGGATGATGGAGAGCATCCAGAGGATGATGTAGAGCATCCAGAGGATGATGGAGAGCATCCAGAGGATGATGGAGAGCATCCAGGAGGTGTCCAGAGGATGATGGAGAGCATCCAGGAGGTGTCCAGAGGATGATGGAGAGCATCCAGGAGGTGTCCAGAGGATGATGGAGAGCATCCGGGAGGTGTCCAGAGGATGATGGAGAGCATCCAGGAGGTGTCCAGAGGATGATGGAGAGCATCCAGAGGATGATGGAGAGCATCCAGAGGATGATGGAGAGCATCCAGAGGATGATGGAGAGCATCCAGAGGATGATGGAGAGCATCCAGAGGATGATGGAGAGCATCCAGAGGATGATGGAGAGCATCCAGAGGATGATGGAGAGCATCCAGGATGATGGAGAGCATCCAGGAGGTGTCCAGGATGATGGAGAGCATCCAGGAGGTGTCCAGGATGATGGAGAGCATCCAGGAGGTGTCCAGGATGATGGAGAGCATCCAGGAGGTGTCCAGGATGATGGAGAGCATCCAGGAGGTGTCCAGGATGATCGAGAGCATCCAGGAGGTGAAAAATGAATAATTATAATATTTTTAATACAAAGATAAACATTATTAGTGTGATTTTTGTAAAAAGTTACTTGTATTTACAGTAATGATTTAAAGGTGTTTTTGTAAAAACTGATTAAAACTACAAACGTCAAATAATTGGTCCTTAGTTTTAAGAAGCTTAATAATCTACTTACTACCGAAAACACATATTTTTATTGATAAACCAACCCATATTTGATTTTGGTGATATAAATTCTGATTTCCGTGGACACCATATTTTTAAAATTGAACAACTCCGTAGTAACCATGAAGCCAATAAAGTTCCCTTCACTACCAAAAAATTCAGAATTAAATCTTCATTTAGAATATACTATCATGATGTGCAATTTCAACAAAAAAAAATGTGCCACAGAAGTCAGACAAAAAACGAGTTTTCGTAGAATCACCCACTAAATGCATGAAACCGATATGCTTCTGGCGCGCCCCGACACACCGCGACACGCAAGTATGTTTCTGGCATTAAACGAAAACTCGAAGTGAGGCGATGATAGGCCGCCGGCAAAATCAATCATTCAAATGAACGGGTCTTATGATCCGGATCATCTTCATACTAGGTCATGATTGATATCGATCATTGTTAATGATCGAATGACACCAGAGGCACTGATTTGTAGTGGTAAATAATTTGTCAAAACTTTAGCAGAAAATCAAGTATTTCTTTTCATTGAATTCATGTGCATTCAGTTAACAGAAATACTTCCTACTACGACAAGCTTGCAGCACCTCTAAGATGGACCCTTCAAGCACGTAGGTAGCATCATTCAGAAGCAATGCCTACTCATGAAAGTAACAAAACTACTTATATTTAGTAATATACATTGTACGGTGTATAATTTCCATTTTAAATTATTTGTTGTGTGTGCGACTGTACCACAATACATTTGTTCCTAGAAGTTCACATGGACTTTTTACGTTGTTTCACTAAGAATTTTTATAAAGAATGACTAATGGCAGAGGGAGTATTTCACGCACTATTTATACATATATCATTTATAATCAGTAAAGTTCATTTTCTATAAGATCTATTAGGTTTTTTTATGTGTACGCTGCCATAACGCTAGCTCGGAATGTTTTTGAAAGTCTTGTTTATTATCTCCGTTCCTTTAGAAGCGATCATTATGAAATTTTGCATAGCTGTGGCAGTATTTGTAGCGTATTATTTGTGTAAATTTTGTTGCTGTAACATGAGTCGTTTTTGAGTACGGTCATGTGTACGCTAGCTTGATCGTTATGCTAACGTACCCACTAAGAATGGTCATTATTTTCGAAACCAGAGAGGCACTATTTATTCTAGTTTTGCATTAATTATGCACTGTTTATACAGTATTTATTAGGCATAACAACAATCGTGTTCGATTATGGGTACGCTACCATCACGGACACATCTTTTGCTAAATTACCAACAACTATAGGATCACTAGTCTCGCGTTTGTACTTAAGAGCTGAAATAGGAATCGACACATAACCAACTTATATCATTATGATAATAACCTACTACATCAAAATGTGTATAGTTCATAGGAACATATTGATAGGTAGGTACCTACCTATTGGTAGGTAGGTAGGTAGCTATCTATTGGTAGGTAGGTAGGAAGGTACCTATCTTTATTGCTCAAAACTTTTTGTTCATTTAAAATCATCCATTCAGTTGTTTCATGTCGTTACCAGAGGTCATGTAGGTAAGATACCTATACCTAGGCCAAACGTGAATCCCGGTTACAATCGGCGGCTTTATCGGTACCTAACTGCGATCTCTTCCATTCCAGACAACCTTTAGATGGACAGGATTGGTAATTTTACAAAATTAACAGAGTAGTGTGAGCCTGAATCATTGACCATACTATTCCAGATATATTGTAACACAGGGCCCAGCCCTAAAATACTCAGTACATATAAGCTGCATTACAGTGATGAGATGACAGGGCATTGGTACAGCCAAAGATAATAAAACTAAGAAAATGAAACTTACTCTGTGCTGCAGGGTTGCCAGATCGAAAGTTACCACGTCCGGGACAGCTAAAAAAAATTATGAGCCGGCGGCGCCTCCTAAAAAAAACAAGGTCCGTCCAGTGGTACGAGTGGTCTAATTTTAAGCTGGGGCTTCAGTTCCGCCAGTCCAGTTTTCAAAATCCGGGACAAAGTCAGGCCTAATTACTGGACACGGGACAAGACTCGAAATTCCGGGACAATCCCGGAAATTCCGTAGATCTGGCAGCCCTAGGTGCAGCCACATATTGCAATAAAAAGCCCCGTAAGGTATACCTACCTAGACCCTACTAGATATACCTAATAGTCTTGCTTGAACAAAATAGGTACTGTTTTTATACACGAGCAGGTTTGTATTTTAATGCCTTATCCTTACCTCAACCTTTAAGTATCAACATTTATACGTTTTCATAACATATGTAGATATAATTAAATGTCAAACGAATTCATAACAAACGTAACTAATGAACTGTAAACATAAACAAACATGAATTAGTTTTATTGTAATTATAGGTACAAATTTATAAAAATAACGGGTAAGTAGATAGGTAGTTATGGACGCCCCTCACCCCTCTGTTTTAGATTAAGTTGTAAGCTCTAGTTTCACTGTCTAGACGTTACATTCGCGTTCTTAGAATTTAAGTGCTTACTTGACGCTACTCTGGTGGCGCATTCATCTACCTGTATGGATCAGAATAAATATTGCCTCCAAATCGGCATGACGTATTTTCATTTCTTTAATTAATTCCACTAGTTTTCCAACAAAGATATCCGAAAACGTTCCCAAATCTTGAGTGGCGCAGCCTGTAGCAGATTTTCCTAATTTTCCCGAGTTTTCGCGATTTTCGACTTCAAAATCAGTTTAAAAATTTCGCTAAAGAAAATTCAAGAAAAACGATTTTCTGTAATACGAACCAAATAAATGTCTCTAAACGGGTATCGAAAAGTGAGTGCGGGAGTTGCAGTTGGTTGGTGAGTCAAGTTTTGCCAAATCCTTCCTCAATCCTCTCCTGTATTTTTCATGGATTCTTTTTATTAAAAACTAATGATAATTGTTATAATTTGAGATCAAACCTCGCTCATTATAACGTTAAGGAACTTGAGTATGTAATTCTACGAAAGTAACCTGTTCTAAAAATAGAATATTACATAGAGTTAAGAACAACTAGAAAGTGCATATTTTCAAAATCAAATATTGTACTGTAAGAATTAAATAAGTAATTTTGTGGATTTAAGCATCGATCCAATAACAGTTTCAATTAAATCTGTTGAAAATTAATTTTATTTTAAATTTAAATTTTAGGTACAATTTATTTTTAAAGAATTTTAAATATCCCTGTGTTCTTAAATTGTATGCTTATTATTTTTATTTCACTGTATTTTTTGTGTGTAATTTCATTGTTGTGTCGTGTATTTTCCTTATTAGGATTGTGAATTAAGCAAGTGTATTCTCTGCAAAGTGTATAGCTCTGTGTTTTCGGATTAAATTACGCGATAGAAATGACAAGTGAAACAGTGATTAATGCAATTCCAAGAGAAATTATACAAATTATTCCAAACTTTACCGGTGATAAAAGACAATTAAATTTATTTTTGCGAAAATGTCAGTACATAATTGATTGCTATGGCAGTTCGAAAGAAGAACAAAATGTTTACTTGTTCAATGTTATCACGAGTAGACTTACAGAGAATGCAGCTGCCCTTTTATCGGAAAGGGATGATATTGTGACATGGTCCGCCCTTAAAAATTTACTTATCCAACATTTTGGAGACCCCCGTAGTGAAGCGTGTATTAATATCGAGTTAGAATCATTAAAAATAAAATCGGGTGAGAGTTATTTGGATTTTTGCAATCGAATTCAAAGTGTACGATCATTATTAATTTCAAAAGTGAACGCCAATGCGGAAAGTGATTTAAAAAAAGCGAAACTAATTATTTATGATAATACGGCTCTGAATGTATTTTTGTACAATCTTCCTGAAAATTTGGTTAGAATTGTGAGGTTAAAGGCGCCCGCGACTTTAGAAGCGGCATTGAGTGTTGTGCTAGAAGAAGTGAATTTTATAGAGCAGTATCATATGAGAAATCGAATTCATGGTAATAATCAAAGCTCAGGGTCAAAGCCTTTGGTAAGTCAAATTCAGCCGATGGGTTATAAGCCTATGTTAGGTAGTAACAGTAATAATGTGACTCCGAGATTCAATTTTGGAATTCCCCAAAATGCACAGTTCAGGATGCCTCAAAATCAAGGCCAAGGCCAAGGAAATTTCGGAACACGCCCACAGAATTTTGGATATCGTCCGCAGTTTGGGTTACAGTCACAGAATTTCGGCCTTCAGCCACAGCAAGCATTCGGGTATAGACCACCACAACAATTCGGGTATAGAGTCCCACAGCTTTTTGGCTATAGGCCCCCACAACCATTCGGTTACAAACCTAATTTACCGGCAATAGAACCACAAAATACTGCTCCTCAAGCACAAAGACCTCAGTTCCAAAATCCTGACGTATCTATGAGGACAGCGCCTCCTAGGCCTCTACAAAACGGTTTTAGGTTAAACGAAATAACCATAAACGACCATGAATACGGCTGCACAGGAATGCCTACGGCGGAATTTTATAATAACGATGCATATTACGATAGTTATGATGAATATGCGAATGAAATGTACTATGGTTATGACGATTCTTCATCATCATGGCCCATACCATCAAATGAAAATAATGTCACGGAGAATAACGAAACGAAAATAACCGATAGTAATGCACAAAAACCTTCGGATTTTTGCATAACAACATCGGACATCAAGAAATCTTAGAAATAAATTGTGATCCAAATTTAAAACTTCCATATATTTATTTGGAAGAGATAGACGCAAAATTTATGATTGATACCGGAAGTATGAGATCGTTCTTAAGCCCGCGAAAAGCTAATGAATATTTTCCTCAATTTATTCAGAAGGAACGGTTTCAAGTTGTAAGCACCCACGCATCTAGCATTCACGATGAAGTGGTAGTGATCCCTCTATTTCCATCCTTTGTTAGCAACGATTGGCATAAATTTTACCTATATGACGTTGATATACGTTATGATGGACTGATCGGAAATGATCTTTTACAACAATTAGGCGCGATTATTGATTTGAAAGAACTGCTCTTAAAGACAAGTACAACTTGTATTCCAATAATCAACAATAATCTGGATTATAAGATCGATATTCCCCCGCGATCAGAAAAAATAATTAAACTACCAATAAATCAACATTCAGGCGAAGCTATTTTAGACTTTCGTGAATTCGCAGATGGTTTACGTATGCCTAGTGCAATAGTGAATTGTATAAACGGATATGCAACTACTGTAATTCAAAACACCTCAGATAAAACGAAAAGAATGTCATTTAAGGTCCCTCTATCAGTAACATCATTTAATCAGTCGGAAAGCAAATTAAATTTTACAAAAGATACAATGGATATCGAGATAGATAATTTATTAGAAGAAAACTTGTGTAAACTCAGGCTTGACCATACCAATGACGAAGAACGCGAAAAAATCTACAAGCTTTGTTTGGACTATAAAGATATTTTCTACTGCGACCAAATTCCTTTGAGTTTTACAAACCAAATTAAACACAAGATTAGGACAAAGAACGATGACCCTATCTATGTTAAGCCATATAGACAGGCCCCCTTTGTGCAAGAAGAAATTAACAGACAAGTAGATAAATTACTGAAAGACAATGTAATCCAAGAGTCTCATTCTCCTTGGAGTGCCCCGGTACATTTAGTGCCTAAAAAGATGGATGCATCTGGTGAAATCAAGTATAGAATGGTAGTTGACTATAGGCGTCTGAATGAGATTACGATTGACGACAAATACCCCCTTCCAAATATCACAGATCTGTTCGATAAATTAGGAAAGAGTAATTATTTTAGTACTATAGATCTTGCAAGTGGTTACCATCAGATTGAAGTTGAAAAAAATGATAGGCAAAAAACAGCATTTTCCACGAATAACGGTGGCCATTTTGAATATACTAGAATGCCTTTCGGATTAAAAACCTGCCCAGCAACATTCCAAAGGACAATGGACAATGTCCTACGTGGTTTGCAAGGCCTTCATTGTATGGTTTATCTAGACGACATCATAGTTTATTCAAACAGCCTTGAAGAACACATAAAAAATTTAAAAACAGTATTTGACAGACTTAGAGAGACTAACTTAAAGATACAGCTAGATAAATCTGAGTTCTTGCGTAAAGAAGTACTTTACCTAGGACACATGATTACAAAGGAAGGTCTAAAACCTAACAATGACAAAATTGACGCTGTACTAAAATACCCTCTACCTAAAACAAAGACTGAAATCAAGAGCTTTCTTGGACTTGTAGGGTACTACAGACGTTTTATTAAAGACTTCGCTAAGGTAACGCAACCTATGACTAACTGCCTGAAAAAGCGTAACAAAATTGTAAACGATCAAAAATATCGAGACTCTTTTAATAAATGCAAAGAGCTTTTGACCCATGCCCCTCTGTTACAGTATCCTGATTTTGACAAACCTTTTATACTGACAACTGACGCATCAAAAGTTGCGGTTGGAGCTGTACTATCTCAGGGACAAATCGGAACTGACAAGCCTGTAGCGTATGCTAGTCGAACGCTAAGTGATACTGAATCACGTTATAGTACAATCGAACGCGAATTGCTTGCTATAATCTGGGCAGTAAAGCACTTTAGGCCTTATTTGTATGGACGAAAATTTATATTATACAGATCACAGACCATTGGTTTGGCTTCGATCTCTTAAAGATCCGAGCAGTAAGCTCACGCGTTGGAGCCTACGTCTTCAAGACTATGATTTTGAGATTATACACAAAAATGGACAACAGAATTCAAACGCTGATGCCTTATCTAGGATTAAAATAAATGCTTTAGATTCAAATGATGATATACAATCTATGGAGGTTAACATAGATGAAAAGGAATACAAAGATAGAAGCAAGTTAACAGAAAAAGAAAAAAATACAAAGCGAAAAGATTCTATATCAGACAAAAGTAGGACATTGACAGCTAGTCCTTTCTCTGTTATATTATCTACAGTTAGTTCAGATCCTATAGATCCTTTAGAACAAATACCTTTGCGATCGGAATCTAATAAATCTGAAACCATTCATTCTCACGTAGAGTTGGAGTCTGTGGGAATCCCAATTTTAAATGAAGCAATTGATACGAAACCTAATCAGATCTTAGTATATTCTTGGTCTAAAAACGAATTAAATGTAAAGGACTTATCTAGAGACAAACAAAAGGTATTGGAAATTTTCCTACCTTTAAACAATTCGGAACTTATAAAGGAATTTTTAAAACGCTACATTGAACCAAAGTTAAAATATTTCATATATTTTGAGGAATCAGGACATCGTAGAACCTTTGGAAACTTAATAATAAAACTTTTTAAGAAAGGAATGGTAAATTTTTACGAATGCACGGAAAGAGTCCTTTATATTGAAGACGAGAGAGAGCAAAGAGCAGTAGTTTTTAAACATCATGAAGGAAAAACATGTCACCGCGGTATCAAGGAAACGTTAGTTAGGATTCGTAGAAATTACTATTGGGAAAGAATGCAAGAAACAGTAGCAGCGGTTATAAATTCTTGTGAAGCATGCCAGAAGATGAAATATGATAGGAAACCAATAAAACCAGTTTTACAGTTGACGCAAACACACGACGCCCCTTTTCAGGAAATTTTCATAGATCTTTTTAGTATTGAAGGAAAAACTTATTTAACCGTTATTGATGCTTTCAGCAAATTAGGACAGGCTATTGAAATTCAAGGTAGATCAACTCCTGAAGTAGTTAGAGCATTGTTGAAGTATTTCTCCTACTACGGCGTTCCCAAAAAGATTAGTTCGGATCCCGGAAGTGAATTTAACAACATGCTAATGAAAGAATTTTTGAGCTTACATAAAATAGAGCTCCACATTGGAACTCCCAATAACCCCAATTCAATGGGCCTTATTGAACGTTTTCATTCAACAATTATTGAAATTTATAGATTGGCTAAATATGAAAAATGTTGTACCGATGCTGCATCAACTATGACATATTCTGTTATGGCATACAATCACGCCATTCATTCCGTCACTGAACTTACTCCTTTTGAAGTGGTATTTGGCCATACTGACTCTACTAGCCCTTATGGCATGGAAATTGAAAAGTGTTATTTCCAAAAGCTAGTAAAAGATCATGCAAAGCGAACAAAATTTCTATACGGATATTTGGCAGATAAGATGCTTGCGCTTAAAAAAAATAATAGAGAAAAGAAAGGCGGTGAAAATATGATAGAGTTTGCCAGTGGAGATACTATTTATGCTAAGGATATTAATAAGCGTAAAAGTAAAGACAAACCGCGATACGTAAAAGCCAAAGTAGTAGGTGAAGCTGAAAGAAATGTTTTACCTATACAAGTAGGGCAAAGGATAACCAAAGTTCCTATTAAAAATGTAAAACGTCCTCCGCAGGTGCAGCCTTCTGTTCCTACTGACGCCATCTCTGGCCCTTCATCTGCAAAAACTTGAAGGAAATCCAGGAATACTACCGGTTAAGGAAGGTCAAGCTTTCTTACAAACAGATTATTGGACTATAGTTAAAGTTATAAACTTAGAAAAGATTAACCATGATTTAAATTACGTTACGACCAACTTTGAGCATTTGTGTAGATTAATCGACTGGAATTCGTCATACTCTCAGGAATTTATAAGTGTTAGAATACATACAGAGTTTGTACGCGATTTGACTAAAGACAAATACAAACAACTTGTTCCACAGCAACGATTTAGAAGAGGCCTTGTAAATCCATTGGGTTCACTTATAAAAGTTATAACAGGAAACCTTGATCATGAAGACGCGATTAAATTTGATAGAGTCACTTCTGAATTACAGCACGATCAAATGATTATTTCAAAAAAAATTACCCAGGTCTCTAACATGTTTGACAGCTTCATAAATGTAACTGAGTTAATTAATCGAAACACTATCAATTCAGCTAGCCGTATTGAGAAGGTGGAAGAAATGATAAACGATTTATCTAATAAAGAAAAGAAATGGGTTTTTCATTCATACGTTTTCGCATTGTTTAATATATACGTAAGTAATTTCCGAACCATCTTTATCCGGTTAAGTGAAATTGAAACAGCTCTAGCATTAAGTAGAGTCTCTATATTACACCAGTCCATTGTGAACTCTACCGAATTATTGTATCATTTGAAATTAATTTCGGAATCAGTAAGCTTAGTTTATTCTCCTACTGAAAAAAACTTGTTAAAATTAGAGGAAACCATTACTGTAAAATCCTTTACAAAGAATACTCTGGTTACTTTTATTTTGGAAATTCCGATAACTGATAATTGTACTTATAACTACTATAAGGTGTATTCCTTACCAATTTTCCACCAGTCTGATAACAAAACTATGTCTATTTTCCCTAAGCATCCCTACCTTTTGGCAAAGCGTACTCAATACATACCAATTGTTAAACCATGCCGCCCGTTATCTGCTGGCGACCATTTCTTGTGTTCCGAGGATAATAGAGCATTTTATCATGAGCTTACTTGTGTAGAACAGCTCATGAAATTCGAAGATGACCCTGATCACTGCATGCAGCATCAGGTAGAGATCGAAAGAGTCAAGGTTCAACGAATTAGTGAAAACAGTTGGATAATATTCAGCCGAGTTCACATGATGTTATCAAAGCATTGCGACGGCGAGATCAGTAAGCTGCCAGTATTGGGGACTTATCTCGCAACCATCGACGAGCCCTGTGATTTGGAGATCAATGGAATTCGTATACTTCACCGGATCCTTAAGGAATCGGATGCTGTTGAGCCTATTCCGCTAATCGCCTTACCGCAGCTGCGCACCAATGCAACGCCTTCCAGTCAACGTGTGCTTAATATGAAAGGGGTTAACTTAGACGAAGTGAAATACATGGCGTATTCTCTAAGGCACAGTGAAGTGATCGAAAGTGTGTTAAATGATCAAAAAAACTATAATTTCAGTGAAAATTTAGGATACGCGACTCTAGGCTTCGTAATTTTAAGTTTTCTTTTATTTGTATTTTATGTCTTTCGGCTAAAATTGCTGAGTATGTGTAAGAAAAATTATCGGCACAGATCTCAAATCGATCCAACCGATAATTTTCCTCTTAGGGAGGGAGGAGTTATGGACGCCCCTCACCCCTCTGTTTTAGATTAAGTTGTAAGCTCTAGTTTCACTGTCTAGACGTTACATTCGCGTTCTTAGAATTTAAGTGCTTACTTGACGCTACTCTGGTGGCGCATTCATCTACCTGTATGGATCAGAATAAATATTGCCTCCAAATCGGCATGACGTATTTTCATTTCTTTAATTAATTCCACTAGTTTTCCAACAAAGATATCCGAAAACGTTCCCAAATCTTGAGTAGGTACTTATTTTGATGTTGTTTACAAAAACAAAAAACAACAACAATTTTAAAACTTCACGGATTATGAAGGATAACTCAAAAAGTACCTACTGATCAGATCTTGATCAAATTTAAATGGAACCAAAAAACAAACAAACATCAACTTTCAATAAAAAAAGAATCATCAACTTTACGAAAAAAATGTGTTGTGATACACATCAAAAAAGTCGAACCTCTTTTGAAGTCGATTGAAAATAGGTACGGGCTTAGACATACCAACCTCTTTTGAAGTCGATTGAAAATAGGTAACTTACGGATTTAGACATACCAACCTCTTTTGAAGTCGATTGAAAATAAGTACGGGCTTAGACATTGGGCTTTTCTCTACTGTCTAGATTTATTTAGCCTGACCTAAGCTGCGTGCGACAGACGGCGCACGCGCAGTTCAGTCTCGACCGAACCGCAGCCAGCGTCGTACGCGCATTCCGGAAAAAATTAACTCAAAATACACCGCGACTGTTTCAATATAAATAAAACATGGGGAGTAAAGCAAACGGGTCGCACATACTGGAGAATGAGTGGGCCAGGGCTCCGCCGCCGCCGGGGACGGCTTGGGAGAGGATCTGCAAGGCGTTTTATAACCCTGAGGAGAAGAGCTTTCTTGGAAGAACTCCGAAGCGCTGGGGTAAGTTGAAACTCCTGGTATTTCTTTAGCTCTTTCTCTCTCCTTAGTACCTAGGTAGGTACCTATTTATTTAGCTCTCCTTGTATTTCTTTAGCTCTATGCTTAATATTTCTTTAGATCTATCCTATGTAATCTTTATCTTTATTATTTAAGACCAATAATATCTTAGGAAAAGCAAAAGTGCGCACAGTTACCCCGAATGACTATAATACTCTAATATACCTACCAACACTTAACATCAGTGTAAGTAGATTAGGTTTCTTTCTAGTATTTAGGTAGATAAGTAGATATTTTAAATTACCTACTTAATCTAAATTAATTAATAAGTACCTAAGTATGTAAATTGCATTGAAGTTATAAATTTAACGAGAGCGAACCCAAAATTGTTATTGCGCCCTGACAGAGTTTTATGTAAGTAGGTAATTATGTAACCATTTAAACCAATAGGAGCCTGTATATTTTTGAAATTGGTTTAAATTTAACATTTTTTTTAAATAATGGTCAGGGATATATCACAACTATTATTACTATTATTGGAATGTATCCAAATCCATCACACTACCTACCTAATCAATGTTTGAAAGGGTTAAAAGTTGCTAACGTCTAATGCTATGTCTATACCTATCCTAGAATTTAAGTCTTATGTTTTCAGCATAGATCAGTCTAATCCCTACCTATTATTTAGATAGTTAGGGTACCTAGGTACTTATTTATACCTAAATCAAACGTTACGCGTCAACCGTCCTTCCAGTCATCGGTAGAATTAAAATTAGATTACAAAAATAGTCTGACGAAAGGGCAGGACGTGATAACGTATGTCTGAATGGTTTCTCTGCATTCTGCGTTGTTTACATGTTCAATGAATAAGTTCTGTGTCCCGTCATTGATTGGTCGTGTCGTGATTGAGGTCGATCTGTGATTTTGCTACGATAATAAATACCTACCTTGTTGATTGCGCGGTGAATAGGTACAGACGACGAAAGAACTGCTTTGTATTACCTACTTTTTTATTTTATGTGTATATTTTGTCTACTTCTAACTTTGTAGGCTACGCTTTCGTATGTTTATTATTATTAAGAGAAAAATGAAAAGATGAATGTATATGTAATGAATCGATTTTTTTCATACAATATTATTTTTATACCAATACCAATTATCTTCCTATAACAAAATATTTTACTTACTTTAGTATTACCGAATAGGCCGAGTATTCGTTGCAAGTCTACTTATTTTCGTTAAAAATCTGAAACACGCTATCGATTTTAATTTGTTCTCAAAACAAAACATTCTCATTTTAAATGAAAACTTTTTACTATCACGCGTTCATACCGATTTTTTTTTATAAATACGTCTGTGTCGTTTAACTTAATAAAACAATGAGCACCATCAACGATAATTAAGGCCACAGATAGGGCATATTAATAAACCCTTGGAAATAACTCTGTTTAGCTTAACTTTTGATCCAGCGATTAACAATGCAAATGTTTACCCTGTGGATACACTGTGGGTTTGTTTTTGTCCTTAACACTATTTTGTTATTCATATGTCACTAGCGACCCTCCCTAGCTTCGCACGAGTGTATTTACATTACTAACCTTCCTTTTGAATCACTCTATTTATTAAAAAAACTGCTTCAAAATCATACATAGGGACAGACAGACAGCGAGAAGTGACTTGGTCTTATACTATGTAGATAGTGATAGTTTATATAGTAATGGTAACTAGTAGGTACCTACTATTTGTAAGTTCTTAAAAAAAACACTGGGTACATAGTATAAAACAAAGTCGCTTTCTCTGTCACTCACTATATCCCTATGCCCCTTTGTATGCTTAAATCTTTAAAACTACGCAACGGATTTTGATGCGGTTTTTTTAATAGATAGAGTGAATCAAGAGGAAGGTTTTTTTATTTATTTAACAGGACATCTAAAATAAAATCACAAGGCGAGGTAAACATCAAGTTATATCAATGGTTCTTAAATCTATGTGTCTCTATAATTTAAGACGTCTCAGCGTGCACTTTATCAAGATTATTGGCAATAATAGTTTATAGTTTATAATAAATCGTGCGAAGCCGGGGCGGGTCGCTAGTAAACAATAAAATACTCTGGGAAGATAATGTCCCAGTCGAGCGAAAGCGTGCGCGCTAAGGGCCTCCAAATGCTTTTTTAATGATATACGGTTACCAAACACCGCCGGGGCCGATCGGAAAGTTATCACATGCCTGTCATACCAACACAGGCCCTTTGATTATTGTAATTTTCTATATTACCATTCGATGTCATCAGCTGTGTGAGTTAACCTGGCAAACAACTTTGAAATTTACGTGTTTTTAGGGTTTGGTACCTACCCAATAGGTAAAACCGGACCCTATTACTAAGACTGTCACTGTCCGTCTGTCACCAGGGCACGAATCACGAATACCACTAAATAAATAGCTTCACCATTTAAATAGTATCGTGTCAAAATTACATTGTTAAACTCTTTTTGGTTACTAGTACAAACTTTTTGAGGTTCATTCATAGCTGTGACCTACGTTATGACTACCAAATTTGACATTCTAATTATGAAAGTCTCTTGAAGCGTAAAAAATAGTAGAATACCAAATGCACAAACGTCATTTTAATCATATTAATTGAATGGCATTATTGTAGGGTTACCATATCATTAATTTTAGTCCAATCTCCGGGACTCCGGAATTGTCGTAAGATCTCCGGAATCCAGGAATTTTCAATAAAACCGAGCAAATCATCAATATATTTTTATTAACACGTTCTCTGACACAACGTCATTTCAAGTCCTTTCAGTGATTATGTGAGGTGACACAATGTCTTATCACGTCCTTTTAAGTTCCGATGCTAATGGTCAGAACGTGTAGCCACGTTTGATTTTAATACAAATATGGGAATTTCGTTCTCTGTGTCACATCATATCAAAATATCAAGCGTTTACTGTCACTTGGGACGGTTCAAATATGAGCCTAAGAATAGAGTTGAAAATAGCTTAGCTACGGGTTGCTCCTGCGACACAACGTGATAACACGTCGCATCCCCCGTACACTGCCATACACCTCAGTCTAGCTGTGTCACAGGAGAGTGACGCGCGTGTGTTTCGCGCGCATTTTGCGTGGCAACAAGTGTTTTTTGTGAATTTAAGACTGTAGTAGGCGTACCGGTTGCAAAATCACTAGTCAACAATCAAATCTAAAGACACAGAATAACAAAAACAAGATACTTAGATTGCTTTATTTCTGAGTGACTAAGGCTCGTAATATGAAATCTGCTCAGTCATCGATCTATGCTTGAGTAAAGCTTTTCTATGGCATAAACGATACTCAAGCATTGGTCTATGGCTAGACAAGCATTCATAATATGGGCCTTAGGTTTTTTGGTCGGTACCTACCTTGATTTTCACCAAAAACACTTGCTTTTTAGATGGATCGTCTATAGACGATAGACGGCATAACACGTTCTGTCGTGTAATAGTATAATTTCATGAGGAATAACAACAGAACGTGTAAAGAAGTCGTTCACTATTGTATGGGAAAATTGCGTGTCAATCTAAGCAGTCCGAGAAAGCGGCTTGTTCGCGCGAACGTGTTAAGAACTAAGAGATCAAACAGTCTAACTAAAATCACAAATTACAAATAAAATCCACACCAATGCAGGCTATGTCTAGTTCGTTCGTGTAAACTCTGCAGTAAAAGTTTGACCCGCACCGCATACGCACCGCATACGCATTAGTCTCTCTGACCAATTTCTATCAATTTCTATTCTATTCTATTCCTGACTGAGTGGCGGCAGGAGGTGGGGCTAGGGCATGTAAAAACCGGGGTATTTTAAAAACCGGTTAATTCGGTTTTTATGATTTCAAAACCGGTGAAAACCGGTTTTTTCGGTGTTTTCGGTTATTTTTCTACAAGACGAATTAAAACAATAAAATCTGTATTAAAATGTACTTATATTTATCTAAGGACTCATTAATTTGATTTAAATCACATTTCTTATAATTAAAACATATAATGTTGTCGATAGTAACATAAATGTACCACCTACAGTATTTTTTATACCACCAAGGTAGCAAACAGCATGCGGCCCGCCCACATACCCCCAATAGATGCCGCATTACGGGACTGTGGTTCGGATCCAAACGCACTAAAATTGGAGGAATGCGCGGGTTGCGGGGACTGGAACAAAGGCGTTGTGATTGGCTATTTCAAGGTCACACTAAAAATGTACTAATGGTGTACTCACCCTAGGGTTGGGAAAGTTGCACAACAAAATAAAAATTGGTCGACAATTTCGATTTTAATTTCGATAACATGTTAAAAAAATAAATGTATTGTAGTGCGGCCTTAGTTCCTCATATTAAAAACGTTTAACTTGTACATTTCAAATTCTATTACACTGTCATTAGTATAGGGAACGATCCGTCGTCAGTCGTGTCTTAATGTGTCTTTCCATTTTGTGTCTTCCGGGGCATGCATGAAACCTTAAACAAGATAATTTACACGGTTAAAACTAAAAAAGCTTATAAAAATGTGTAAAATCGTGCTTTCCATACAAAAATTCCGAGATTCCCACTTATCTACGTCATCCAACATTTAAATCGATGTCGACTAGAAAGAAGTGAAATTCACAACACTAGCGTAACACGTGCTTTCGCTGAAAAGGAACAACGAGCGCAATAACAGCAATGAGGAAAAGAAATAAGTGACTGCCTTACGTACCATCAACCAATATAAGATGACCTCTTCTAAAAGTAGTAAAAATTTAATTTATTTACTTACCGATGAAATTTTATTCAGTCCTTTTGGTAGTTTTAATTTCTAGATGACTTTCCACACCATTTCACTGCTTATGTAGTCATTTTATCCTTTTTACTTACAAAAAAACAATTTTCACTAGCGTTAGAACACAAAAACGTAAAGGAGCTCACGGGTCTGATACTTGGTCGTATCTGAAGGCGTCATTTGAAGTGGCGATCTGTATCAGTGCATTTGCACATATGTGTTGTGCGCGGTTGTCGTCTTTCATGCGGTATCTATGTGGGCCCGCCTGATGGAAAAAGGTTACCGCAGCCTATGGACGCCTGCATATCAGAGACAAAACACGCGCGTTGCCTACCCTTGTAAATGTCTTAAAAGATTTTTTTTTCACCCTTTTTTTCACCCTTGGGACACAACCTGCGTGTTGATAAGATAATGGTTTTATTTTTAAGTTGTTAACCCTTTAGAAGTAAGTATATTGTAGGTATATCCTTTTTATTAGAGTATCGTAATGTGTGTGTGTGTGTGATATAAATAAATTCTTATTCTTTTTGGAGATCCCCATGTCGTAGTCCTGGGAGAAAAACTCAGCAGCGAGATCATACCACTACCTGAGTGTACGCAAGAGGAAATTCCTCATAAACGGTATATTAAGATTATTACTGTACCAACAAATCTCTATCTTACATCTCAGTCCACTCATTCAACATTATTATTTATTTATTAAAACGGCTATTAACCCAATTACATTTAATAAAAAATACAACATCACACCTTAAGTTATTAATAATAGTCATTGAGAACATTATGTTAATTTACTTAAACATAGCTTAAGCTAGACATTAGGTACTTACTTACTTACTCCTGTGGCTCAGCGACCCAAAGTGGATCTTGGCCTCCGATACAAGACTTCTCCAGGCATCTCGGTTCTTAGCTGTCTCTCGCCATCTATAAGCGTCGAGTTCGCGGAGATCGGCTTCCACTTCGTCAATCCAGCGATACCTAGGGCGGACGACTGGCCTACGCCCCGAAGCGATTCCCCTATACGCCTTCTTGACAGCCCGATCATCTTCCATTCTCTCTAAGTGTCTTAGCCAGCGGAGACGAGCGCTCTTAAACTCGCCTTGTCTATGATGTTGGGTTCGGCATAAAAATCCTCCAGCTCCTGGTTATTCCGGATTCGCCATGTTCCATCTGTTCGTCTGGTCGGACCAAAGATCTTACGCAGCATCTTACGCTCAGCCACGAGGAGTTTGTTTTCTTCTTTCAGCGTCAACGTCCAGGCTTCGCACCCGTAGATCAGAATAGGACGTATAACAGTTTTATATATTCGGATTTTGGTGCTTCGACTCAGAAGTCTGGACGTCAACACTTTATGAAGCGCTGCACTGCACCGCAAGGTGTTCTGGATGCGAATGTTGATTTCATCTTCCCTAGAACCTGTATCTGTTATAGTGCATCCCAGATATTTGAAGCTTGCAACACATGTCCCTTATACACCACATGTCCAGCAGTCTTTACGTTTAACACGGGTGTTTTGTAGCGCTTCATGTGGATGTATTCAGTTTTTTCGTGGTTGACTGCAAGCCCTACCTACAGTTCTAGCCCTTCTTTCTTACTCCGTAAGCTAGAGATTGATTAAAATAAATGAATGCTAGAGATCATTTATCAATCTGTCAATCGACTATATTTCTTATCAATCGTTAATACCGTTCCTTTATGTCTGTAAAACATTTTAAATCCTTTCTCCTGCTTCTAGATGAAAATATTTTTCTTCAATAATCTCTATCTGGTGGGATTTATATGACAATCTTAAAATGTTATAAAATAGTTAGACGGATCGTAATATTATATGCATACACTGCATAATAACACTAAATAGTTTTCTTTATGACCCAATTTTAATACAGATGAGGGACAAATTCTTGAGTTTGATGAAACAAAAAATAACCGAAAAAACCGGTTTTCCTGACCAAAAAACCCGGTTAAAAACCGAGGTAAAATCAGTCGGTTAACCGGTTTTTTGATTAACCGAATAACCGGTTTACATGCCCTAGGTGGGGCGCGTCGCGGTGCGCGGTAGTAGGTATTGTCGGTGCGTGCTTTGCGTGTATGTGGTGAGGTGATTAAACTAAATTATAAAATTGTGACTTTTTATTGTAGGTAAATGTATTTGGTTATTTCTTTTTGTTTATTTATACCACCAAAAAGGCAAACAAGCATGCGGCCCGCCTGATGGAAAACGGTTGTAGTTCCATAACTTCCATTACGTTTTAATTGAAATTACGACTAAATCTCAGGAATTTCCAATACAAATCAGTCTTATCTCCGGAATTTTCATTTTTCCTTATGGTAACCCTACATTATTGAGACCTTGGTTTTGAACTGTGTCATGAAACCGTGATAGTAAGACAGTTTAAATTTTCGCAGATGTTGCATATAGGTACCTACTTCTGTTGCCGCTATAACAATAAAATAAATATATAACAGGGCTCCCATTCATGATTTTATTTTCCTTTTTATAGATGGTACGGAACCCCTCGTAAACGAGACCGACTCGAACCTAACCGGTTTTATTTTGATTCTATTCAATTATACCGGGTATTTGTACCCAACTGTAAAGATATGCACAGATATTTGTAGACCTTTGAACTGCATAACATTCCCATCGCTTTTTCAATAGCTACCTAACTGCTTGTTCAATACTTTACCTTACTTTGAGATCAATCTAATTACCTAGCTAGCTAACTATTTTAAATATTAACCTGCTTAGGTATGATGTTTTTTTAGTCTTAGGTACGCATTTGTTTAACATTTTTATTTTGGCTGCCATTTCTTTTTGATGTCGTTTGGGTTTTGTCTGTAATTATATTAGGTACTTAAGTATATTTCTTTTGAAGTTCTTTAAAGAAGTGGTAGGTGAGTAGATACCAAGGCAGCTATCATTTTAGAGACATTCAAAAAAACAGTATAGAGAAATTCCTAAGCACCATGGCTTGTTCTGTTCATTGCACCTTCATTTGTGTTCTAGTCCGGTTTAGTTTTTGTGACCGCGTCGTCGTTGATTTTTATCAATCCGTTATTTCTTCATCAAACTGGTTGGCCCTTCCTAGGGACTACTTATTGCGTTTTTATGCCTATTAAGAAGGGACCTATTGCTCATCACTACATAGTATAAAACAAAGTCGCTTTCTCTGTCCCTATGTAGGTATTCTTAAATCTTTAAAACTACGCAACGGATTTTGATGCGGTTTTTTTAATAGATAGAGTGATTAAATAGGAAGGTTTATACTTATAATTGTTAGCAGAGTAACTTGCTAGGGTGCGTGTTGGCCAGGTGGATTGAAATAAAATACACTCACATTTTATATCTTCGTTTATATTCACATTATTTAAGCAGATATATCGGTATCACATCCTAGGATTCATTGTCTATATGTGGATTAATTTTAACAGAGTTATGAGGACATTGCCTCGTCAAAATGAAGGAGATCAGGAGGAAGTTACATGAATGACAGCGGAAGTAGAAACCGTCATAAAAGACAAGATGATATTCTCATGACAGCTGTCACGGCTTGACTTTATAGTAAAGAATACATTATTCTAACAATAATAAAACCGTGCGAAGCCGGGGCGGGTCCCTTGTTAATTATATGTTGATATAGAACAGATCGCCTAGACAACGTAACATTCGATAAAAATAGTAGAGATGTCAAAACATGCATGGAGTTGAGTTATGCCGTAGAAACGTGATCTGTGACAATGTAGGTAGGTAGTTAGTACCTAGTAATACAGGCTTGATTGCATCGAAATCTATGTACCTACACGTTTCCATGCCATCATCGAGCGACTATAACATATTACAATTACTTCTGTACAAATTCCTGGTTAAAGTGGTAGGTACTTTAGACAAGCGATTTTTGCAATAAAATAAATTATTAATTTTATTATTTACTAGCGACCGCCCCGGCTTCGCACGGTTTTATTATACGTATAAACATTCCTCTTGAATCACATCACAAAACCGCATCAAAATCCGTTGCGTAGTTTTAAAGATATGCCTCTTTGTTTTATACAATGTAGGTACTGACTACTGATGATTAATTTGTGACAAGATGATGCTGTGTTGATTGTTATAGATTTATTTAAAAATACTTACGTTGGTACGACCTATATCTAATTTTATAATCGTGACCTTCTATATTTTATCTCCTTTCTCTAGGTCAGTTCAAGATGTTCATAATTCATTGAACCTGTGTATGTCTACATATCTGCAGAGATAAATGAAGCCATTGACCAAAAATATCATTTTTATGTCACATAACTATGTGACATTCTTTATGAAAAGCAAAGTTTGTTTACATATGTGACATAAGTAAACAAAATTTGCTTTTTATAAAGATAAGAGAGGAGATTCCTTTATTTTAACATTAAGAACTAGCGCGCACTGGTGACTTTTGTCAGTGTGACTGTTTTGTCACTCTTATCAAGTCCGTGGATATGTATGGAGATGCGCGCATGTTACGACGTGACAACTGGGCGATATTTCACACATCTCCATACATTTTATAAGAGTGACAAAACAGTCACGCTGACAAAAGTCACCAGTGCGCGCTAGCGCTAAACCTTTTTTGCAACACTAGTCATTAAATGATTTACCTTAATCTAGACTACTAATTACAATTTAAATAACCTGAGCTCTTCATTGTTTATGCAAACCGCCTATTGTTTACACAGGCAGCTGTACCTAGGTAGTCTAGGTACCTACCACATATCTACCTATCTAACCCGTACGAGGATCTATCTATATACCTACCTTATATTGTGTGTGGTGAGGTGTCAGGCTCAACATAATGATTTATACCTACATATTCAGATATATATAACGTTGACGTTCCTAGTAGATGGATCCTACCTACCTAGTTATCTTTTTTATCTAGGAACTTTAACAATGTAAGTAGTTTCGGACATTGTTAATAAATACTGAAGAACTTTGATAAAGATACAGTCATCGTTAGGTAAATGACAGTATTAAAACATGTCAGAATTTCAGAAAAAATCTGATTTTTTGGATTTTAACCCTAAATCGGAACCATGGATGGATCCATTTGGAACCAACGACGACGAAGACAAAAAAATGAGTTAGTGGGGATTCGCCATCGTAGTGATTCGTCATCGCAAAAAAGTAGTGGTGATTTGCCATCGCTCAAAATATTTTAATATTCTTAGTGGTGGTGATTTGCCATCATTTTCTTTTATACCGACAAAGTGCAGTCAGCATCAGGTAACGTAGGCAATAAGAATAAGCTGTGGAAATCACCCCCCTACCTGCATGCTTCTATATACCTAGATAATAAAATAGAATAGGTACCTACTCTTGGATGACAAGACTGACGTTATCAGTTGCTAAATAAAAATATTAATTGAAAAATCCTGAGATGTTTTAGAACTACGGTTTATAAATAACTAGCGACCCGCCCCGGCTTCGTACGGTTTTATTTTACGTAAAAACCTTCCTCTTGAATCACTCTATCTATTAAAAAAACCGCATCAAAATTCGTTGCGTAGTTTTAAAGATTTAAGCGTTCAAAGGGACATAATGACATAGGGACAGAGAAAACGACTTTATTTTATACTATGTAGTGATAAACGTTTGCTACCGAAGAAATTAAATACATATACTCGTAGTCCCAAAAATTTTCGATTTTGGCGGGATTCGAACCTGCTAATCCATTCTCTGATTTAATTATCTCTTTAATTATTTAATGCACAAATGAAGAATAACCGATTTATTTGTCCGATGACGCTTGAATTTTGTAAGAAATATGCCGCTTTTAATTTATTACAAATTGATCTACGACGTATTCCAGTGGGGTTATTCAAAATAGTGATTCTGATTATTGGTATATACATATACTAGCGACCCGCCCCGGCTTCGCACGGTTTTTTATGTATAAACCTTCGTCTTGAATCACTCATTCTTTTAAAAAAACCGCATCAAAATCCGTTGCAAAGTTTTAAAGATTTAAGCACACATAGGGATATAGGGACCGAGAAAGTGACCTTGTTTTAAACTATGTAGTGTTATAAGAAAAAGGTGTCCCTATTTGTAACCACATATTATTATGCTCAACAAGCATATACCTAACAACGATCACTTTAGTAACATAACACGAGATTGAATCGATTTCAATCGCTATAGCAGAAATTAGAGAATTGTCTGACGCACGAAAATCCGCCTGCGACGCAGGAGATTGAGGGTTCGATTCCCGCCTCAGGACAAATGATTGTACCATCTGCAGATGTATAATGCATAATAAAAATATCTATCTATTTATTTATTTGTGTTTGAGTATATTATCAATTATCAGTACCTATAATACCTATAACACAAGTTCTGCTTGGTTTGGGGTTAGATGTTGCTGTGCGGATTTTCCATTATTATTTATTTATTTAAACTCCAATGCCCATTTCTTTCTCTGCGCATACGCAATTTTACAGTGGAAATTGATTGTCATAGTTGTAACTTGCCGTTGTCTGGTTATCGGGTTATCGTTAATAGTTCTTGTTAAGTTAGGAGAGACCGCATATCACGAAAGAAATGTAATACAAATATGAACTCTTTGCCTAAATTTACCTCGATTCTTGCTTTATTAAAAACAGTCATGAAAGTTCGTTAATTATAAAACTACTCCCTTTTTCAAAACTCTCCTAACACCGAGGTAGTGTAACAAGTTATAACAGGTTAGTTGTGACAGCTATATTTTAGTATTTAAACTAAATTTGATAGAAAAAATACTTTGAAAGGAATTTTAAAACAAAACATAACTACGATTTAAATTTCTTTGTTTACCAATAATATCTTGGATTCTACATCTGAGTAGGTCCCTATAGGTTATGAAGTTACGCGTACTTTTGGGAATTGATTATGACAACTGAACCCAATAATCTACGTGCGTATTGATAGAATTAAGGTAGCCTTCCGTTCCTAGCGACCGCGACGCGCGACCGCGACGCGCGACCCACTGCTTTGTATGAATTTGTATGGAGCACTAAACACAAGGCGCGACCGCGGTCGCGCGACCGGTGGGCGTGGCCAGCGACCCAAGGGTCGCAGCGTCGGAGGCAGTGCCGTCGCGCGACGCAGGCGAGAAGCCTTTCAAAATGGCGCCGTTTTCATCACACGAGGACATGATATTAATAGAATTAGTCAATAAAAACCCTTTTTTCGGAGGCATAGATAATAACATACTTAATAAGCATTATAATTTTTCGAAATTATATGCTGATTTTTAAATTAATAATTGATTGATACTATGTTTGGAAAGTCTTCTCGTCATCCATACCGCAATGTTTGAAAACAAAAGTTTTCAATCAGTGCGTCCTACCCGTCATGACCTACGGAGCTGAGACGTGGACACTCACGGTAGGGCTGGTCCACCAGTTTAAAGTCGCTCAGCGAGCTATGGAAAGAGCTATGCTCGGAGTTTCTCTGAAGGATAGGATTCGTAATGAATACATCCGACAGAGAACCAAAGTTATCGACATAGCTCAAAGAATTAGCAAGTTGAAGTGGCAGTGGGCCGGCCATATCGCGCGAAGAACCGACAACCGTTGGGGTAAACGTGTTCTTGAGTGGAGACCGCGACTCGGCAAACGTAGTGTAGGACAGGTGGGATGACGATCTGCGAAGGACTGCTGGCAGATGCTGGATGCGGCAAGCTGGAGACAGGGCGCTATGGCGCTCATTGGGGGAGGCCTATGTCCAGCTGTGGACTTAATATAGGCTGATGATGATGATGATGTTTGGAAATTATATATGTTGCGTATCTCGCTCTCGTGTTAGTGCACGTGACCTTAAACAGCTGAGTGAGTTGAGGTTGATCACTTTGCGCTGTACTTTGGGTGCAAAATACATAGCTTTGTTTTGTAATTTATTTATTTTTGCTTTTAAAAATGATTTATTCGAGTTGATATGTTTTCCTAGTGTTGTACTATGGGCTATGTATAAATAGATAAAAAAATAAAAATTTCAAGAAAGGTTAATTTTTTTTCGCTTTTTTTTTCGATAAAAATGTTCAGAATAATGGTCTGATTGCTACCCTTCATTTTTCGATAGTAGTCTTTTTAAACCCTGTATAATAATATATTTTTAAGTTTGGTCCTTCATTTTTGTTACACCCTGTACAGGCGACCATGGTCGCACGGTCGCGCGGTCGCGGTCGCAGGTAGCCTTCCGTTCCTAGCGACCGCGACGCGCGACCGCGCCCACGCGACCATGGTCGCCTGTACAAGGTGTAACAAAAATGAAGGACCAAACTTAAAAAATATATTATTTTACAGGGTGTAAAAAGACTACTATCGAAAAATGAAGAACACGAGAGCAATATACGCAACTTATATATATAGATTTTTCGAACCTTGATCAAACGAAATGTGCGGATACAAGACACATATTTATCGATAAAAATCGGGATTTATCTCAAAAACAAAACAGTTTTAATATTTTTTTAAATGAAGATTACTTCATCTGGTTTTTTCTTCGTTTCTTTTTTAGTAAATGGTGTATTTTATTCAAAGTAGTCTCATTTGAAAGCTAGATAGTTTACCTAGCTAATACAATAAATAAAAAATACAAATTCGGTACATAAGCGGAGAAAAATATTTTTTTTAGAAATTACACAATAAAAAACGATTTTTATTTTATTTTTTCTCTGTAACTGTAAAACTGGTATACTTTTTTGCATGTTTTATTAAATTACATAATTTATTCTACAAATCCTCCAAAATAACTAGGGGTCTGACTCTTTCCGTTGTCATGTTATTCACCATTTAAATTAGGTACTTTCTGTCAAGTACAAAGATCAACAGGAATCTCAACTGATTTAATCTACATGTTTCTTTTTGAGTTAACGGTGTATTTTATTTGAATTAGTCTCATTTGAAAGCTAGATAGTACCTAGCTAATAAAATAAATAAAAAGTACGAATTCGGTACATGAGCGCAGAAAAATGATATTTTTTTAGAAATTAGACAAAAAAAACGATTTTAATTTAATTTTTTCTCTGTAACTTTAAAACTGGGTTATTGAGGTGTACTTTTTTGCATGTTGTATTAAATTTCATAATTAATTCTACAAATCTTCCAAAAACTAGGGGTCTATCTCTTTCCGTTGTCATGTTATTCACCATTTAAATAAGGTACTTCCTGTCAAGTACAAAGATCAACAGAAATCTCAACTGATTTAATCTAAATGGCAGAAAGTACCTAATTAGGCCTAGCTAGGTCAACTATCTAGCTTTCAAATGAGACTACTTCGAATAAAATACACCATTTACTCAAAAAGAAACGAAGAAAAAACCAGATGAAGTAGTCTTCATTTAAAAAATATTAAAACTGCTTTGTTTTTGAGATAAATCCCGATTTTATCGATAAATATGTGTCGTGTATCCGCACATTTCGTTTGATCAAGGTTCGAAAAATCACATTGTATAATGTCCAAACATAGTATCAATCAGTTATTAATTTAAAAATCAGCATATAATTTCGAAAAATTATATGCTTATTAAGTACATATGTTATTATCTATGCCTCTAAAAAAAGGGTTTTTATTGACTAATTCTATTAATATCATGTCCTCGTGTGATGAAAACGGCGCCATTTTGAAAGGCTTCTCGTCGCGCGACGGCACTGTCTCCGACGCAACTGGGTCGCTGCGACCCTTGGGTCGCTGGCCACGCCCACCGGTCGCGCGACCGCGGTCGCGCCTTGTGTTGTGAGCAGTGGGTCGCGCGACCCGATTTCGGTCGCGCGTCGCGGTCGCGGTCGCGCGTCGCGGTCGCACGTCGCGTTCGCTAGGAACGGAAGGCTACCGCGACCGGTTTTGTATGAATTTATAATATGGAGCCACGCCCTTCGGTCGCGCGACCCGGTCGCGGTCGCGCGTCGCGGTCGCTAGGAACGGAAGGCTACCTTTAGATACGAAACTCCCAATTAAAACGCGCTTAGCGCAGCACGTGTTGATGATTGAAATGATACGCGGAATCGTAAGTAAGGCATGGAATGGAATAAATGAATAAATACTACGTAATGTTTACAGATAGTTCTAGGTATCTGTAGGCATACCTTAGTAGAAGAATTTATATTATTGTTATTGGATTCTTGATCGAATAACGGACTGTTTTGTAGTTCTACATCGGTTAAAACTATTTTATTATTATAGTCACATTTTTACATTGCCATTTCAGTGCAGGTCCAAAGCTACAAAGATACATAAATAGATACAAAAATACAATTAGTTACCTAGTAGGTAAGCATTAACATTAATAAAAATACTCCATCTAGCTACTAATTACCTAATTACTATTTAAGTAACCTTAATAGGTACTACCTATATTATACCTACACATATACATGGTGTTAGTGTGAACACCGTTGTCCTTGAAACCAGAGGTTCAGCATCATGAGTAGAATCCAAAACGGATGAAAAAAAATGATTCTATTTTTTACTCATTTTTTAAAGAAAATTTTTATAAACACTAAACTTTTGCACACGATGCCATAGTCACTCTACATACTTTAAGTACCTACCTACATAAGTACTTATACCCGCGCCTTACTTGGATCGTAACTTCATTACTTGTGCCCTTCAAAAGACGGGATATTCGCACAGAAGGTGATCCGACACTGAGGTGCACATGCCACTTGTCGCCTGGTCGAAGTACTTGTGTCACGTGTTTGAGAGCAAACGTTTAGTGTTTATAAAAAATTTCTATAAAAAATGAGTAAAAAATAGAATCATTTTTTTAAATAACTATCCACTAATCACATGGTCTGGGTGTTTTCTATGTATAATAAAAAAATATCTATCTGTGTAATGTTATTGTATTACGAGTATGTATATCAGTCATCTAGTACCCATAACACAAGCTCGGCTTAGCTTGGGGCTAGATGATGCTGTGTGGACTGTCCGGAATTATTTATTTATTTATTTACATACCACGTAGATCTACGTTTAAAATAACAAATAGGAATCAATTTAACATTTACATTTTTGATATGTAGAATTATTTGTCTAATATGACGGCAGTCAGGGAAGCTTGATACGAAAAACTACTTTGAGTCAAGTTCAACAACAAATAGTTAAATTTTAAACATTTGTTTGTACGTTTTTGACACAAGTTTTCATGCATCAATCAAACGTCAAAGTTTTATTGTTCGATATCTTTTGGTGTACCTGTCATTTTCATAACATCGAGACCATGTCAATAATTATGGTGGCTAAAATAATTTACATAGCGTCGTTAGCAATTTAAGGAGCTAAAAGCATTGTTTATTAAGGTTTTTACTTATTTATCGGTAATCTATAGCCTTTATCTATGGACGTCGTAAAAAGGTACGTGTAGAGGACCTACGTGCTACGTCGCGTCGTAGCAATAAGTAAAGGCCAAGTTTTTGTAGAATACAATAATTTTGATTCTTAGTTTTGCAAATGCATTATTACTTTCAGAACATGGAGATACAAGAGTCCTGAAAGTCTTAAGAAATAAAACTTTGAAATTTGATTTTATGCTTTATTTGCATTTACCTAATGATTTTGAAATTTCGAACATGGAGATACAAGAGTCCTTGAAATAAAACTTTGAAATTTGATTTTTATGCTTTATTTGCATTTACCTAATGATCGAAAAATATCCATTTGGAAATACGCAGCCTGCAGAATTTCGTTCGATCAAAAACATCGGTGGCACGTCGAAGTGACGTCTCATGATCACATGCTCGCAAATTGATGATCGTTATCAATAATAATAGACGCTTCAATCGAGACGTTTATACGTTATTATTACAGAAGGAATAATACAGTGGACGTTATTAGAAAAACAAATAAGTACTCTGCTGATTACACAATATGTAGGTACTAACTGATGTTATCAATGTAACAATTATTCACATAGTAACGTACCTATTCTGTGGTAACGGTTTCACGTTGATAAAATGATACAGACAATTTAATACTAGAAAGTTCTACGTTATTTTAACCAGCGACCCGCCCCGGCTTCGCACGCTTTTATTATAGGTACGTATAAACCTTCCGTTCTATCTATTTAAAAAAACCGCATTAAAATCCGTTGCGTAGTTTTAAAGATTTAAGATTTAAGCATTCAGAGGGATATAGGGACATAGGGATAGAAAAAGTGACTTGTTTTATACTATGTAGTGACTAACATAATTTTATGTTTTTTACGAGAAACAAAAATTAAGATAAAGGATTAAAAATTTAAAACTAGTATATACAATTGAAACCATTGAGCTAACTGCAGACGGTTGCAAACAGTCTAAAGGTAGGTCAATTGATTCATGTCAATATCGAATAAGATACTGGCTTACTAGCTTTAAGTTGGTTTTTTATGCAATATTAAGAATAACTCAAGAAGTACTAGGTCAGATCTTAACCAAACTGACGAGTATAATATGGGTTATGATGGGACCACAAGAGAAAACCCAGCTTTTACACAATAAGATCATCAAAATCGATTCAACCAGACTAAATTTATAAATTTAAAAAGATTTATTGATAAAGTTTTGAAGTAAGTACCTAACACATAAAAATTTGTTGAATTCGTATACTCCTCCTTTTTTGAAGTTAGTTAAAAATTACTACAATCGACAAACAGTGACAACAAACTTTATAACGAGTTAAAATTTATAAATCTCCCATTGACATACCTTAAATTGATCGCCATGTGATAAAGGGATAAAAAAAACTTCATTTAAACACATTGCGGCTTATCCACATTCAAGGACATAAAACTATTCAGCCGCCCTCATTTGCATATGTTTTGTGCTCTGTACAAATAGACCAAGTTCCCACCTATTCATCGCAACCAGTCACTGGGGTCTGCTTGGTACTCGTTCGTACAAATCTTTGTCAATGGTGTACGATGCGGTTGAGAATAGAGGGCTGGTTGTAGGGTTTTTGGAGGCCAAGACGTTTTCAATGTTCACGTAGAAATAAGAATAATTTTATCGAAATACTTATTGTTAATTTGGTTTGGTAAAGTTATCGACATAGCTCAAAGAATCAGCAAGCTGCAGTACCGAATAGATACAGGCTGAAGTGGCAGTGGGCCGCCGCCGGCCATCTCGCGAAGAACCGACAACCGTTGGAGTAAACGTGTTCTTGAGTGGAAACTGCGACTCGGCAAACGTGTAGGATGCCCACCGGTCGGGTGGGATGATGATCTGCGAAAGACTGCTGGCAGATGCTGGATGCCCAATGGCTGGCGCTCATTGGGGGAGGCCTATGTCCAGCTGTGGACTAGCATGGGTTGATGATGATGATGACTTATTGTTAGAAAATCTGCTGTTTTTACCTAATTGTTTGTCTTTTCAAAGTTTAATTTTGTAAGCGTAAAGTGAAGAATTAAATTTATTATTTCTGATTTGCTGCGTTTTCATGTATCCAGTGTATTGCAAAATCTGGGTAGTTGGATATAATATTAAAGGCAGAAGCTGTTGCGCTATGGCGCTCATCTCATTAGTGGAGGCCTTTGTCCAGCTGTGAGTAGGTTGATGATGAACTTACTTACGTAGATACCTGTCTCATTAATAATAATATATTAATAGTCAAAATTACTAATTAGATCTCTTTTTCCAAATATGTCCCACCTATATACATATGACGAAAAATCCGTAGTAGGTACACTTTTATTTCGTAATTTTACCTAATTACTAAACTTTAGACAAAACTTTCAAACGCTTAATTGGAATAGAATTTTAGTTTTCACATTCAAATTTTCCTCTAGTTCTATTGACGCAATTGACTTTCATCGGGTAATCCAATGAAATGAAATTTCTTTATTTACTCTGACTGTACCGCACCGTAAGACGACGAATTAAACTTAAGCAAAGATGCCTATCTCTCGTGCACAGACAGTGTGAGTTTAGGCCAAACATGGCCTTCCCTCAGCTTTGTGTTGACACTTGTGTCCATCCAGCTACAGAAAAGTTATTTATTGTGTATTCTGGATTTATACCCAGCGCTGGTTTTCAGTGAAGGTCACGAGGTTGGTATGTCACGACCGTCTGGGTGATAAAATCACAGACCAACTGGCAAAATGAAATAAACGATAACAGATATTACAACAGGAATACTTACCTATAGGTACTGAAAAAGTATGAACAATTAGGTTTCTATTTGAAACTAACAATTTTGCGGTATAAAGCAGAACTAGAAGTTATAAAAGTAAGAAAATCTGATAATTATATACCTACTATGGAAAATATATCAGACCTTCGCTGTCCAGTTCGGAACGTGGTATTATATTAATTTCAATGAATTTTGTACAGTATTTCCAAGTTTCATAAAATTACATTCAGTGAAGGAAGTACGTTTTTTAATGAATGAATACAACATAAAATAATAATTAAAAAAAAGGTAATCAAAAGCTAATTACAAATATATTATCATAAAAGTCACCCGCAAAGTGCCCAAAATTCTGTCAGCATTGCCACGTTGAATAGCATTGCTAATTCGTTGTCCGAAATAGAAGTCAGTATTCCGATCACCTGTGGACTCTACGAGAAGTTTGGTTAGTTCTTTTATATCGGGTTTGGCCAAGATCCTCTTCTATAGATACCTTATTGTAATTTCAGGTGAAGGTTATCTATCACTGATCAATGTAATAAAAACCTTCACATCGTTACTATAGAATTCACAATAGCATAGACCTACCTGTTCAGGAACTCCTCAAACCTTCAGGCAGAGTTCATCAATGACTAACCTTGACTCATTGATAAGTGCCCAGTGGAGCGGAGTCGATCACAGATCCATTGGCAGAATGAAGTTCAATCCACTGCCACTCTGCCACCCACGAGGACACTGGTAGTTGTAATTGCATAATGGGACTTGTTGGTAACCGCGGTCTCTAAAGACTGAGTAGGGTCGTTCTCATTATCCAATAGATCTCATTTTAGAGTTAAGCTCGCCTGTGCCATAACTTATCTAGTTTTAAGATTTTCTTGTTTGTATTTTTTATTTGCGCATTAAACTATTGAGACCATCGAGCTTTACTATATTATAAAATAAAGTAGCTTCAAAAATCAAGAATTTAACGAGGATGAAACCGCGGGTGAATCGTAAATAATTACTTTGTGGTATAAATTTGTTTGTTTTTTATTTAAATAAAGAAAAATTATCTAGATACAGTAAGAATAGGTATCTTTTGGCAGTCGGTTCTATTCTGTATCTATTATCTATCTGTACCTATCTATCTTTATTCTAGCTAGACTGCTGTATCCTTTTTAACAGTAACCTCGAAATCAAAACACGAACTATTTGGATGTTAGAGCTATAAAAGATCCCCCTTTGGATCGAGGGGAGTCGTCATTCCAAGGGGAACTGGGGATCTACAATGACCCTATTCATTTTAGGTCCCCAGTTCCCTTGGAAACATGAAATTGAGACGGTCGGGAAGGAAACTCGCAAACGCTGAGTCGCGTCCGCATAACGGAACAATCAAATGGTTTCAAATTATTCAATCGAGAAATTTTGACGTTTGTTTACGAGGAAAATTAAAATCAAAGAGTAGAAATTATATTACTTTGGGGCTACATGGTGCTGTGTGGATTGTCCAGCATTATTTAGGTAATTATATTAAAACTAGTAACTGCAATTCAATTCAAATTTCTTTATTCAAAAGTTTTTTGCAAAAACAAGCGACTTCAAATTTCACTTATTGACTAACGTGGGAGAACATCGTAAATACAAAGATATAAAATATAACTCAAAAACTACTGGCCAGATATTGATCAAATTCAAACGAGACCAAACGCTTACTGTTTGGTCCTTTCAAATAGAATCATCAAAATCGGTTAGTCCACAAAATCAAACATCTTCATTTTAGAAATCGGATGAAGATGAGGTCTATATTCTATTTCGACTATAAATTTTTTTGTCTTGAGACCAAGATCCTCTTTTTACTCTTCGCTTCTTTACTTTACCTCAAAAAGATTGCATGCACTTTAGTTCCTTTTTTTTTTCTTAGCCCAAAATCTATAGTTCCTGGTTTTAATATTATTTAAAACGTGTCCAAGTGTTTTTTTTATGACGTGTTCAAGAGTAAGGTCTTCTAAGGTCTAAAGTAAATAAATCACATTAAATTTTAATTTGCAAGTTTTCTCTTTTCGGAGTTTTCGTCATGCAGCCAAATGATGCAGATGCTCTACGCATGTGCTACGTTCTGACGTCTTTGGAAAACTTATGGGAATCTATTTATGATTCCTCTTCACGCGTTTAATTCACGGCCAGGCTAAATGACAAGCTTTGAACATTATCGTCGTGCACCGTTATTGGCCTAAAAGAACTCTTTATTAACAACGAAAATTACAAGCAAAGGAATAGAAAAATTACAACTAGTATTTACAATTGAAACCATTGAGCTAACTGCAGACGGTTGCAAACAGTCTAAAGGAAGCTCAATTGATCCTGTCAATACCAGTCGTCGCGTCCCCAAGACACTGGCTGCATTACCACGCTGTATGGCAATGCTGATGCGCTGAGCAAGATATTCACCAGCTCTCGGGTCACGCGTCGCATCAAAGATAAAAACATAAATAATGCTGGACAATTCACACAGCATCAATAATCTTTATATCTATGTAAGGTATTTAATTGAGTAAGAATATCAGTCATCTAGTACCCATAAGACAAGCTCTGCTGTGCTTGGGGCTGTCTGATGATGGCTAGATGATTGTCAAGCATTATTTATAGTTATTTACTAGGTTTATGTAACTTTAGCGACGATGAATATCAGTCAAGCAATTACCTAATGGTTTTCACATTGCATGGAATAAACGTGCCATTTATGGCAAAGCTATGGCAAGGTTTTTGGGGCACTGATAGGACTTGTAGTTTTATTAAATAGTAGATAGGAACATAGGAAGTAGTAATCAGCCTTCAAACCTAAAGTGGGCTTCAGGACTACGTAATTGACTAATTGTAAAGTCTAATATTAGCGGTTTTTTGTCTTTCTAAAATGAGCCTAAAAGAAAGGAGTTGGAAGCGAGACAGGACAGTTATAGAATTTGACGAATATCTACCTTCTTTTATTATTACTGTGTATTGTGTTGTTATGTAGAGTTCAGGGGGTCTACTTTAAAAAACGAATGCGCGACGTCGTCATCCGTCAAGTTGACGTCAGATCGCACAAAACGAAGGACGGACTTATTGTCATAGTAAAGTCAAGATCATCGATAGAATAGATTTCGCTGAGTTGAGCTCCCTTTTGAAATAAATCCCTTTTGATTTTAAAGTAAATAAATTAAATCTAATCAAGAAGGCATGTAACTGTATAAATTATTACATCAATAAATAAAAATGTCGCGGCCGAAGCCGCTAGGTTAGGTTATTTGTTTCGTGCGATCCGACGTCATCAGTAAACTTCTTTCGTTATTAGATCTCCAGAGTCTTTGCGTCAGAGTCGCGACATGAATGCGACAGAGTACATTATTTAGAGTTACACACAGTACACGTCCGCAGTTTATTTCAGTCTGCACTCACTGTGCCGTAATCTGTGCCTTTCGAATACATCACAATGTACAGCTTGCTTCAACAGAAATGTCACTCAAGGCACCTTTCTTCCTTTCAGCCATTTAGGTACGGCTAGAGATATTTTATCTCTATATTATAGTAAGGGGTTTATGAAAAGGTTTAATTTTTAATCATAAGACAAAAAAACAAAAAAAAAATTAACTTGCTTTCTATTAATTTTAATATTTTTTTAAATATTCAAGACACTCCATGAGGCGTGATAAATAACACTGAATCGGTGCCCTTAAATCTGTGTCACTTATAGGACGTCAAAAAAAAGAAAAGTAAAAGTAAAAGCAATATCAGACGATCAAAATACACACCAAAGTAATTACGAAATTTATATGTTTATAATGAGATCGTTTATTTCATTTAAAAATGAAGAATAATCATAATACTTTATTAACAACGAAAATTACAAGCAAACAAATACTTAATAATAATACAATACAATCATAATACTTAATACCAATAATAATTAGATCGATATGATCCTTGTATCTAATATTCAATATCCCATCAAAATAAAAATATATCAGGAACGTGTTTTAGTGGCATATTTTTTTTTTGTGAGCTTTCTGATTTCTCTAAAACCACAACTGCATTGTGAACAGCGTGCCTTTCGAAGCATTTCAAGTTGTAGACAGCATTCAGCTTTATTGTGTTGAGCTGTAGATTGGAATTGCAGTGGATGCCAAATAGGTTACTAGGAAGCTAGGTGTTTGATTTGCGTTTAGGCTGGTACCGAAATATACGAGTGTTTTGTCCTACTATTTATGTAATTTGTTTATGAATACTTACTACCAAGATGTAGAGCAAATTAGAGTAAGGAGTAGGTAATTGCCGCGTATGGAAACTCTCAGTGTTTTTTTGTATAGAGTTAATATTAAGAGAACTTACCTACCTATAACTGACCCATTAGGAGGGGTAGGGGTCTTCAAAATACCACGCTTGGTGGCAAGATGGGGGGGAGGGTCTAGGTTTTCGTCACGTAGTCAATATCGTCCAGGGAAATCTCGTATTATTTTGTAAATAACCAAAACATTGCAAGAATTTTCTTTTTCATTTTGTTTCAACTTTTGTCTGAATAAAATGATTTAAAACCATATTTATGAGTCATGGATGGTATGTGTAGGTTCCCTTACTAGGTTAGGTAACCCTTAGATCGGTCCCAGTGAAGATAACCAGATTTTGTGCCTTTTTTGTTCCGTTTTTCTTTACTGTGGTATACAATAAAGAGTAGGTATTGTATTGTATAAATTTAGAACGGCAGATTTGTAACGTTTTCTTTTCTTTTCCCCAGCGATCGCGCTGATTTTCTACGCGGTCTTCTACGCCGTGCTGGCCGCCATGTTTGCGGCCTGCATGGCAGGTCTTTTCTACAACCTGGACGCCACCAGGCCTCACTTCACGCTGAAGAGCTCTCTCATTGGTAAGACCAGAGAACACGTTATCTATGGGTAAGACACTGTATCATGGACGACGTAATTATAGCCCTAGGAAACCAAAAACAAGAGCATTTTTCGCAGAACCCAAGGTCCGAGGGGTTGTCACTACTTGAGTTGAGGCCGGGGTAATTAGGCCCCCCTCCGCGCCCCCGCAAGGGCCGGAATGAAACTTTAGTAAGAATCCTTAAACTCAGATGGTGGATGCCGTCAGAGCTTATACATTTTGTTTCTTATGTAGGGTTACCTAATCATTTTATTTTGAACATTTTATTTTGAACATTTTATTTTGCTCTATAGTTTTTTTACAATTTTCTTAAATCTTTAACCAAAATGTTAATCTTTTATCAGATATCAATAACATAGAATTTATCAATGTTTTGTGAAATAATTTCGTATTGATTTGCTAACCTTCAACATCCTAACCGCAATTCTATTTGGAACCATTAACTAAACAGACGGTGTTTATGATTCATAAAATAAAAGCTAATAATGAAACGGAGGAAGCCAGCAATAAAAACGAAATGACGTTGGAATTGTCACTCATGTTATGTCCTGTATGAAACTAGGTGCTAAACCAATTATTCAAATTAACCACACTATTTTATATTATTACTAGCTTTCCCCTCGTGGCTTCGTATGCATTCTATCCTTTTGATAGGTTTTTGAAAATTCCTGAAAATCGTGATTTAAACAATGATTACATATATCAAAACATAGGTACCTAGTAAAAACTATAGGTCATAACCATAAGCATCCGATATTAATTAAAAGTTTTATATTAAGACATTTGAATCCGGAGCCTTCGAAAATACAGACACATATACCTAAAAGCTTACTTGAAACACGTTCCTGGTTAAATTTTGACTAAACAGCTCCATTGAAAAAAATTCGTCACCAGCGAATTTTAATTGATGGCGAATGCATGAATTCGCTCAAATTCGCGCCAAAAGCACGGTCATTCAAGAGTGCGCGACCTGCGCTCACGCACATGATTAGCATTCATACAGAATATATTATGTATGACACAATGTTTCTGTTCCTTCCAGGAGACAACCCCGGCATATCGTACCGTCCGCTACCAGAGAACGTCAACGAGTTCGTCCTCACGTACAGTGCCAGCAACCTCACGCGGCCGCATCCCATCCTCACGCAGCTCGATGACTTCTTTCAGGGTGAGTTCATCAACATAGACAACCCTCCAAAATCCTCCTCTTTTTTTAGGAGTTTATAGAAGTTCGTTGAAAGTTAACCAGAGATAATCGAGAAAAAAGAATGTTGTCTATTAAAATTTCCGCTATGAAGTCATAATGACGTAGGTATGGAGCCTCCTAGATTTGCAGAACAGCTACCGTTAGTATTCACGGAGTAAGTGATGTACTCCGGGCACTCCCAGGGCGCGGCCCATCAGCTGATCAATTACACAGGCACACCTACACTATAGGCACAGGTAGAACCTACAGAATTGCTCACAAATTAAAATGCCTATATTTACCTATTTGTGATTTGCCTGTGTGAGTATGACTATGCATAGTGTGTACCATAATTTAGCGTGTTTAAAAAAAACTATAAACCAACATCAAGTTCTATAAAGCAGAAATGTAGTCGGAGTCAATCACAATAGGTTACGGATTAAAAAAGTTCTGTTACCTCAGAATACATAAAAACAAAAAAAAAACAATCGAATTGAAAAACTTCAAAAATAGAAGGTTGTTTTTGAATTCGGTGACAAATAAGTCAAGTAGTAGGAAGTGGGTAGAGTCAGGGGAAATTGGAATTGGCTAAGTGTGGTCGTTTAATAAATTGGTTTGATGGGTCATTGGTGTAGGTCAAACGACAAATTGGTTTCTACTTCAAGTGCCGTAAAGTAACATCTAAGTAGTAATATCAAATTCTCTCGTTTACGGAACAACAGTAAAATAGCCAAGCGCGAGTCTACTCACACATGAAAGCAGCCGTACACCTTTACAGTAGTTATGAAACAGGGAGATGTGAAATTATATGTAGATAACGTGCTTTAAGCGAGGTTTGATGAAATAACATAAATATTGATGGATAAAATTAATACAGCATCATCTTACTATACTCTGATTCAGAAACATAGATATTTTATGTAAACAATGACATTTATGAATGAAAACTTAAGAAAAGCTTGAAATAATAACAGACAACAGCAGGGTAACTGCAAGCTAACAACTAAAAAGCAAAACTTAAACTTCTACAACATATAATTGCTCAAGCACATCGAAAAAGATGCAAATTTGAGTTCGACAACGAATGAGAGGCCAATAGAATGATGAATGAAAATTGTCAAAAACACGAATAGTTTGAAGCTCCTGCAGCTTGCTATGATGATACCAGTGTCGTAAAATATGTTCCACCAATATTCCTGTGGTTTTGTAACTCATTTGTTTACAACAATTATCTATGTTGATGAATCGCGGTATAGCCCCAAGCTAAGCAGAGTTTGTATTATTAGTAATAGATGCCTGAAATACCTAGAACCCCGAAAGAAATATTCATAGATCGTACATTTGTCACAAGGCGAGAATCGAACACGCAACCTCCTGCAGGCAGACCTTCGGCCTCCGCGTCAAATCGGTCGTCGAACAAGACTTCATTTTTACGACATAAAAGCTTCTAAATAAAGTATTATATAATTTCCAGCGTTCAAGGGTGACCCATCCCTAGCCGCCAGGACAGAGTGCACCAAAGCAGACAGCTACGGCTTCCCCCTGACCCCGTGCTTCTTCATCAAAGTCAACAGGGTAACTATACATACGTTTTATCATCATTTACTTAATTAAAACGGTAATTAAAACCCATCCCCGCGGCTTCGCACGCGTTATGCCTATGGAAAAGTTTCAAGGATATTGATATCCCTGGGAACTGGTTTATGGGAAAAAAGGATTCCTATGTATTATTTCAGCTAGCAGCTAGCAGCTATTCAAAATCTCAGCCCCATCCGTTCAGTAAAAGAGGCAAGAGAAAGCGTGAAAGAGGAACATACATTCATACAAATATACATCTATATACATCCATTCACCCAGACAAACTTTCGCATTCATAATATTAGTAAGGATTTAATTAAACGGTAATTCAAACTAAAAACTTCAATTAAAATAAACAATGTACCTACGTTCTCGTTTTGGGATGAAACGTTGTTATTCTTTCAACATAAACTAGGTTCGAAGTTAACCCGCTTAAATTCATAATAGTGTGTCTACGTTTTTTCAGATTTGGGATTGGGTCCCGGAAGTGTACGAAGCATCTGCTCTTCCCGAAGAAATGCCAACAGAGTTAAAAGAATACATTGGGACACTCCCTCCTGCTGAAGTAAGGTTCTTTCCGATTACCAGATCAAACGAATATTATCTACCATAAAATTAAAGCTTATAATAAATACGCTCTAAAACAAAAGTAAACCCGAAACAATCTAAGATTTAAAAGCAAAAGATAATCTAAAGTTACGTAATACAATTCGAAAAAGGTATCTAGGAAGCTTGTTTTAATAAAACCTCTGTTCATTATAGAAAATTGTACTGGCATGGCCAAAAAGAATAAATAGTTTTACTTTTAAATCGCACGCCGAGTTCTTATTGCATCAACTGCCAGTATTATCTATTGACTAATCCTGAATGAAACCTTCTTGGATGCAATTCCATACGATCTAAAAACAAACAATTCTGGATTCTTTTTTTAAAACCCAACCTGAAAAATGATTGTTTTATCGGAATTACATACTACACTATGGTTATTTTAACGAGGTACTATTTTTTTATTTTTCAGCAAAAGCAAGTGTGGATTCACTGCTGGGACGAGGTCCTCAACAGCACCACAACATTCGAGTACCCCTGGGGCCAGGGCATTCCCGAGGCTGCTTTTCCATACCACAATGCCAAAGTGGGGACTCCCGTGGTCGCAGTTAGGATTACTCCTGAAGGTAGTAACTAAACTTTATTAACTGTTTTAGATTTTTTTGGCTCATAGCTGGAACATTCAACTGTAGCCACTGCGTAACAGAGCCTTTTTGTAAGAAGTTTTCATACATTTTACATCAAAGTTAAGAGAAGAAGCTATTTGTCATATTAATCTCTTTCGAGGAACACTACCTTCTATAGTACCTACCTTCTAAAGTAGTTAACTACGTCTATTCCAAATTTCAGCCTGATCCGTTCAGTAGTTTTTGCATGAAAGAGGAACAAACATCCATACATTCATACAAATTAGTAATAGCACACAATATTAGTAAGGATTGCATCAAGAGGTTAGTTCTAGTCCCAATGTAAGCCGACCTTAGAACATTAAGAAATAAGTAGCATCTACCCTAGTTTTTAATTGTTTGTTGATTTCAGCGAGAAAGCCAGTCACAGTACGATGCCGAGGGTGGGCGAAGAACATTGGATACAACAAGAGCATCAAGGAACCGCGAGGATACGCCAGGATACAGTTCGAAGATCAAGACGCGGAGGTCAAGTCGTAAACTACAAGAAAACAAACAAAATGGAACGTTAAATAAAAAAAAAGCAAGGGTAACCACTTGTACCAAGATAATAAAAACGGAACGTAAAAACAAACGCGAATAACGTTCTTAATTCAAGAAATTTTTTAAAAAAATACGCGGGTGATAAATTAGAAGGTTGTGTGCTTTAAAATTTTGCTGTTTTTTGACCCTTATTGGAACAGTGCATACTGCCTATGCATTAAAATCGGTGCTGCCACTTATTTGGATACTCGTGATTTGTCTCTCTTATAAAGTTATTCCTACTATTATTTATTCGGTTAGGTAATATCCTATAGAGAATTGTGATGTGAGAACTACTTAATTAAATGTATTTAATTGTTAAAAGTGATGTTTATAGCTTTAGATCATAAGAGAAATGAACTTGTTACTGCCCGCCATAATTGACAGCTAGTAGAATGTTGATATACATTTTCTTTAGTTAAAAAGTGAAACACTTAATATAAAAGTAATAATTATTGAAAGTGTAATAGTAGATTAGCGAGGGAATTAGCCATCCGATACTTTACATTTACAAAAAAAGTAAAATAAATGTGATTATGTATACGGAGCATCAAAAAGTAGATTCTTTATTGTGTGAGGACAATATTTTTGTATGTACTTGCGATCAAACGTATAAATTAAAAGAAATAAATGCCATGCACTAGGGCATAAAATCGAACTAAAGTCCCACAACGCTCCGCTATAAAAAAAATTATCAAGAGAAGTGAAATGTCCTTTTATCTTATTTGTGCAATTTTATCAAACGATTTTGTAAGACCTGAGATCAGTACAAAAACGTACATAATTATAGCTTGTAGGTGTAGACGTAAATTATTATTATGTTAGTTTATAATTCCATGTTATTTAATTCCTGTAATGAGTTGAAATTAAATACCAAATAAATATTCACTCGTTTTATTTTATAGTCCATTACACATTTCTGACCCTATAATAATTAACTGTAAAACATTTTTCAATCATATATCATAGTCCTTGAAAAATGTTTTCCTCTCTCTATATCTACCTAGTCTATTTAGTGGCCATCTAGACTTACCCAAAGCACTGATTTTCCTCAAACCAAAACATCAATAGATTTTATCTCAATCATCAATAAGCTATTAGTTAGGTTTAACTAGTAGTTGTACTTGGTGGTAATAGCTGACGTGGTCAGGGCGCGTGGAGGCCGCAGGGCGGGCGGGAAGCGGTTGAGGGCAGATTTGGGCGGATAGGTGCGAGCAAAGAAGTGAGTAGACGTAGATAAGGCATTTCGGTAGGACCCTAGGATCCATGGTGTAAAATTTTTGTCATAGATAATCAGAAAATGCGACAGTGAGTAATTGATGTAATTAATCGGGAAAACATCTTCAATTGAACTACCTCTAGATAGTTTGAAAGCGTCTGCAGATAGCTCAATTGTTTCCTTTTTATATACTAGTATTAATTGGTTTCTATTCCTTGATTGTTATTTTCGTTGTTACAAAAGAGTATCTATCTATTTACCTATTTCAAATTGAACTTGTACTTTTAGTGGCATTGTTAATTTAGCGCGCACTAAAAGGTTGAATGTAGTGAACTAATTAAAAACCAAAGACACACTTAGTTATAGCGAGTCCCGAGAAGGAAATCGAACCCGGGACCTCGTGCGTCGCAGGCGAAACTTCGCTACGACACTGCAGTTATCGTTAAATCTACAAATGCTTCATAGAAGCACGCTTCTCACGTGCCTTACCTCTATCTTAGCTACTCTTTGGCTCAGCTTTCAGTCAGCATCTACAGCTCTTGGTTCAGTCCATCTCCGACTGTGGCTGAGGATGGGCGCGGAGAAGCGAAACGGAGTCGTTCCAGGGTACAACCGCCGCCCGCCTCACCGTCCCTTCTTACAGAAGATACAATATGCGATCTGGGATCCAGATGAGGGGACATTTTTAGGGCGCACGCCGCATAGATGGGGTGAGTTTTTGAATTTTCTTGAAAATGAGCTTAAATTTTATAGGTTAGTTTTCAAAAAAAGAAGGAGTTTCTCAATTCGAATCGAATAGAATAACGTAGAGTAGAATAGAAATAATAATGACAGGTTTTTATTTTGTTTTTGAGTTTTTTAATTTATGCTTACTTATAGTTATTTACTGGGTGCACTTTTCCTGAAGTGTAACGAACTCAAAACGTGAATCTGTGTCCTAAATATTATTACTTTAAAATCACGAGTCGTGAGAATAATTACAAATCATTTTCAAAAATCATAATGGGACAAAGCAGCTTTTGATGTGCCTGCGCGTTGATGTCTTTTATATGGGAATTTGGAACAAAATCGTATTATATACGAATCTGAAATTTAACCATCTGCATCGGTTTTTAAACATAAGATGAAATTAAATAACTTACAGTTGGTTTGTACCTCTACTCGGTCACTGAATTATTTTTGTTAGGTTTAATTCCCGATACAATAAAAATAATATTCTAATCACTTAACAAAGAAAATGCAGCCAGTGTCTTGGGGACGCTTCCGACTGGTATTGACATGGATCAATTGAGCTACCTTTAGACTGTTTGCAACCGTCTGCAGTTAGCTCAATGGTTTCAATTGTAAATACTAGTTGTAATTTTTCTATTCCTTGCTTGTAATTTTCGTTGTTAATAAAGATTTAGCTAAAAAAAACAAAGAAAATTATAATCATGGAATGAAAACAAACTAAAACTATATAAATATAACTAGTGTCTACTAATGAGCTAACTGCAGAGGATTGCCAACAGTCTAGAGGTAGCTCAACTGATCCATAATATCAATATCAGTCGTCCCCAAGCCGTTGGCTGCATAACCACGCTGTATGGCAATGCTGATGCGCTACACCAGATACTCACCAGGGTACGACAAAATAGGTCACTCAATATATTCATGTTCAACGAAACACCCGAATTTAAAGTCCATAAATATTGCCGGAGTAATCGCATGATTCATAACTTCAATACGGTTTATTTTAAACTCAATAACTCTGTAAATTCCGGGAAAATCGCCCTTGATTGATGGCTTTGCGAGAGATGAGTATTTCTGCAAAAACCAAATAAAAGCAGAGTGAAATTTTTAATCAATAGAGGTTCGGAAAAACTTTAATCAAATAGATAACTATCATCATGGTGTCAACCCACAAACTGTTTGTTGAACAAATATGCAGTACTTTATATAAATCGAAAGACAGCCTTCGTGGTCCAGAGGGCGAATGACCTACGACACACGTGGTTGCGGTATCGATTCCCGCCTCAGGAAAGATAAAAAATAGTGCTATGATAAGCTTGAATGCATCTGTAGTAGATTTATTTTGTCCATTATAGGAAGATATGCGAAAACAGAGTTTGGTAGCCACCAAGAGCTACTTCGTATCTCTTCCTAAAATGCACAAAATAATACTAACTACCTACTACAGATGCATTAGAAAAAAAGCATAGGTATACTTATGATAAAATAAGTTTGCGGCGCTAGTGTACCTACCTATAGATAGTTCAAAACTATATATAATCAAATAAGAATCAAATAATCAATATCTTTATTTCTTTAGGCTTACAAAATAAGCACTTAGACAAGTCAAATTTAATTCGCCTCAATTTTTTGTCCACTAGTGGAAGAGGCGAAATAGAAACCACTAGCATGTGTATAACTTATGTGTTTAATATAGTAGTATATAGTAGTATAATATAATAATGCTGGACTATCCACGCCTAATAATTTAGCCCCAAGCTAAGCTTAGTGTTATGGGTATAACTCTCATCTGGATGACTGATATACCTAATACTTACAATACATTACAAACGAAAACTCGATGAGTCATCTAAAATCTCTGTAACTAAGCAAGAGCTACGATGGAGCTGAAATTTTGCATGGACTTTTTTTTTAAGACAGAGAGAGATGAGAGAGATAGGTACGCACCCTATAAGAACGGATTTTAATAAATTCGTATTCTAAGGAAAATGGGGTCAAATTGGTATTACTAAAGTCCACGCGAATGAAATGAGCGGGTGGGTTAGCTAGCTAGCTATTAGAAATATCCCTTATCCGTAGATCTGCACATCGTATAAACATTTGTCCCGAGGCGGGAATTGCACGTCCAGCATCGTCGGCCGCTTAGCCACGTAGGTCGTCGAATTTTACATCCGAGCCGCAAAGTTGTATAACACGATGTCTGTACGTCACGCCATAAAATGTACATAATATAAACAGACATAGCCTTGCACTAGAACATACCTAGAATGGGGATAGAAAAAATGAAATTAGTATATGTATACAATTTAACAATTGAGCTAACTGCATACGGTTGCAAACAGTCTAAAGGTAGCTCAATTAAGAGCTAAATCGATGAAGCTGATAAGTGATAAGTGTTCGAGTGTCCTTTCGTGAACACTGGTCTAAGAGGCTTTCAGACAAACCGAATCACGGTTTTAGATAAGCTTTTTAAATAAAATAAGTGTTTATTTGTATAACATAAAAAAAATGTTCCATGTCCACCAGTCGGAAGCGTCCCCAAGACACTGTCTGCATTACCACGCTGTATGGCAATGCTGATGCGTTGAGCCAGATACTCACCAGCTCTCGGGTCACGGGTCGCATCGACCAGACGCTCAGATATTTTTATTAATAACTAGAATAACTAGTTATCATCACCATCATCTTCATCATCATCAGCCTATATTAGTCCACTAGTTATGCAATAACTAAAATAATAGACATAAAACTAACTCGTAATAATTACATAAACTAATAAACATAACCTAATTTGTGTAAAAAATGAATCGTAAGTTCTTAATCTCAATCTGCCTTGAGTTTAAAACTAGTTCTTGAACATTTCTTGCAATGTCGATGTACCTATCTGGTTTACAAAATTTACATAATGATCTTTTAAGGTTTCGCTTTTTCTTACCAGGAACGATTCTCTACCTCTAAATAACCAACAACCTAACTTCAACTTCATAATAGAACGCATCGAACATTGAACTACTGTCTGATAATTGCAAATAAACATTGTATCCAATTGGATACAACGTTCTCTCTAATTAGAGGGTGATATTCCCTCAAGAAAGTCATGGCGGTTTCCATGGACTTATACTTCATAGAGCAACGTAGGTAGGTACTGGCTGATGACGTCACTGGTGGATAAACAGTCCGTGACCGCTTTACATCGCTATTTCAGTTTTGCTGAAATAAGTGTTTCCATAGTGAAGTTACCAGGTAGGTACCTCCAACCGAATTCGACATGTTTGTAGATGTTAGAAATAACCTTTATAAAATACTACCTATGGCAACACTAGGTATTTGTAATTTTATAAGCTGTGTTAACATTTGATCTGTCAGATTAAATTAAATTTTTTGAGAACATTATATTTTATGTAGGTATTTAATGTACTTATTGTATTTAGGTTAATCACCTCATCAGGTAGGTAATAATAATAACTATGTTCGCATAAAAGTTTCTTTATTATACAGTAGGAAGACAACCGGAAGTCTAAACTAAATTTCGATATAAAAATCCCGCTAGCTTGGCGTCCAGTTATATTTTTTGTTTGTAAGATGTCAAATGGGAAAGTAGGTACATTATGTAAATTTTTGTTTAACTATGAGGGGTTTGTTTACTAATATTTTACACCAAATTAGGTTTACTCGAATATATAAAAACACGGCGTCCTACACTACGTTTGCCGAGTCGCGGTCTCCCTCCACTCAAGAACGCGTTTATCCCAATTAGCATTTTAGATAGGTATTGTTTTGTTTTAAAATTACAAGTTTAAAAAAGATATTAAGTATTATATTTATCTTTTATACAACATCAAAGAATACGACAATGATTCAATGTTGCCACTAACAGGAACATAATGTCGTGTCTCTCGATAATAAATAATGGAAACATCGGAATGCGTTAGTGGACTCGTGACAATTGGAGAATGAATAGGTGATAAGTGGTATTCATGGCATAGATTGTTACCTATTTGACTACTTAGATACTTCATGGATAACGTCTTCATTTGTTTGATCACAGAACACTGTTACAGTACCTACGCTAAGGGTGACAGAACTAAATCGAGCTGTGCTGCGCTGTACTATGTCAACGTCAACTCGCTCGTCTAATATTTTAATGAGGATACAAAAAAACCATGCTGTGCTGCGCTGTGCTGTGCTGCAATCAGTTGACCAAACATAGCACAGCGCAGTACAGCACAGCACAGCTCGATTTAGATTTGTCACCCTAAGGCTGTGTCCCCAGCGGGCAAACAGTGAGCGGCCGACTGAGTGAGCCGGAAATTTGTGGCGAACAGCTACAAACTCAGATCAGTTTGCGTGCGTATAGCAAGCATTAGAACCTGCTAGTCGGCCGCTAACTGAGACAGTCGGCGCACGTATCGCTGCAAACTGCGTGCAAACTGCGTACAGTTAGCACAAACTAGTAAACTGGAACACTCAATTTAAAATTTAAGGAAGGGCGTACTGAACTGATACGCCGCGCCGCAAACTCAGTCGGCTGCTCAGTCTGCTCACCGTTTGCCTACTGGGGACACAGCCTAAGTATCAGTGATTACGCAAAAAAGGGAAGATAAACACTTTTCAGTTCAATATGTGAGTTCAAGATACTTTAACTGCTATCTCGCTTGCGTGTACAAAAAAAGAATGAGAATATTCCGTGAAAATAATAAAATGAACAAAATGATAAATAAAATGTATTTAGTAGTGGTATAAGTAAACATTAACCTGTAAAAATAAAAACTGATACTAGAAACATAAAATATAATGAAAAAAAAAATGTAATGAATTAATAAATAGCTTTGTTCTTTGAAACCACCGACCGAGTATACCATATCCCATTGAAATTGATTATTCCACTACGAGCTAAGCAAAACTATATCGTAGTATGTTCAAACTACACTAAGGACAAAATTGCCTATTCTGCTAACTAAAATTAACTTATACATAATGTATAGATCCACAGCGTCTACTTTCCTGTTCCAGGCGTGATCGGTCTGATCTACCTGGTGATGTACATCTGCATCATCATCTTCTTCTCAATCTGCATGTGTGGTCTGCTGTCCGCGATGGACGACCGGATTCCGTACTTCACGCTGGCTGACTCCATCATCGGTGAGTCATCTGGCTAATTGTGTCTTTTTTATATACTGGGTTATGGGTGTTTAATGATTAACCTCGAAAAGACGACTTGGGTGAATCAAGACTAACAACTTTTGTTCTATAACTTTGGCCAAAACGTAATAAAATGACGTAATACATCTGCAGTTTAATTTTTTTTAGTTTTGGCGGGCATTTCTATCAACCCCCGCTCGCCTCACCGCAACCCCTTTCTTTCTTTGCTAGATATAATGTATAAGACATATAGGCAAATACATTTATATAGGTCATATACCGAACCGACATCATAAGACTATTTATTCTTATGCCGAAATGTCTCAATATGTAACGCCTAGATAGAGCTAAGAAGATTAGAACTGGAGATTTGGTTATAATATTTTTTTTCTTTTTAGAACAAATTTGTGCACGTTGTGCAGAAATTTGTTTCGTTGGTCTGGGTGTTTAATATGTATAATAAAAAATATCTATGTATACAGGATGTTAGTGTGAACAGCGTTCTCCTTGAAACCAGAGGTTCAGCATCATGAGTAGAATCCAAAACCGATGAGAAAAGCTTAACACCTATTTTAGTTTTGCAAGATTTTGATATTTCATGTCTTCGCTATCGTACACGATGCCATAGTCACTCTACATACTTTAAGTACCTACCTACGTAAGTACTTATACCCACGCCTTACTTGGATCGTAACTTCATTACTTGTGCCCTTCAAAAGACGGGATATTCGCACAGAAGGTGATCCGACACTGAGGTGCACGCACATGCCACGTGTCACCTGGTCGAAGTACTTTTGTCACGTGTTTGTGAGCAAACATTTAGTGTTTATAAAAATTTTCTTTAAAAAATGATTAAAAAATAGAATCATTTTTTTTCATCCGTTTTGGATTCTACTCATGATGCTGAACCTCTGGTTTCAAGGACAACGGTGTTCACACTAACACCCTGTATAATGTATTAAATATATCAGTTATCTAGTACCCATAACACAAGCTTCGAGTAGCTTACTTTGGGGCTAGATGCTGCTGTGTGGATTGTCCAGCATTATTTATTTATTTATTATTTATTTATATGTGAAATAAAAACATTGAATAAAAAAAAATCGTGGAACAAAAGTTGTTAGTCTTGATCTACCCAAGTCGCCTTTTCGAGGTTCATCATTAAACACCTATAACCCTGTATAAGGCACGGCAAGGTATTACAGGAGCTAAGGTGTCTCCACAATTTATTTTATCATATAATTATGTTAAAGAAGGAATGTCCAAAATTCAATCGTTCAGTTTGTTAAACGTATCATAGCTTTTTTTAATGCATCTGTAATAGTTTTATTTTTCTAGTTTAGGAAGAGATACATAGTTGCCTTTGGTCCACCAACAAACTCTGTCTTCGTATCTCTTCCTAATAAAGACAAAATGAAAATACTACAGAAGCATTTTTTTTAAGTAAGGCACATGTAAAACTATAAAAAGAGAAGCTTTGGATCCTAAAATACAGCTGAGGCTGGTTTAGTATCCTACGGGTTCAATATGTCTCTGTAAAAATTTTGCTGTGTTAAAATAAAATAATCGATAATCAATACAATACAATGCAATACAACACAACGCGAAAGTTTGTAAGTATGGATGGATGGATGTTTGTTACTCTTTCTCGCAAAAACTATTGATTAAATTTGGCACAGACATAGATTTTAGTCGGGAATAACGTGAAGGCTATATTTTATTCCGGAATTCCCACGGGAACGGGAATAACCGCGGGTGATACCGAGAGGCGCTGCTAGTATAGAATAGTTACCTTATGTTAGGTTCTGTAAGTTAGTGTGGGGATACCAGGTCAAAAAGGTCCTAGGTCTTTATGACCCAAATCATAATGACCTAAGATTATTCATCTATTGCTTTCACGCGTTATCTAGGCTAGAAACAGTCAGTTTTGACTAACGTGTTTAGATTGCAATGGTTTGGTAAACTTTTTCAGAACTCTGCTCGAAATAGAAAAGTAAATATAAACCCAACTGTAGAAGGTCGTATTCACGTCGTGTATGTAGGTACTGCCATAATCTACGCGTTTCATATTTTACGATAATGCTTCCACTGAAAGCTAAATCTGATTTATTTCTTGCAAGATCTTAAAATAGGCAGGTGGCTAAGCTTGTAGTCATGAACTTATGCTCTAGTTTCCAAGATCCTTTGACTCAAAATTGGAATCTTTTTAAGTTGAGATTACTTATTAGTTCAACGATCGGTTTCTACTTCTTTTGTCAAATCAAGCAAATCATAATGGTGTCATATTATCTGATTTATTTTATTTTGGTTTATTCGGAGAACAAAGTTATAGAAAAATAAAAATCTTAATAAATAACTTGATCCAAGTTGGTTTACTAAATCATGACAAATATGTAATGCTGGACAATCCACATAGCATCATCTAGCCCAAGCTAAGCAGTGCCTGTGTTATGGGTACTAGATGACTATCCAGGTAACATAGACATATACGAAATTTGTTGTGGAATGTTTTCTGTTTAAGGTGATCCGATTTCCATACGTTTGTATTTTCCCAAATATGAGCGATGTGGACATAATTTAACAAATAAATAACTGTTTTTGGCTTTGTTATTGGTCATTATTTGCGGCAAATTGTGTTTGATTCATGAAAACACTCGGTATAATTAGAAATAACGTGAAAATTTTAGGCCATTTCTATCAATGCGTGAGTGAACACGGATAGTGTCGTACGCCCGCTTACTTGAACATGTGAGTGTGATGGCGGCGACGGAATCGCCATCTGTGTGCTATCTAAAGAATCATCTAATAATACCATAGTCTACCGTTCTCAAAGGGTTTTTCCATCGTCCAAGTATTTATTCCTATCTATTTTTGCTGCATGTCAAATAAGAACTAGGAAGCCTACGTTCCGTTTCCATGACAACAATAAATGACACTATGTAAACAGATAAAATGTTTGCTTATAGATACCAGTTTAGAGAGTTTTACGCTGGGGCCACACTACCTTACCGTCTACCGGGCTGTTACCGCAATAATTATGACATTAAATTACCGTTTAAATTACTGCATGACCTGGTGTGGTTACACTAGAGTTTACCTAGATATGTCAATAAATAAGGCGGTAAAAATATCACGTGCGTCGCCGGTGAGCTCATATTGCACACTGGACAAACGGTAGTGGCCACAAACGCATTAATTACTGCGGTAATCTTCTTTGATGTGCGAAAAAAGACCGCCGCCGGAGCTATTGTCTACCGCAATTTGCCATATTGATTGGCATTGTAAAATTATGGCCATAAATCGTGGTTACACCTAGGTTTTGTTATAATTAAAATAATTATCGGCATATCACGGTAGTGTGGCCCCAGCATCAGACGTGTCAGAGTGTATGCAAAGTATTTCGCTCATTCATCAGCGACAACCGATATGGCGCAGTGGGCGAAGGTCCGCCTGCGACCGGTTGTGGGTTCGATTCCCGTGTCGGAAAAAATTGTGTACGATCTACAGAAATTGAACATGAAATTGTTCATAGTTTAAAATTAAAATTAAATTATATATATTAAAATTAAATTATAATACGCTAAAATTAAATTAAAATAAATAAATAATAATTTAGTTAGGTACATTTTAAAATCATAAATTCATTAAAATTATAAATTGAAAGAGTTATTAACCACTTTTTTAATTTATCTTTGAAAGACTGTGAGGATTGTGCGCTGGTGATAGCAGTTGGGAGTCGGTTATAAACAGCCGTCCCCATCACGTGCTGCAACTTGGACGTCTTTATTGTTCCGTTGGTCTGGGTGTTTTCTATGTATTTATAAAAAAAAAATCTATCTATGTAATGTATTGTATTAAGTTTATCAGTCAACTAGTACCCATAATACGAGCTTTGCTCACCTTGGGGCTAGATGATGCTGTGTGGACTGTCCGGAATTATATATATTTTTTTTTATTGGACTAATCGTAACTTTTTACAGAGAGCCAAAACAAAATTTTGAACATGATTTTTTTGAAAAGTTAAAGTTTTTCTTTTTTAATATTAAAACATCATTGTTTTCGTAATTTTTTGCTCTATTTTTTAAAATAATGGTCGCTGTTATAGCTATCACCCAACTTGATAAAAACTACAAAAGCCCATTTTGCATTAAAATTTTGAAGCAAAGTTAAGATAATTATCCCAATAAAAAGAAATAAATATTTAAATTAAACTAGCTTTATGAAATGTTCTCAAAAGAAAATATACTTTATCAGAAATAAAACCATTTTCTAAATTTTTGAAATGCGGCCGTTTTGCATTCAATGAGCGATTTGTAAAAATGCCTGAACTTAGCTGGCGTAAGAGCTAAAATAAAATAAAAATCAGTTGGTGTTGATAGTACATAATTGTTTCTTTTTATTTTTATCATACCGTTAGAAACGAGGTCAGGACCCTTTGTGGCTTAGACTTTGTGGGATGTACCTACGCAGAACAGTCTACCAAAGTTTTATATAACAATCAAATAGACTTAGGAAGGCTTACAATAAGTAATTTATGACAAATATGAATTTGTTTGAACTAGGTCTATGACATTGTTCAAAATATAAAGAATAAAAATCAAAAATTTTGGTAGTGTTGAAGGGATTCGAGCCCGTACTAACGGGATGTATCAAAATTTTGTGGATATTTCATTTTCAAAAAGCAAAAAGTAAATTAAATTTTCGATGGTTTCGAACCCAGGTACGACTATACATCGTCGCACCCACCCGACTGTTCAAACCGCTAGTCCAAAGTGAGTTATTGAAATACTGTGAAAATTTGTATTACTTTTAATCTTTTATAAGTGGTCGTAAAATCGGAGCTAAAATACCTAAGTACACAAAGAACAGAGTCAAAAAAAGTGGAGACTTCCTTACGCTAATAATTTTAATGTAATTTTATTATAAAATTGGAACAACTTTCACAGTGAGTACATTTAAAATTAATGATTGTTATTGTGAACTTATTCAATTTATTTGTCAATTCCAATGATTTAACGAAATTAATAAATAGCATGAAAAGTATTTTTTTTTACCTATGATTTGTAAGATATTCTTTAGCTAATAAGCTAGTTTGTAAATAACATTACCCTCTGCGCCTTTTTACTTAAATTGTTCAAAACGATAAAAGAAAATTACCTCCAATTTTTTTTCAAATGTAAATAGAGCCTGTTTTTATTCTTAAAAAAATCAAGAGTCGAAAATTAGTTCGTTAACTAGTAGTTTTATTGAATTAATTTTAGATGTAATTTAGTAATGTCCCGAAAACGGAAATATTGGTCCGAAAATATTTAGTCCTAAGGCGTCTCCAATTATCTCTGTTATTTTTCGAACAGTAGTTATTTTAGTTCCACTGAATTTATAGGGTTTGCCTGTGTGAGTGACTCGTAGCGGCCGATCACTCACACAGGCAAGATCTTTTTTTGTGTGAGTGACTCGTAGCGGCCGATCACTCACACAGGCAAGATCTTTTTTGCTCTTCCCAAATACAAGCTCCCTAAATGCTTTCAACACTTGAAAAATTGCTTGGTACATAAAAAACAACATACCATTTGCGGCAAATACATTACCATTAAACAATTATGAACAATTTAATTAGAAAATAGTGAAAAACATCAAAATTGAAAACCATCGCCATCTAGTAGCGGAGCTATGCTTAGTCCTGGACGCGAAATCACCTTAAGTATCTGCAGATGTAGAATGTGTAAATAAATGTCGCGGTCAGAATAGAATCCAAAACTACGCCGCAGTGGTCATGCATTGGTTTTTGTCTCCGCTTTGGTAACGTTGCCACATTCATAACGGACTATTCATGACTTCCATTGATCGGAGCCCTATTTTCCAGGGAACAACCCAGGCATGGGGCACCGCCCCTTGGTGTTGGAGGAGGGAGCTCTCATCTCGTACAAGGCAGACAACGCAACGCAAGTCCAAAAGTGGGTCGACAATATTGAGGAGTTCCTTGCACGTGAGTTCTGACTTGTACTTTAGTAGTACCTTAATAGTCTATAAGGATTAAGTTTTCTGATGCCAAGCAGCATTGCTGTGTTCTCGTTTGCTGGTGATCCTACAGTAACATGAGGGCAACAACTGCTTCCGTTGCCTTATTGTCTAACTAGAAATCGATTACCAGTGGTCGACGCAGTGAGAATGTATTTGGTATTGTCTAAAGTTCGAAACACACAGAAGCCGGAGGCGGAGCGGAGGCGAAGGCGTGCGAGTTGTATTCTATGGAATCCTATGAAAGTCTACACACACCGCAGGCCGTGGCGACGCGGTACCATAGGAAAAACCGGCAAGCCTTCGCCTCCGCTCCGCCTCCGGCCTCTGTGTGTCGAACTTAAGGCATAAGGTAAACTGGATCAACTGACAAAAATGAAGTCGATCTCGATTACCAGTTGAGTTACACAATGAGGCCCCTGGTGGTTAGACAGTGAGGGAATAACTAGTGTATGTGTGAGTGAGGGGGCGCTCATTGGCTAAAATCGCGGCAGAAACTACCAGCAAAGTTGACATGGGCAGCCTAATAGATGGCGCAAGCCTTCCGTTAATAAATATAAAATAGTTTTTAGAAGATCGCGTTTCTGGTACCTGTGTAGGTAGGGGAAGACCGGGTAATAGGAATCAGCGGGTAATGGTGGTCACCCTCCTATCTCCAAATGTACAACTAATAGAAACGTTTAGAAATTTTTTTCTTCGTAAAATACTTGTGGGTAATGAGAATCGGGTGACCCCCATTACCCGCTAGTGAACACGATGATAAAGTCATAATAATATGTTGATATTTTTTTAAGTTCATTATAAAAATTTGACAATCGTGTCAAAATTCTTCTTCTTTTTTTTATTAAATTATTGATATTTGTGTAGTATAAAATACGTATAGTATAGTAGTTAAAATACGGGACTGGCATAGTCTATTAAACATAAAAGTCCCTAAATATTAAGAATATAATAACTTTTCTATATTATTAAATAGTACTTAAATAACAGTTATAATCTACTATATATATATAGTTACAATTTAAAGTTTTAAAAATCAATCGCTCCTTTTATCCGTCAAATGCGGCTAATGAGAGCTCATTTATTGCTAGAGCAAATATATTTAATTTTTAAAGGCTTAGTAAAAAAATGGCAAAACTAACAGTAACACAAAACATAAAATTTTGAAAATCAAAATTAAACAATTAATTTTGCAAACAAAAAAAAGAAATAAATATGAAATTATTGATGGAAAACAAAAGATCCAGACTTTATGGATCCAAACAAAATGTACAAAATAAGAATCTGGACTATTACTGCCAGAACACTTTTTAAGGGCCCAGTTTCTACATCATCGGTACCACATATCTCTACTTTATCTACTACTTCTATGTAAACAAATTGAATAATTTATCTTCTTTTTTTATTTTCTTTTTCAATTTTATCATATCACTCATTGCCCGTCCGCTTTCATTAGCCTACGTTCCCCTATGCCCTTCATTCTTTAGCATAGAGCTTATGCTAAATAATGACGTAGCTCGGTCACTAGAGTGGATTCGAGTTCAAATTCGAGATTTTACAGATTGAGTCTGCAGATAATAGATAAAGATATAAAATAAGGAAATTTCATTTGCACTTTAGGTTATTTCAAGTAAAATAAAACACATTGGGAAATATAACAAATATGAGGTATAAAATCCCGTGATCCTCTATTTTTAATAAAAAGAAAAAAAAACAAAATCCAAATTCGTTTATTCCTTATTTTCAAATTTGATGAAAGCTAACTATCTGCTGCAAAATAAAAATGCTAACTAACATACCTTATACCGCTAAGGTATGAATATATCTGAAATGCTACAAGATGATGGAATAGATAAAGTTTTGTTTGAGAAATAATGTACAATTACCAGGTTTTGAAATCGTCCAGAAATTTCGGGAAATCCCGGGAAATTTAGAACCTGGAATTCCCGGGAGCAAATCCTAATTTATAGATTTCCATCATAATATGTTTTTGTGCTATCTCTATTACGTTCCAGTTCCACTCTATGCAAAACGATATCATATCTCTGGATGCTAAATGAAATTTAGTTTTGAAAATTTGTGTAGCGTACTGGTATTCTATATTCAAAAATTTGATTTGCCTAAATCCTAATTGTCAATCGAAATGAAACATAGTCAATCTGTCAGAGAACGCTAGCTAAGAGCCTGTCCAGGTGGAGCGTTTTACTCGCGAGTGCTCTCGCGTTTAAACATTCCCGTTCTCCAGATACTAGAGCACTATACCTACCTACATCCCGTCCAGATTCTGGTGCGCGATTCCTCGTCCAGCCAGTGGTACGCGCGACGCGAGTGGACGTATTTCTTATACCGTACATATATTACCGTACTTTTCATAGACGCAATTGAAAAAAGAGTTGCAGTATGGAAAAATTGAATCAATCAGAGATAATCCAATAGAACCATGAAACGTTACAACTAACTAATAACAGAAGAATTAGTAGAATTTGATGTTTGTTAAATCTTTGTAGTGCTTTTTGCTTCCGACGTTTCCAGAACTATTTTATTTGTGTTATATGTTTATAATAACTGTCCCCGAGTCCCTCCCTAACGCACCGCGCATAGGAGCGCACGTAAAACGCCCCATCTGGACAGGCTCTAACAGAATATTCACGATAAATATTACGTATGGATTGTCATTGATATCTGAGACGACATCATGCTGGCGCCTCACATTGGCTATGTTGGCTCCAAGTTATACTGTTGGATCCAACACACCAATGTGAGGATCGATCTTTGAACGTTATTGGATAAAAACGGAACATTGCGTCCGTACATTCTATTCGTAGCCAACGTTGGAACCAAGTCATAAGCCAATGTGAGGCGCCAGCATCAAGCACACGTCCAGCCTTGACAGAGGTCACGGCGGTACTGATGCATGGGCGGCGGGCTCAGCGCCTGCTGTTAATCGAATAAGTTAATATTTAAATTTAATGAGAATCTTCATCAAAAGACTAAGCTAACCGGATTCTAGATAAAAATGTTAACTAACTTTAACAATAACTCCCTAGTTGATGTTTATCGTTGCTATCAATATATTTTGATTTTAAATTCTGAAACGTATCATTTTGAAAACATATATTTATTAAGAAAAGTTTCTGCTGTTATGTTTTCGGATTAGCTATTGATCTAGGTATGAACATGAAGTAATATAGATATACAAATTTGAAATGTAGCTTGCTCAGAAGTATTATCTGTTTCTGCTTAAAAATGACCAATTGTCGACACACAGGGCCTTACAAGGTGTAAGGTTAAAGGGACAGTTGGTAAATGCGTATTACCTGTGAAGTCTTTCTTTGTGTTCTAATTATAAAATGTTGATTTTGTTCCTTTATTTCTGGTGAAAGATAATGCCACTTCCATTCTTTGTAATTTTTATGTTTCCAGTCTCTACGTAAAGCCTGCATTACACTTCTACACAACATTGCTTTCATTACAATTTCAAATGTCAGACCAAAACGACAAATTACAGCTAGTATAACTAGTATAACAAACTCCTTAAAATCTAAGCCGTCACCAGAAGGCAGAGTGCCCAGAATGCTGGCAGCATTGCCACGTTGAATGGCAACACTAATGTAAGACCTGTATTTCCAGCATATAAAGACAAGAACAAGTTGATAACCAACGGCACCAACCAGCTGGAGTGCGGAGATATAAAGCCTCCTCGGAACCAGGTGTGCGCCTTCTCCACGGACCAGCTCGGGGCTTGTTCCCTGGAGAACCAGTACGGGTATGCGAAGAAGACTCCTTGCATCATCGTCAAGCTGAACCGAGTGAGTGGTCACTGTGCACAGGGAAATAACTGTCCTATGTCCTACCTTAATAGTGTTTTAAACTTGGTGATGATAATTTGTTTCAGTTTGGCAATTCAAAAAACATAATATTAATAGTGAAAGAGACATTCAATAATCATAAGTACTTATTGAATGAATGAATGAATGAACACTTTATTGTACTAAAAAGAAACTACACATAAAAATCTCACTTAAATCTAATTAAAAACAAAATAAACATAGTACAAAAGGTACATAGTAGTGCTTATTTGTAGTTTACTGCAAATTATGTTGACAAATTAGGGGAGGCCTATGTCTAGCAGTGAACTAATATAGGCTGATGATGATGATGTTAACAAAAAAAAACTTAAATTCGCATGCTTATGCCGAGATAAAGATATAGTTGATAAAGAAAGGAAATCAAATAGACAGGTACCGGTATGGATTGTGTTTTAAAAATCTCGGGATTGTTTATCTTTTTGGCAGGTAAATGTTAGATAGTCCTTTTGTTAATCTACAATAGACCTCCGTTTGAACACTATCTCACCTGATGGTAAGAGATGTCATGGCCCAAGATGTAGCACGAAAGTCTTGAAGACACCTATAATGCTGGACAATACACAGCACCAACCAAAATAAGACATCAGATTTCGATATTGTAGAATAAAAATTCAACAAAACAAAAGAAATGGTAAATTCCCATTGAAGACTGCGCATGTTTATACTGTATACTGAAAATTAACTCTGAGCCTGTATTCTCATCAGTGCATTTGTCTATTCCAGCTGTATGATTGGGAACCAGAGTTCTACGACAACCCTGACCTGCTGCCGAATGATATGCCGCCGTTTCTGAAAGACCATATCCGTAATATAAATGTTAATGAGGTAAGTTAATTTCCTTCTCCCCAATGTTATAATCAAAATGGCTCACGATAGCACGATCCCTTGGTGTCTAAGATCCCTCATAAAAAGGCAAAGAAAATAAATCCAACATCCGAATGGCAAAGCCACTATGGACCTCCACTTTCATATAAGGGACTTCTTTTGTACTGTCGATTTGTATAGGGGCAGAGTAATAAAAGTCTATTCCTCTTAGCTCCATTATTTATTTCTCTTCCAGCGTCGCAAGGTGTGGGTGTCGTGCATGGGCGAGCGGCCGGTCGATAACGAGGCCCTAGGCCCCCTGCGCTACTACCCCTACCCAGGACTCAAAGAGACTTTCTTCCCGTATGACAACACTCCGGGGTATCTGAGTCCGTTGGTCGCTGTGCAGCTGGTTAAGCCTAAAAGTAAGTTCAAATGGCCAAAACAGTTGGTACCTGAGTATTCTTTTATCCATCCGACTATCATAGTATCTTTTGACACTCCCATCTGCAGCTATAATTTTATTAAATAAGGTTAAACGTTGACTTTTTAACTTATTTCAAAATCGATGCCGATGCCCAGGAATCACATACCTACCTACCGCGTCTTTCTTGCTTACTTACGCGCTCTTTAGGGGAGGCCTATGTCAGGCAGTGGACTAATATAGGTTGATTGTAATGATTGTTTTATTTACAAAACTATTCATATGTGACTTCTTAGATGTGACAAAAAAGGAAACTATTTCAAAAGGGATTTCGGCATCACTTTCCGAAAAGGCAAACGTTTATTCACTGATCGCGATGATTTAAGTAACTGATAAAAAAAAAAAGAATACCCTATACTTACCCCAAATTGATTGTATTTCGGTAAAATTTCAAGTAATTAGATTTGAGATCCTTTCTTCTAATATTCTCAACAAGTTTACTCTTGTTAGGATTTGCTGACATTATTAACAGCTAAGCCTGACTTTGAAAAAAATTGCGAATTTAGTTTTTGATTCTTCCTTACTCCTTATTCCGCAATATTCGCAGTGCACCAGATCATCAACATCCGCTGCCGCGCCTGGGCTCGCAACATCCAGTACACGGAGTCGCTGAAGGAACGGCTCGGCTCCACGCACATCGAGATCATGATCGACTGAACTCGGGACCAATAGGAATAAGCCTAATTTTAATAATTTTACATGTGTATGTTGATGTTGTGCCTTATTGAAGTGGAAATATCTAAATAGCTCCCTAGTCTTTTTTATATTGTTAATGTGAATAATTTAGGTTTGTAATTATTTGGTATGATCTACCCTATTATCTTTGTCGTGGCTGTTATACCAGTTTATCTCATCTGTTTTACTTACCTTTAATAAGGCGTTCGTTTTTGATGATCTTATCCGATTTTAACTATCGGATAAGATCAACATAGATCATGATCTGACTAGTCAATGAATAAAATCTTAAATGCCCTTTTAAGTTTTAATTTATAATGTTAAATAGGTATAAGTATAATAAAATTAATCAAATAACATATAAAAGTGATTTGTGATTAATGAGACCGCAAATAATTAATTAAGGACTTATTTATTAACAAAGAAAATTACAATCAAAGAATAGAAACAAATGAGAACTAGTATGCACAAATGAAACAATTGAGCTAACTGCAAACGGTTGCAAACAGTCTAGAGGTAGCTCAACTGATCCATATCACTACCAGTCGTCGCATCCCCAAGACACTGGCTGCATTACCACGTTGTATGGCAATGCTGATGCGCTGAGCCAGATACTCACCGGCTACAGGGTTACAGCACAGGTCGCATCGACCAGACGCTCAGATATTTTTAAAACCCGGTGCGACGGACCTAGTGTCTCTACTCCAAGGACAGCAAATGCGTATTAAGGTAACTATCTAACTTACCTAGGTTTCAAAAAAAATTTTAAACGGTAGGATTTTATTGCATTTCCAAACTACATTTATTCAAATAAATTAAATTTATTATCTCACTCAATTACACAACACAGGCAGTTTGGTGTTTAAAGATTTACAAGAGTTCTTTGGCAATCAAAATAATATTTATAAGGCTACTATCACACTCATGCTACCACATCTACTGGTCTTCTGCGGTCTACTGTGAAAAGGTCCTCACGAGACCAACAGAACCATGTTAATCTCTAATCTACCTCTAGGGTGTACTCTCAATTCTAACTCTCCGTCTTCTGATCTTCTGTAGTTTACTTTGACGATAAACCACAGAAGAACAGAAGATTCAAGCTAACAAAATTAGTCTACTAAGCTAATCATTGTAACCAAATTTCAAACATTCTCATGTTACTTAAGGCGAGAATCTTTTCTGGACCCTACAAACACTCTAACCTCTCCGTCCTCTGTTCTTCTGGTCTACTGGCGGTCTACTGGCGGTCTACTCGACCATGATCTCGATGTGCACGCTGCCCATGCCTTCGTGCCGGTCGTAGACGATGTTGTTGGCCCACGCGCGACACTCGATGTTGATCAGCATGCCAGCTGAAAGCAAACTGTCATCAGAAACGTACTCTCAAAGGATTATGTGGCACTACACCCTGTACCTCACCTTGTGATAATGTATTGGGTTTCACTCTCAAGTTTTTTGCGATTTTAATTACAAATTTTAACGTGGGCTACATGATACATCAACAAAGATTAAATTTTAAAGTACTTAAATGGGTGTGAGTGGAACTGTTGCTGAATAATTTGATTTATTTGAATAAATTAAGAACTGGCTTTGAATAACTTCACACTATTTTTAATTTTGCGTGACGAATGATCTCTTGGATATAAAATTTTTATAGGACCACACCTAGGGATACCAAATAATCATGAAAATTGATCTACAATAATTACCTAAGAGAGGAATGAACGAGCGCACGAAGAGTTCCGTACTGAACGGCAAAAAAATCACGGCTAATAAGAAACAGCCTGGTGACAGACGGAGATACAAACAACGTTAGGTACGTTGTTTGTATCTCCGTCTGTCACCAGGTCTTAATAATAGGGTCCCATTTTACCCTTTGGGTACGGAACTCTGTCACATTGCCTTATATAACCCTCCACCTATTTTGAAAGTCTTGGGGTATTACACTACAGGTTATTCAGGGACCCTATCCATTTAAGAGTGGTGTAATAAGATTAAGGGTCCTTGGGGAAGTAAGTTCTAATTGTACAGCTCTATGAAAGCAAAACTTACTCTTAGGCCTTTGCAGATGCACGGCCACCAGAGGGCTGAGGTACCCGTCCTGGTTGGTGTAGGGGAAGTAGTAGCCCGGCATGCCTCGGTACTTGGGGAAGTACTTATTGTACGGGCGCTACGAAGGTTATAACTTACTCTTAGGCCTCTGCAGATGCACAGCCACCAATGGGCTGAGGTAGCCGTCCTGGTTGGTGTAGGGGAAGTAGTAGCCCGGCATGCCCCGGTACTTGGGGAAGTACTCGATGGGCCCGATGTTCTCGCGGTCCGCCGGGTTCTCGCCGTGGCACGAAACCCACACCATGTTCAGCTGGAATATAATCACTTTTATACGTCACATTCTGTTATGATCTACTTTTATATTCATTGGCACCATTCTTATAAGGTATAATGATTTGCTAAAGACTGCAGGCCGATGGTAGATGCGGCAAGCTGAAGATAGGTTGCTACGGAACTTATCAGGGGTAACCTATGTCTTGTGTATTGTATATGAACTAATATACTTACCAATGTAAATCCTAATTATATTATGAGCGATTATTTTTTGGATGTAGGTAAAGATGATTATTCTTCTTTCATGCGGAATTTAATCGGGCTGAATTTTGAAAAGACTATTTCTATTCCTGAAAAAAACAAATAGGCTTATTTCATCCCATACATGTTTCGATGTCACTATGGGATAAAATTGCCTTGAAACAATATAAACAACACGTGTGAAGCTGCGGGCATATACTATTGAAAAACTAAAGCTGTACGTACAATCCACACAACATATCTAGTCCCAAGCTAATCAGAGCTTGTGCTTGGGCACCTGAGTGATATGCCTACATAATACATAATACATACTACCTACAGAATACAATACATTAAATAAATAGATATTTCTTAATATGATCCATAGAAAACACCCAGAATCCCGGATAATGGTGAATGATGATGATTATCATATAGCACGATTTCCCACGGTCCTCCGCTTGGACAAAAAATAATAAACTCTTAAATAAAGTATATTATCAAACTGATTAGGTACCTACATGAAAACAAACATTTTCCTTTTAGGTAGGTACATCATGAGCGGTTTAAAGTAAGAGATTTGAAGTTGAAAAGTTACCTGAAGTGGAGCTTTGTGATAGTAGCCTATTATCTCTACATTATTATGTTACTTTTTACTGTCAAAGAATTTGTGCCAAACAAAAAAAACATCACATTTCACAAAAATTGGGCTCGTCCGGGATTTGAACCCGGGACCTCTCGCACCCTAAGCGAAAATCATACCCCTAGACCAACGAGCCGGCTGACAGATAATAATAATAATAATAACGTTTATTGATAAGAATTTTAGAACTTAAAATTAATACATCATTGGTCCCCAAACTAGGATAAACCTGTATCTTGGGGACCTCCTTCCTTGGGTTCTTTACATAATCTTATAAGACTAACGTTAACTTATATTATAGTACAATAATAGTGAGTGTTGTGATTTGATGGGTCTCCTGAGGACACCAGTCTCATAAGAGTCTGGGCAACAGGAGACACCAGTGAGAGTGTGTAGTGTGTGAGAGTGTATAGTGTGGGATTTTGTGTATGAGTGTGTGTAGTGTGTAAGGAGTGTATGTGTTGTGCGTGTACATGTGTGTAGTGTGTGAACATGTTTGTAGTGTGGGAATGTGTGTGGTGCATGCGTTTGTGAGTGGTGCTCCTGAGAACACCGAACTCGTAAGAGTTTGGGCAACAACAGCAACCACGATGTGTGTTAAGTAATGTATGTTATATAACTGTAGATATCATTTTGTAAATTATATTTAAAAATATATACTGTGTATTAAAATAATAAAATAGTAATCAAATGAAATTTATCCAACAAAAAGTAAGAAATCTTCAGTTTGGTCATAATCTAGAGTTAATAGCCAGTTAGTCGTTTTAAATTTACATTCAGAGTAAGTAATTTCATGTATACTCAACTGTTTATTAATTTTATTGTATAAGTAATTTGACATGTATGTAAACTGCTGCTTTATATATTCTGTACGGGGTTGAGTATTTGAGCAAATTTGATAGCCTCTCCTTTTAAGGGGTAGGTTTCTTTCATATGGTGTTATTTTATGTTTTTTTAATATAACTTGTAGTATGTACAATTGTCTAATGGTAAGTAGTTTACATTCATCATATAATAGTCTAGTCGAGTATCTATAGGGTTTGAAGGACATGACCTTTAAAACGCATCTTTGTGCTCTTTCTAGCGGCATAAGGGTGGTTTTATGCGTTCCGCCCCAAACAGAGATGCAATATTGGGCTATTGACTGGCATAGAGCTTTGTAAACAATAGTTATAATTCGAGTATCTGCTATATGTCTCAGCTTTTTGAATATCCAGGATAACTTACGTACTCTTCCTGTCAGCAACCCAACATGTAAATCCCATTTGCAAAGGTCATCAACGATAACTCCTAGGTATTTTATTTCTTTGGTTTTCTTTATTTCTAGACAGTTGCATTGTGTTAAAGGCAAAGCATGATCACAATTATGCAGAAGTAGTTTAAATGATTCAGGTGGTTTGGTAGCTTTTGTAATGGTGAAAGTCATATATTTAGTTTTCTCTATATTTAAGGTAAGCAAGTTAGAATTGAGCCACCTTGAAACATTTTCAATACCTTTTTCAGCATAAGAGTACGCATCGGACCAGGTTCTTCCATGAAACACAAGTACTGTGTCATCAGCAAAGCTGATGATAGATCCATTTTTTAAGGCCATATTACACAAGTCATTTAAGTATATTAAAAATAGACTCGGTCCGAGGACGCTTCCTTGGGGAACACCAAAAAACACTGGGGAATCATTACTAACATAGTTCATAATTTTTACGCGTTGAAACCTATGACTCAAGTAGCTTTTGAACATTTTTAGTGGTATACCACGGATACCGTATTTCTCCATCTTTTCCAATAGAATTGGAATCGAGACAGTGTCGAATGCTTTTTTTAGGTCAAGAAAAACACCAATAACTTTTTCCTTGCCATCAATCTGTTTTGTCACTGTATTTATTAGGTGATTTACAGCATCTTCTGTGCTTTTGCCCTTTCTGAATCCAAATTGAGAAGAAGAAATAGCGTGGTTCTTTTCTAGGAAGTTTACAAGTCGGTTATTTAGAATTTTTTCCAAAACTTTTGAAAGGACAGGCAGGACAGAGATGGGTCGGTAGTTATTGACATCTTTCTTGTCCCCATTTTTATAGATAGGATGGATAACCGATTTTTTAAAAATATCAGGAAAGACACCTTCATTTAAACAAAGATTATAGATTTTTGTTAGGTACGGTACTATAATATGTCGAGCTTTTTTAATAAATGTAGTTGATATTTCATCCCAGCCACAGGCACTACTGTTTTTAAGGGTTATAATGATAGAGTCAACTTCTTTCTCTGTGGCTTCTAGCAATACAAGAGAGTCAAGAGTAGAGTAGATCAGTCGAAATATTTAAATAACTCGTAGATGCCTTTCACTTTGACACACGTGTGACGTCAAACTGGCCGTGCGGCCCGGTTACGTAACTTTATAGCGCAGGTTGTAAATAATGATAATGTATCTAACCGGTTGTAAAATAGTCGACACGGCGGTTTTAGAACTGCATCAACAATAAGATATGTTATTTATTAGGTAAATAGCTACCTATTTAACTAATTAGATGTTTATAATAAAAACTAACAACTGACTTCTTTCACACATTATCACAACATAATATATAAAACAAAATCGCTTCCCGTTGTATGTCTGTCGTCTGTCCCTATGTAGGTATGATTTATTTTTTTACACTACCTACGCAACGGATTTTGATGCGGTTTTTTTAAATAGATAGAGTGATTCAACAGGAAGGTTTATACGTTTAATAAAACCGTGCGAAGCCAGGGCGAGTCGCTAGTTATAATTATAACAAACATTCCGATCCGAATTTCTGAAATTACGATATTTCCGAAAGACTGTTCGCAGATGCATAATGCGGCTGAATACCTACAGGGCGATATGACACTCATAAGGGGAGGCCTATGTCCAGCTATGGACTAATATAGGTTGATGATGATTCCGATCACCTGTGACTCTATGAGAAGTTTGGTAAGATCTCTATAAATTACTAGCGACCCGCCCCGCCTTCGCACGGTTTTATTATACGTATAAACCTTCCTCTTGAATCACTCTATCTAATAAAAAAAGCGTATCAAAATCCGTTGCGTAGTTTAAAAGATTTAATCATACTAAGGGACATAGGACAGGATGTAGTGAAGTGTAGGTATAACTGTATACTCACATAATTCTTATCATAAGCCGTAATATTCTTGATATGCTCCTTCAAGTCTTCATCCATGTCTTGCGGCAGATGTTCCGTGCTGTTATAGAAGTCTGGTTTCCAAGCAAAGATCTTGTTCAACTTGAGGAAGATACAGGGCGTGGACTTGTGGTAGGCGAAGTGGTTGTCCTCGACGCAGGGTCCCCAAGCACTGATGTCCACGTCACAGACCTTACCCGCGGGAGGGGGGAGGTTGAAGTTGCAATTGAAGGTATTTTGGCTGCCGCTGGTCTTGCCGTCTCGCTTGTACACTGGGGAGGAAGGGATCTTGAGCTGCCATACGCTATATATACGCAAATATTCGACGGATAATTTAACATGTTCACATTATAAGCGATGGCTTATAATGTGAACATGTTAAATTATCCGTCGAATATTTGTAAGCTTATGTCGAATATTTTTCGACTGCATTTATACATAGGTAAGTAATTATTTATTTATTATGGAATAAACAAAAGTTAATAGAAGCGTTTTACATAAAATAAAACGCATATTAATTTACTTACCTTGGTAAACGTTTATATAACTGAGATAGGCCTAACATTTCCCGCCATTTAAATAAGTATTGGCTTTGACTTTCTGTAAAAAAGTACTAGCCAATCAGTAACCTCGTCCAAAGAGGAGTTGGCCAATCCGGTGTCTTCCCGCCACCGGCTGCTACGTCAGATGTACGCTTATAGCGCCGACATCTTTTTTCTTCATTGCGTCGAATATCACCAGGCAGAATTTAAAATGTAAACGTTTACCAAGGTAAGTAAATTAATATGCGTTTTATTTTATGTAAAACGCTTCTATTTATTTGACTGTACCTTGGTAAACGTTTATATAACTGAGACGTGTTTGTTATCGCCTGGTGGTGGTGAAGACACTCAACGCCAATGTGAACTTACTATTTTTTAAATAATGTTATAATCGTAAGCCACCTCGCTTTGAATGCAAATTAGTCATCGTGACATTCAAAACTGCAATAAGTATGGTCCAAAACACAATTAAAATAGCCTTATATAAACAGATGGCTTAAATAATTAAAAGACATTTACGTCTTGTTTCGACTGGTTCTGAAATCAATATCATAGAGATACCATTTTTAAACAAATTTATCGCACTCTATCATGATGATGATAGAATGTGCCATCGATCCTAGTATAATAAATAAATAATTCTGAACAAAACCACACAGTATCATACAATAGGGCCGCCCAGCTCAGCATGAATATGTTCTGAGTGATTGGGTACTGATGACTGATAAACTTATAACAATAAATTGCTAAATATGTTCGTATTGTATCAGTATACCTAACTGTATAATAATACTTCAGCAGCTTAACTTCTTTTGGAAACAGTTTTTGCAACTTTTGCAATGTGTACGACCTTCGGTGACAATAAATCATTGCACAACTGAAAACTAAAATATCTGCTCCAAAATGCGAGTAGGTAGTTACTAGGTATTTAACTCATTAATTTTCTGGACATAGTACTCATTTTAACCAATTGAAAGCATGTGGGAAAACAGTTACATTAATATTTCAATTTATTGCAGTGCGCTGTAATGCCTGAGTAGGTACTTTAGGAACCTTTATAACTATAGTGCAGCTTTGTAAGTTCATCTAAAATGTCCAGTTATGGGAAGTTCTTATAAAACATTTGAATAACTGGTTTTTCCTCCCCACAATGTTTGGACTAGATTACAAGTTTTGCGATAAGACTTGTGTACATTTCCACTGTAGAAGCGTAAGAAATCTTAGATCCGATACACGTAGCTAAATATACAGGTAAGTATATCTATTTCTTTTTCCCTTATAGGTACTTGTTTTGCTCTTAAATACGCACTGAGTATCCTTCTAATGTTATTCGAATATCATACCGAATAGATTTACAAATTCTCACCCGAGAGCATATAGGTACTTAATATAGAGAGGTCTATTGAGACATCAATAAAATTAAGACCAATAATGGTAACTAGCAAACCCTAGATTACTAAGCAGCTTGTGATAGTGAAACCAAGTTTACTTCGAGAACCAACGTTATTTGTAACACTGTAGGTATTATACTTGTGCATGAATACCTCACCCATTGTCAATGTACCTCGAAAACAAGCTCTTCATTTGAGATGCAGTAGTGTCTGTTGTACTACAATGTTTATAAAATAATAAACAAGAACCATTTTCCGCTTAACTAGTAGTTATGTTAGAAGCGATAATATAGATGCACTTTTATTCTCATTAAGGATCACAGAGTGCTAGAGTTTAGAAGCTGACAATGATCGCTTGCTTGTAAAGAATAGTGTAACACTATATAAAATATAAACAGTTCTTTACGTCAAGGACAGTGGCTGTCCTTTACTGACGTTCAAAAAGAAGACATTGACGACTTTCCAAGGTTTTTATTACTATAGTGCGCAAACCCTCAATTGCTCACGGTCATTTCTAAGAATGATGATGATGACAGTTTCAAATATTAATTCTAAAAATGAACTAGTTTTTGGGTTTTCTAATACAGTTGAGAATACATTCAACAATTTATCATACAAAGCAGTTAACAGAAATGCCACTTATGATAAAAAGTATGATGAGGGTAGTTGTAAATAAACGCGTGAACGTTCATTACCGTACACACCTTTATACAGATAACAAGAAATGCCACCGGTTATAAAAAGTATGAAGAGGGTAGTTGTAAATAAACACGGGAATGTTTCTTATCGTTCACACCCTTATCGTTCCCACAATCATAAATCCGGACATAAGTCGAGTACAATTCAGAGCCTATACAGGTAGCTATATGACATAGTGCCGCAACGCCAGTACTTTCACCAAATCTCCTTCTTTTTGTCTGACAAGTAAAGTCTTTTAGACAATGTACTCTTAAAACGGTCAGGCCAGTGAGTGAGCTAGACCCATACATTTGCGTGGACATATCCACTGATAGACAGTATCTTGATACTGAAGGCAACTTTGTGCAAGATATTGTGTTTTTGGTAGACGCTACCTTATTTATACTAACAACTATCTCACGCACGCAACATTCAAATTCGTGATGGAATGAGGGATTTCGTATCCCTGTTCTAATAATAGGCACTAAATTTTTAATGCGGGTGGGCAGCATTTATCTTATAATTCATTTCCATAATTATTCGTGGTACCCACCCTACAATTGTTAATCATTTTAAAGAACTTGTCTCGTCAATAAGAAGTTTTGTAGGTAGACTGAATAACTTATATGTATGTTAACCTTAGAGTCTTTCCTGCGATCTCATGAATCCAAAGGGTTCTTATATCTGCTACCGTTCACATATCATACAGTGTGGAAAATAGTAACTCTGGGTTAGACTATGTAGAATGTAATTCAGCTCGAGGGCTTCGGCTTGCTCTTAATTCACAATGACACCTCAACTAGCTGCTATACGCAATTTATAATTTGCCTACAAAAATATCAGCCAATCGATAAATTTATCAACCCGTCACGCTTATCAGCCCGAGTTTCTTACGATATTCTTATATGACTTTTGTCACAAGTACGGTTTATCAGAAGATTTCATTATTCCTTCAGCTAAATAGCTCCTTCTGAATGTTAATGTCTAACAAGAACAGAAACTCCGTCTATATAGATATCGAACCTCCCAAATCTTTTGTTGATAGGTATGCAATACACGAATCATATACATACATAGATATTGGTAAGACATTTATCAATAGGTACGCGATACCCTGCACTTTTTATTTTGATGCTTCTATTTCATAATAGTTAACCTTCCTGGAAGTTCTAGTCAATAGGTACGCGATACCCTGGACTTTTTATTTTCATCACTGTTGGAGGTGCACCACGATGCTTTTATAGTTAGCCTTGTTGTTGCGAGTAGGTACGCGATACCCTGGAATTCATCGCTGGTGGAGGTACACCACCACGATGAATTCCTTTATCCAAACAAGCAACCCTTTCTGAAGCTTATGTAAACATATTTATGTTGAATAAGACTCTTCATTCGAGAATAATGCTCATCACGTCCAAGACAATTTAAAGCTGAAAAATATTCGGTTCGCCCGAATTTTATATGTCATCGCAGCCGTGCGAGGGAGCGTAATAAACCCTGCGAGGGTTTTATTATATACTTGCAAGGAGATGACAATACGCCAGCCATTGTAGCCCTGCGAGGGCGTTAAAACAACACTGCGAGGGTTTTCATTCCTTGTCCAAGATAATCTAAAGCTGAAAAATATTCGGTGCGCCCGAATTTTATTTATGTCATCGCAGCCCTGCGAGGGTGCGTTATGAACCCTGCGAGGGTTTTATTATATATTTACTTGCAAGGAGATGACAATGCGCCAGCCATTGTAGCCCTGCGAGGGCGTTTAAACAACCCTGCGAGGGCGTTTAAACAACCCTGCAAGGGTTTTTATTCCTTGTCCAAGATAATCTAAAGCTGAAAAATATTCGGTGCGCCCGAATTTTATTTATGTCATCGCAGCCCTGCGAGGGTGCGTTATGAACCCTGCGAGGGTTTTATTATATATTTGCAAGATGACAATGCGCTAGCCGTTGTAGCCCTGCGAGGGCGTTAAAACAACCCTGCGAGGGTTTTTATTCCTTGTCCAAGATAATCTAAAACTGAAAAATATTCGGTGCGCCCGAATTTTATTTTTGTCATCGCAGCCCTGCGAGGGTGCGTTATGAACCCTGCGAGGGTTTTATTATATACTTACAAGGAGATGACAATGCGCCAGCCATTGTAGCCCTGCGAGGGCGTTAAAACAACCCTGCGGGGGTTTTTATTATTGCAAGAATGCACGAGGTGTTTTGCTTAAAAATCAAGGTACTTAGCTCATATTGAAGAATAGCAACATAGAACATATCAGTATTTATCCTTGAAATGTATCTTGTCAATCGTGGACTTAAGACACATGTTTATATTTGCATTTTCTACACTTCTGTTTGGTACAAAAACAATAGGCATTGAAATATGTATCTACCCGCTCCTGAAAAAAAAGTTATTTTCTTGCCAACCTAGATTAACACTCAGTGCCCTTGCAAAACCACCTGCTCTGTGCAATGGTTAGGCAGTGAATAGGTTAGACAACCTAGTAGATTAATCCACCCGACGACATTGCGTGTAGGCCACGTGTTATTTACACAAGTGTGCAGATACACTCAACATTGCATATTTTGTATATTCGCGTATAAATTACGGGCAGGAGACAACCAAACGTATCGTACATCGTACGCGTTGCCCACGTGGCTGCGTGGCCCAGAATAATCAAAACAACGATATTTTAAAGTACTCACGATGTTATTTCCATTACCATCCAATATTGACCTCCTTCCCCAGTTGTCTTTCAAGTCTCATTTTCACGACATCGGTCAGAATTTTGCATATTATATCGTGTTTACATCCTTGCTAGAAAAATAAGTATTTTAGCACATAGCAACATATAACCTCAAAATAAATTCGAACGAATCGAACGGAAAAACCGTTAATAGCTTACGTAGGAGTAATATAAGAAAAATTATGTCACTGGCACATGGGATGCCAGGTTGTAAAAAAGCTTCGGCTTTTGTCATTAAAACAAATATAACCACGTGCTTTCGAGCACAAATAATAAGAAAAATGTCACGGTCTTAGTGCAAGGTAGTAAAAAGGCGTATGCTTTCGTACTAACCATGCGACATGTGTGCGACTCGTGAGTCTCCAACAAAATATAAATAGAATGGACTCATTAGTCCAAAAACAAATTACGAAACTTATTTCGCAAATTTATTGAAAAAATGTGGGTATGTAGTGGTGTAGACAAAGAAAAATGTACTTACGCAGTAATGCAATTTTACACCAAACCTTTAGAATACTATGTGCACTTTGCAATAATCCTTGTATGCACTTTGAAATATTTTCTGGAATATTTCTTTAAAAGCGTGCTGCGTATTTGGTAGCACGTCTGTACTCGGCGGGAAACTAAACGCCAATGAAGAAAAAAGATGTCGGCGCTATAAGCGTACATCTGACGTAGCAGCCGGTGGCGGGAAGACACCGGATTGGCCAACTCCTCTTTGGACGAGGTTACTGATTGGCTAGTACTTTTTTACAGAAAGTCAAAGCCAATACTTATTTATATGGCGGGAAATGTTAGGCCTATCTCAGTTATATAAACGTTTACCAAGGTACAGTCAAATTAATAGATGCTGGAATGGAATAAGTAACAGGTAAGTATGCTCGTGTTTTCTTTAAAATAAGCAAATACACAAACGGGTAGGTAACATTTTTTATAAAATAAATAGGTAATGCTGGACAATCCATCCACACAGCATCATCTAGCCTCAAGCTAAGATGATTTTGTGTTATTGTTAGATGATTACATACTTAATACAATACATTACATAGATTAAGGACTATTGCTGATGACCGCAGATGGTCATGACAGCGTTGCGATCTTTCCGACCGAAGACAGTCGCTGACGAATAGTAGCTCTTTAGGTGTCGGATTTTGTGGAGGTACACTTAGGTAGGTCACTTAGGTAGAGTAGCTAGCTACAGCTTCTACAGCTACAGAGGAAAATTTTTATTGCGCGCCTTCTTGTGACGTTTAGTGTAATTTTACGGTTCAGCTCATGTCACGCCAGAGGTTGCTACATGCGTTTATCGCGCGAATATGGAACTACGCAAATTTTATATACCTATAAAAATGAGACGTAACGATGAAATCTCAACTTCATCGTCAAACCGAACTCAAGCCTCGAACGAATAAAACTTTAGCAACATCAAAAATTACAATCAAGGAATAGAAAAAAAATTAAGTAGAATATACAATTGAAACAATTAAACTAACTGCAGACGGTTACAAACGATCTAAAGGTAGCAATCGATCCATGTCAATCCCAGTTGGAAGAGTCCCCAAGACACTAATAAAATAAGAAAAAAGAATACCTGTCAAAAAGTTCGAAACCTCCTTGACCCAGAAGTTATAGCTTCCGGGGTCGTTCCCCTTGTACCAGATGACGCTGCTGGCGACCTCGGGAGGCATGGGGCGGAAGCCCAGCCCAGGGTTGGTGCCGATGATGCTGCTCTCAAGCTGCCACTTGGGCTGCCGCGCGTCCAGCAGTTGTAAGAACGTCCACATGCAGATCGCCACCAGGATGGCCAGGGCCAGGTAGAAGAGGAAGTAGAAGAGGCAGATTTTGGCTGGAAATAACGAAATGATCTATTTAGGAATCAGATATCAATGAATTTGTTTCTTTAGGATTACAAAATAAGCACTAGATAAGTCAAATTTATAAGGAATTAGACAAGTTTAATATAAACTGCATCTAATATTATGCAAAATTTTAGCACGATCCGTTTAGTAGTTTTAGTGCGAAAAAGAAAGAAACATCCAACAGTCTAAATGCTAAAAATACAGAAAAAAATCGTGATTTTGATAGCATATCTAACTAATTTTTGGCCAAATAGCTACTTAAAGTTGGAATCACTAATAAATAATGAAAATTACAAGCAAGGAATAGAAAAATTACAACTAGTATTTTACAATTGAAACCATTGAGCTAACTGCAGACGGTTGCAAACAGTCTAAAGGTAGCTCAATTGATCCATGTCAATACCAGTCGTCGCGTCCCCAAGACACTGGCTGCATTACCACGCTGTATGGCAATGCTGATGCGCTGAGCCAGATACTCACCAGCTCTCGGGTCACGCGTCGCATCGACCAGATGCTCAGATATTTTTTTAAAAACCCGGTGAGCCTCGGTACCCCACGGACCTAGGGTCTCGAATCCAAGGGGAGCAAATGCGTAGGTTCTGCTACTTAATGACTTTTCACTCTAATAATAATATCACGATAATGTGGATTAGCTTTTATACAGATTTGGTTTCTTTGAACCCAATTAATTAAATCCCTCCTTCACTTTGCTAATAAGATAGCGTGGGATTGTCTTATCCCGTTTGAACTAGCTAATTAGCTCTTATACAGATTTGGCTTCTTTGTTCCCATTTTATAATATCTCTCCAGACATTTTTTAATAAGATAGAGTGGTATTGTTTCATCCTGTTTGAACTAGCTAATTAGCTCTTATACAGATTTGGCTTCTTTGTCCCCATTTTATAAGATCTCTCCAGACATTTTTTAATAAGATAGAGTGGTATTGTCTTATCCGGTTGGAACTAGGCACGGGCGGTACAGTCGCGCGCAGGATGTGGCCCATGATCTCATTGTGTCAATTGTAGCGGGCACTTCCGGCCGCGATTGTACGCTCCTTGGCTGATGAGGAGCCAAGGTTCTGTCTGAGTGGACGGACTGACGAATGGAAGATTTACATGGATTTTGGTTGACTGTTGACTGGGTTGAGAGTTAATACTTTGCGGCTAAATGGTGCTGTTTGGATTGTCAAGCGAGTTATTTGCTATTCATTTAATAATGACAGATTTGACCAATACCCGCTACAGACACTCTAAATTAAGAACCTTTTACAATTGAACGACAACATAAATTTTCTATGACTCAAAAGTTTCTAGAGCTGCTTTAACGAACTTGTATGAATTCTAAAATAAGTTAATAATTTAAATAAGTACTTAAGGGGTTTTATAGAACGTAATGTTTCTAGAAAAGAGTTACCTAATTTAAGGTTACAGAAAAGGTACATCTTTCTGAATAGAGACCGGAATCGAAAAGCATTTTAGGTACTCACATTCTAAGTTTATAGTTTTTAAAGAAATGAAAGAGAAACATTTCTTTCAAAACAACGTGTGTGAAGCCACGTTCAGATACTAGTTCCCTTATAGAAATATGTGTTAGTGGTACCCGGTCACATTATCTCGAGACCTCGCTGGAATGCGAACCTATCGACTCCAGGGCTCGAGATAATGTGACCGGGTTGTAGATGAGGATACTCACACCAGCTGGTCGTGGTCCGCCCGAAGATCTGCCTGGTCTTAGGGTTCCACAGGAACTTCTTAACCTTCTCGATGCCCGTCACGTCGGGTTCCTCCTCCTTGTAGTACAGGTTGAACCTCTCTAGCGACGTCAGGTCCGACATGCGCTTTGACATCTTCTTCACTGTCATCTTGCCTGCTGATACTCCTGCAAAACATTTCAACAGCCAATTAGAACAGAATATCGTCATCAGGCTATATTGGTTATAGGCCTCCCCAAATGAGCGCCACAGCGCCCTGTCTATAGCTTGCCGCATCCAGCATCTGCCAGCAGTCTGCAGATCGTCATCCCACCTGGAGGGCGTCCTAAAACTACGTTGCCAAAGTCACGGTCTCCACTCAATAACACGTTTACTCCAACGGTTGTCGGTTCTTAGTGAGATATGGCCGGCCTACTGCTACTTCAGCTTGCTAATTCTTTGAGCTAAGGAATATCAATAGTTAAAAGTTGATATATGAATAAAATATAATACTCGAATAGAAATCATTTATTCATACAAGAACCAAAAACATGAAATAAAGTACAACACGTAACCTTCCAGGTCACCACTTACCACACCATCATCAGCATTAGTCTACACCTGTAACCGTTAAGTGCCTCCAGCTGATCATAGGTGTCCCTTATGCTGTTCCTTAGACAAAACGTTCCATGGTCACAGCCAGGTTATCCGCCAATCCTGCTTTATGAGGTTGTATACTCTAGGTAGCAGAGAAACAGAGACAAGGATTACTTAATAAATAGTAAAGGAGGAATAGAGATGCACTTACCTGCCTGTGGTCTAGTGAAGGGGCGCGCGGCTGGGGCACGCGTTCGAATGCGCGACTGCGCCCGCGCCGCCGCCGCACGCTCGCTGGGATAATGGACGGTGGCAACCAGGAATGAACCAGTTACTATGTGCCTAGGTATTTGAGTTATACAGGCAGCTGTGCTAGCTTATAGTTTGCTTACTTTTTTTTTACTTTTTTACTTAGGTATATATTGGTGTAAGGTGTAAAAAACGTACAAGCTCTGCTTAGTTTGGGACTATTTGATGCTGTGTGGATTGTCCAGAATAATTAGCTTAGAGCGATGGACCCGATAAAATGAAATTATTTTACTGGGAACTTGTGTGTCTACCCAGCGCTGGATTTCAATGCGAAATGTCAAATCCAGAGTCATGTTTACAGAAAAAAGGTACTTAAAAAGAAACTCAAAAATTCGATTCAAAATTATTTTTGTTGAGATAACATAACTGTTTATATGGAATCCAGGTACAAAAATTGATTATGGTAGTATCCTGTAAATTGTTTGCAACAATGTGCAGCTAGCTCTAATATTTTACCTAGAAATACTTACTTAGTTCTGATGTTTCTATTATTCTCTTGTACCTACTTCGTATTTCTTCTTTGTCAATAAAGATAACTTTGTGTTACTTCTGTATCATCTCACGTTTATCACCTTCAAAGTTTAATAACTCCGTATAAGGACTAAAAGGACGTGATAAAAGTGCACAAGGGTGGAAAATATTATGCATAGAGTTTGTTGTTGTTGTATAAGACCATCCAACCGCCCCCTCACGAGCAGTCTTCATTCACCTCGGCTCAATCAGCCTTATGTAATCATCTAATCTGGACCTTTACCTTGCCAGACGGAATAAATCTCTCTCAGTTTCCTAATGAACCAATATGAATTATGTCCAGTCCATTCAAAGGTTGCCTGAAAGAGATCACTTTTAGCGATAAAGCGGCCCTTTATTCCTACTTAGTCTTAGTTTGCAGTATTTTATGTATTATTCTCTTTCTTTGTGTGGTAGGTTTAAGTATAATAAAGAGTTTTCTATTCTATTCAATAGTCCAACATGATCGGATATGTAATCCTTGTCCTTAATATTATAAACGCGAAAGTTTTTGCATATGTAGGTATACTCCATATGTATACCTAGATGGATGTTTGTTCCTCTTTCGTTGAAACTACTTTACGGATCGCTGAAATTTAGAATAGACATACATACTTAGTTCTAGGCCTGAAATAAAACATAAGCTACTTTCTTCAAGTGATTAAAGCCTCGGGCAAGAAATTAAAATGTTTGTTGATTTTTTCTTCACTTGAACTTTTTGAAACTACTAGAAAGATGAAAAATCATAAAAAATCTTCGCCTCTTATAAGCCTACGTTATCAGGATATAGGATTAAAACCTCTCCATCATATTCTCTTTAACTATAGTCTTAAATTTGACTTGTTTAAGTACTTATTCTGTAAGCCTTAAGAAATAAAGATTACTGATTTACTTTCCATTCTAGACTGCCTCCTATGTCTATCAAACAAGCTAAGTGCAGTCTGTACTAGACTACCTACTATATAGGTGAGTCAGTGCATGACACATTATTCAATCAGAGTGTCTGTAGGACATTTACCATTATATAAATTAATTTTGGCCTCACTTTATTTCTTCATAGCCCTAAAGATAGGTTTTGAAATAAATCTTTATTAACAACGAAAATTACAAGCAAGGAATAGAAAAAATAAAACTAGTATTTACAATTGAAACCATTGAGCTAACTGCAGACAACCGTCTGCAAACAGTCTAAAGGTAGCTTAATTGATCCATGTCAATACCATTCGGAAGCGTCCCCAAGACACTGGCTGCATTACCGCGCTGTATGGCAATGCTGATGCGCTGAGCTAGATATTCACAGTTTTGATAAATAAATTACTTCTCATATTTTATTTTTAAACAAAAACAAAATATGCCGTTGTTTTATAGAAAACCTTGTTAGTTTTCTATGAAAAAAATAGTTTATCACATCAAAGATAATAAATAGTTTATCATGTTACAAGTGGGAACGAGCTCTAACTGTCATGGCACGTCATAGAATACATGATGTGAAGTTGTTTTCTTCAAGTTTTAGTAAGGGTACGTCATATCCACGTACATATCATCCGCGGACCAGTTTTTCGCGGATGAAATGAAATTTATTATATTGTTGAAACTGTGTACAAAAAGGTCTTAAAAGCTAGGTAGAACAACAGTTTATCAATTAATTATGGACGAACAATATTTAACTTATATACTTATTACTAATTAGCTAGGTTATTTATTGACATGATTATAATATTCTTTTATGTCATAAAAACATTTGACCAAGAGCCACCTTCGGAGTTTTGTCTTAAATTTACAAGTAGGCAGATCGGAATTTTGTTTAATATTTTTACGATCATGGTTGAGCAATTTTTACCACACAGTGCAGTTTTGTGTGAGGCCAATATAAGCCTAGTGGGTGGGATCTCTATTTTTGTTATAACCGAGTCATTTTTATCCTTTTATTGGTTAAAGATTGAAGAGTACTCTTTTACAAAACAACCGGTTTGGTGTTATGTATAAACAAGTTAAAGTTAGGAGATTATGTTTTTTAAAGAGAGGCTTGCATGACTCTAACTAAGGGGCCAACTCCATAAACAGCTCGTACACACTTTTTTTAATAATGAAAGCAAATGTACCCTAACCCGATTCTTGCTCCCTACAAAAGCAAAACCACAGATGTATGCTAGTTGCAGACGTACCATAAAACCAGTAGATGTGTACATCTTGGTGACGTGTCGTCGAACGGACGTGGTCCATTGGCGACGCTTCCCGGCGACCTCCAGTTGTCTAGCTGCTTGTTTAAGGACCAAGATCCAACCGTGCTGGGGTTTCTTGGCTTCTGTGTGGAGAACAGAGAGGGCGTTCTCTGTTTTTGGCAGTGAATCTCTGAGACCCTGTGAATACAGGTCATTTTGTCCTAGTGTAGGGAATAGGGCCAAAATTAAGGTACCTAGGTACATACCAGACATTTTCGTGTGTAAATAATAATAAATAATACTGGAACATCCACACAGCATCATCTAGCCCCAAGCTAAGCAGAGCTTGTGTTATGGGTACTAAATGACTGATATACTAATGTGTAATATAATGTAACTAAACTTAAGACTATGTAGGTGCTTATGCACTGATTTATATATATAGAGGTAGAAACGTTCAAGGATGCTACTAGATTAAGAGGATAACAAGAAAAATCATTTTTTTGCTTCTCAAATAAATGTTATATTCGTTTAAAAGTAAGACTTCATAATTCTCAAAGCCTTGAAAATAGATAAAGACCAAGTTCTCAACAAAAAAATAATCAGAATTGCTCTACCATATTTCATTTTAGTTATTAAAGTTCCTTACATAGATTTAGTCTCAGATATTCGCAGTTTGGTCTATTTTTTATACATATCTTATCATTAACAATAGCTACTAACGGGCAGCTTGTCCACATGAACACCATCTGAAGACTTGCATTTGGTAGACATAAGGATCGCTACAATGAATACATATTGCCAGTTTGTCTATAAAAGTTAATTGGTTGCCTTCTCGTAACACTACAGGTATAAATTACTAATAAACTTCTATTCATATTACACTAGTGACCCTCCCCGGCTTCGCACGGTTTTATTATACGTATAAACCTTCCTCTTGAATCACTCTATCTATTAAAAAACAGCATCAAAATCCGTTGCGTATTTTTAAAGATTTATATAATGCAAAGGGACATAGGGACAGAGAAAGCAACTTTGTTTTATACTATGTAGTGATAATAATATGGGTCTCTAGTCTCATCGATTTCTATGAAAATGACTCTAAGTTACTGATTCCTTTTTCAATTCTTTCCGTTATATTGCTGGTCCTAATAACATATTCAAAATACAATAACCAGATACAAAGGTGTATGTAGGTCTATACCTACAAAAAATGGAATGATGAAAAAAAAAAATGATGTGGGAATAATTATCGATGCCACAGAATACCCTATGGTATTCTGTGGCATCGATAATTATTCCCACTTCCTCAAATTACAAGAAGCATAATTTCCTCAAAGGTTCAACAAAGGGGTCACAGTTATAATTCACGTATTGTCAGATTGGCTGAGCGATGACGGCGTTCGATAATTTGTTGAAAAAGGACGAGAACACCTCGTGTGCGGCAGCGTCACTCATAATCGGAACGGACATCTGAGGTTTAGGGTTGGGAGCATTGTGGTCAGTTTTATTATCGATAGTCGATGAACTAGAAAATTGTCGATGAGAGCAATCGAGGTTATTTTGCGATTTTCTTTCACCTACTTAGTTTCACATCTCGCATCACTAGTTTCATAATTACTTAATTTGATAACCGGCCATTACTGCAAAAGGGTGCGAATATGAATCCCGCTTCGGACAACTGCTTCTATGATTTTCAGGTACCTATTTATTTTATTTGTTCAGGGTTTGAGTATAACCTTATTATGATTCTTTCTCTATGTCAGTCATACAAGCTCTGCATAATGATTTAGATTGATTGGACCAAATGGTATTTTCTAGAAAAGTCTATTAATAAATAATTGATGCTCTACGAAATACAGACAAAAACAAAAATTGGCTGAAACACAGCATTGAAATATTTCACGAACTTGTGTCTCTTTACTGTCTGTAAAATTATAATAATATCAATAAAAACAAGGTTTACTTTTTTTTACATTACTTGAAGAAGCAATCTAACAGCGAAAGATAAGATGACGCTGCTTCGTTTATTTATTTATTTAAATCGATTATTGAGAATGCTTTCTTTCGCTTACCCTTCTAAGTAAGCAAAAGCGAAAACTGTAGAGTGGTTAACCCACGAATTTTTCTGTAAGATCGGTTCTCTATACTAGTCTAGGGGTCACCTGTAGGGGTCTACATCTAGCGGCCAGTCCAGTTCACGACCGAAAAATCGATAAAAATCCGTTGCACATCACTATATCGTGCCAATTATAGCGGTACCTGAGCAAGGGGTGAGATAACTCGCGCACCGCTCTTCGATCACTGCCGATATGCGATTCATGATGCGTACCACTAGGGCTGCCATTATGGACATATTTTAATTTTTAATGAATTTATTATAGAATATTTTTTATTAATTATTTGGAATATTTAGTAAATTTCAATCAGGAAGTTTAAATTTTTCGTGTAATGGTAATAATAGATATCTACCTGATTAAAAAGTGGTCTCTTAGAGAAACAGAAAAAAGGTAGGTACATAAAATCTGTAATTGGTTTTTATTCACTCAAAACATGAAACTTTTTATTCAGTATAATTTTGAATAAAAATTCATCTAATATTTAAAACTTAGTTATATTATTATTCATACCACTTATTCTTATAACGCATAAATTTCCCATAGCAACAAGCTGAAACACCAAGAAATAAATGCAGCTTGACAGCCCTGACCAAAAATTAAATTCGGAGGCTGTGGTCGCACCGATAAATAATAAATTAGTAGTGCGCACCAGTGACTCGCAATGCATATAAAAGTGTGTCCTTGAGACGGTGCCCCAATCGTCAGCGGGACTCCATCGGTGCACCATGGCGGGATATCCAGGGGCTGTCGTTATTGTGAGTGGAACTTTGAACTCGTGCCTTAAAACCGAAATTTAAACAGAAAATTAGAATCGCATAGATCAATTTGCTTGTTTTTCCAGAAATAAATGAGGGAAATTAAAGAATAAAATCTTTTTTTATATATAAAAATCAAAAGATAATTATGTAGTTATTATTAGAAACCCTAGTTTCTTACCAAAAAAGCTTCAACCTTCTTACGTAAAAAAAACGTGATAACCTATCTACTATTTTCCTCCAGGTGCTGATTATCACCGTTCTCCAAACACCCCTCACTTCTGGAATCAAACCGCTCAACATCCCCGAAAAGATCATCGGAGGAGTCATCGACATCGTCCAGAACCACAAGAACAAGCCTAGCTCTCAAGCCTCCTTGCAGCAAAACAGCCAGCAGTCTCTCTCGGCGCATTGGAACGGAGGCAGCAACCAGCAGGGCTGGAATGCAGGAGCACAGAACGGTTTCCAAGCTCAGATCCAAGGCCAAGCTCAGTATGCCAATAACCTTGGAAGCTATGGAACTAGCGGCTCGGTGGCAGCTGGCGTTGGCGTCTCCGGTGGTAGTTATTTGGGAACGAACTCCCAATCAAGCCAAGGATCATACCCATCGAATGGTGGAACAGGACAGTACCAAAACCCACAGCAACCGTACCAGCCTTACCCGAACCAGTTCCAAACTCAAAACCAAGGGCAGTTCGGGAATCAGAACCAACAAGGGCAATATCAAAACCAGAACCAACAGCAAGGGTACTTTAATCAAAACCAGAATCAATTTCAAGGACAATCTCAGGCCAGCCAACAGCAATCAGGGAACTATGGATCTGGAAACTACCAGCAAGGACTGCAAGGTCAAACTGGTGGTGGTAACTACCAAGGTTCCACTGGTCAATTTCAAGGAGTGACCCAAGGTAACTACCAAACTGGTCAGAGTGGCAATTTCCAAGGTGGAACGAGCAGTACTCAACAAGGTAGCCAGGGTAGTAATTATCAAGGTGAACAAGCTAGTAATCATCAAGGAAGTCTCGGCGTTAACAACCAAATTGGACAATCAGGTAATTTTCAAACTGGTCAGAGTGGGAACTATCATGGTAGTCAGAACGGTAATTACCAAGGAAATCAAGGTGGTAACTATCATGGTGTTCAGAGTGGCAATTACCAGGGTAGTCTAGGTGGTAACTTTCAAGGTGGGCTATCCGGTAATTACCAAGGTGGTCAAAGTGGAAATTACCAAACTGGTCAAAACGGGAACTATCAAGGTATTCAAAATGGAAACTATCAGGGAGGACAGTCTGGTAACTATCAAGGACATACTGGTCAGAATAATATCCACCAAGGAAGTCAAAGCTCTACCCAAGGAAACTATCAAGGGAGCCAGAATACCGGTAGTTCTAGTCAAGGAAACTATCACCAAAGTCAGTCTACAGCCAGTTCAGGTCATTACGGTAGCCAGAGTACGAGCCAGGGAAGTTCACAGAATGGAAGTCACACCTCTGGCTTCCAGTCATCAAGCCATCAGTCGGGCACCGCTGGTCCCACGTGTATCTGCCAGACGTGGACCAAACCGCTGGAGAAGCCAGTATTGAGTGACGTACCGTTGATGACTACACCATTGAATGACATTCTACTTAGTGAACCAACGCCAGTCAAAGTGGAAAAGGAACCCGTTGGCAAAATAGACCCGAAATATCTGTTCTTATAATAGCAGACCGGTTTGAAAATATCATAGCATGATATTTTAATCAGGCACTTTAGTTTAAAGTTGATCTCTTTTGTATGAACCTTTTATAGCTCACATATTTATTGTTAGTCTGTTTTCTGTTCTATATAAGTGATAAGAAAATATATTTCTACTGCCATTTAATTAATTTTATTTTCTCTAAAAATCCACCTTTTTCAATTTAATTCATTGAAATTAATTTATTTGCTGTTCACACAACCAATTAAGATCTCAAATATAACATACATATTTAATAGGAATAGGAAATTATTTATCTATTGTAATATAATTTATGAAATACATTCATGCATTTACTGGTAAATTTAAAGTTTTTGATTGAATTTTAAAGTTACTAATATATTTACAAAAACTTATGATAGACAAATAATTTTACAACATAAACTCAAATAACTAAAATTTATTAATATCTACCTAATAAATACCGAATACCTAATTATCTAATTTTGAAAGTCTAACATCCATTTCCATGTTGAACAGGGCAACATTCTTTGCATAGGTAATCTGATTTAAGAGGCTCATAGCGATAAACTGCTCTCGAAGATAGCACAAGTCTGGATTGGGCCGACGACTGACAGTCTAAAATCAATTTCGTACAGTCCAACAACCCTAGAAAACTGTGATAAGGCAAAACGCTTACTGAGCTCTATAACATAGAGGCGAATTTTACTAACCCCTGATTATTTTGCAACCCTATTTCCCAGCCACTTCAACAAGAGCCCTCTCATTTCTCTCAAAAAGCGTTGTGGATGGACGCGGCTAGGGGTCATGGAAATTCGGCCGCGGTGGTGCGAAGTGGCAGCGTGCGCGCGCCGATTGCGTAATCGTTATGTAAGGGGGGTTGCAGGGGTAAGAGGGGCGCGGGGAGCGGGCCGTTGGGGCGAATCCACCGGCAATCGATTCCCAGCCGCAGTCCAATCTAGCTCTCGACCATGGCGGACAAGAACAAAGTTGTAGAGCAGTACTACACCCCACCACCTGACCTGGGGAAATGGGAGTCCTTCAGGATATTCTGCTGGAACTCCGAAACCGGGCAGTTCTTGGGCCGCACGGGATCGAGCTGGGGTAAGTCTTAGAAACTGAAACAAAGGAGTTATTTTGGAGGGAAAATCGATATCGGTTTTCCGGTCACCTGAATAGTTAATTAACCACAGTCATAAAGGAAGATTAGGGGAATATATTATGTTAGGCTTTTTATGTGAGGTTTCCTTCGTGCGATCGGAAATTAGGGCACAAGGTTTTGGTTATGTAACTGAAATTCATGACTGAAAACTCTGAGAGAAATGAAAATGTTTAAAGTTAAACATCATAATCCATGATTACGCGAACTCCTCTACACCCTCAAATTAATTAATAGTTATTTCCTGATAACATGTTATATCACATGATAAACTGTTTATAATGACCTAGTCGCAATAATATTATCTCAAAATTAAGTCATTGACTTTTTATCTCGCTATTGAAAATAAACTTAAAACAGGAAATGATTCGCTGATTTTAAAATCAACATGGCGGCCCAACCGCCAAACGAGTCACTATAGAGAAAAAACATTTAAGAGATTTTCAGAATCAGGCAAATTTCAGGTTTATTTGTCAGATCACTTAATAACCTCTGGAAATCTTATAATAAATCTATGATACACAATGTATTTTTGATGTAAATTGAGGGTATTCTGAAAAGTGAGGGCGGACTGCGCGCGCATCGTCCTTGTCAGATCGATCCAAGGACGGCCTCCGGAAATGCCTGAGATTGAAGAAGATTATTTTCAGAAGACAAGACACAGAAGACAAAAGAAGTCTTCAAAATCTTCATACTGTTCTCTGCCTCAATTCAAACTGGTCGAGCAGAATAAATCTTGCTTTATAGCTATCTTCAACTTCATGATTTGGCTCTGCGTCATTTTTGACCTTCTGTTCGATATATGAAAACTAATTTTGACAGACGTTTGACGTTTCTTGAAAACTTCATTCGGTTTTAAAGAAAGCAGTTTATAGCGGTACCTACTTCCAACTAATTAAGCCATGAGCCAATTAGGATTGCTGAAAGATTTCTCCAAATTTAGGTTCATTATTATGTAACAAGCTCCGGGCTTGCTCTATATTTTTTGTTACATTACTGACGACAATTAATTTAGTGAAAATTAGTTTCTGATATATATTCTCTACATTTTCAAAGATTCATTGCATAACATCGTTGATAAGAAAGCAACTCTTCACGGATTGTAGCTTCAAGACGACAAGAACACGATTTACAAGACCAGTACTTAGTACAACAAATGGGATTACTTCGTTACGATTGGTATACAGACAGTGAATCTGCTGATATCGATCACAAGTTGAAAAACATATATAAATATTTACTAGGTGACCCACTCGCGATTTCCTTGTCGTGGATATTAGCAGTCCCTGCCCGTGGTCCACCTGCATAGTACACCTGGTTATACCCCATTGACCCCATTTCAACTACCACAGAGTACCTACCTACGAATTTCCAAAGATCCGTTCTCAGCGGGTGTAGGTCCGTCCTAAAAGGAACCTCCATGCCAAATTTCAGCTTCGTGGCCCTTGTAGTTACAGAAATCTCTTGATGGTAATTTTTATTAATTATATCTTCAGCTAAAAATCTTTATTAACAACAAAAATTACAAGCAAGGAATAGAAAAATTATAACTAGTATTTACAATTGAAACCATTGAGCTAACTGCAGACGGTTGCAAACAGTCTAAAGTCAATTGATCCATGTCAATACTAGTCGGAAGCGTCCCCAAGACACTGGCTGCATTACCACGCTGTATGACAATGCTGATGCGCTGAGCCAGATATTCACCAGCTCTCGGGTCACGCGTCGCATCGACCAGACGCTCAGATAATTTTTTTCAGCTAAATCAATCACTGCTAGAGTCTGATAGAGTATAGCAAGGCAGTGAAAAAAAAAATTATATTAATAATAATAATGCAAATCTTCTAAATTGATTATTATACTCTCTAGACTCCTCAGTCCAGACGAATATTTTGATATCTTATAAATCAATTTAGAAGAATATCTATAGTATCTTTAAACCTAAATTAGTCTTAACCATGAGGGTGTTTTGAGGAAATTAGGCATAAAATAACCACCAAGAACACTTAAAACTCATAACTTTCACGAGTAAATACTTACACTAAGTTATTATATTTATGCATCAGATTTATGCACCTGCGATGTAACACAAAGTAATTGGGTCGAGGGTTCACGCAACCCCATGCTAAGGGAGCAGCGCCCCTGCTAGGGGGGCCTGTTGAATAACAAATGTTACTACTTGACCTAGGGCAATCTGCATTGAGATTTAAAAAACTTTAGCGATCCATGTATCCAAGAGTGGTGAGTGAGAGCGAGGCGAGATGTGGTGAAAAACTAGGCCTCATACATAAAATAAAATTGTCATGGAGCTTTGGGAAGAGCTTTTCTCAGAGTTTATCTACGCGTTAGAATTCGGAACATGAAAATCCGTAGAAGAACTAAATGACATAGCTGCGAAGGTAGGCCATGGACAGGCCATATAGCTCGCAGGACTATAATCGCTGCGATGTATAGGTTTGCGAGTGGCCACGATGCAATGCGAAACGAAGTGGGATGACTTCACACGTCGACAGACGAAATTGTAGCGGTCACAGGGAGTTGATGGATTGAGGCAAGGGAGCGGTATTCGTGACGTTGGGGAGGTCAGTGTTCAGCAGTGGATTTAGGTACACCAGCTGATGGTGATAATGATGAATCTATGCTTGGGTTTTTGCAGCCCCGCGACATTTAGAAACGACAACATTTGCTTATTTATAATTCCTTCTGATTAATCTAAGAATGCTAGCAAGGCCTCCACGCGCCCTTAAATACTCCTCGAGTGCACGCGCGGGCTACAGGCGAAGCCTATTTGGGTCTATTAATTCTACAAATAAGACAGAAAATTTGTAAAACACAGTATATAATTAACAAATATCTTTATTTTTATGACAACAAAATTTAGCTCATTAATTATAATTAGGAACACATTCAAAAACTTCTTATAAATCAATAAAAATTGAAAGGTTTGAGATCTCTCAGACTTGTTTTCATTTAGAAAGTTAATATTTATCATAATTAAGGTTTTTAATAACTTAATTGAACCAATAATCAAGGTTATAGGTAATAAATTACTTGTAGGCAAATATTCAAGTCACAAGATTGCCGGGTGTTCGCTACAAATGCACATCATACATTTGCTGCATTGCTAGGCACGTCTTCTCGTTCTTTCATCACCCTTGCTCTTGTTCCGGATCAATGGTGGGCAAATCCAAGCGGGCCACTTTCGCTCCATATCCTCTGGTACTCACCTTTCTTTTTGTTCAAAATATTATATGAAACAAATGTAAGAACAAAAATTATGATTTTACTGCAATTCTTGGGGTTCAGTTCATAAGTACGAAACTTTTATAATTATTCATAGTGAATTATACTTGTCTAAGTGCCTATGGTGCGCTCACAAAGTCGCACCTTGCATTCTAGAGCACAAAAGTCGTTCGTCCTTTGCTCTGTGGTTCGTCCAATAAAATGTTTTCGTCGCCGCCGCCGCGAAGTCTAAGCCGCTGAATAATTTATTTCCAGTACTTCCATGAATCATAAGCTATTTCCCATCGATTTCCCGCCAGACTACATAGCAACTAGGGTATTTCCGGAGCCACGCCCTGCTGCATCGAGCGCATGCCCTAGGTCATGGAGTGTGCGCTATAAACCTAGCCTAGACATGCGCACTAACTTACTACAAGATATTTTTAGACTGAACCTTTGAGCTTGATCTACCTATCCATACTTTTTTAAACCAAAATTAATCTTTGCCGCCTGGGAAAAGCAACACTTTTATATCCATTCTAATTAAGATCCGAAGAAGGTTAAAGTGGGTACTTCTCGTTAGGTAAAACGTAAGCGAATAATGTTTTTGAGCAGCGTTAATATTATTAAAGTTATAAAAATAGGATACTACAGGGCCTTGTTCTGAATCTGTGTCGAAGTGGCATCAGCTCGATAACTTCTGATAACGCTGAAGCACTAATTGTCACACCAATTGTTCTGACGCGAGGAGACGACATGTCACATTGTACCTAACTAGGCCTAATTGGAATAAACCTAGCATTGATTCGAATTACTTTGGCACCATTTGTTCCTCTGTAGGTCTGTATTAGTTCGTATTTCGGTTCGTTGATAAATGGAGATATTCATATTTGAAAATAGCTATAACTGAAGTCTTTGATCTCCATTTTGATTGTCTTTGATCTCCATTCAGATTGTCTTCAATCTTAGCAGATAGTATGCGTTTTTCTAACTTTTCACTTCGTGCTTTAGAAGTAGGTTTAAAATTAAAGTAAAGAGTGAATCAATTTATACTTCTTATTTGATACTAATACTTTGATAATTTACTAGTATATGAGTTTATTATGTCAGTTTAACATTAATAACCTTCAGTTATTGATCAATAACCTTCAGTTATTGATTTCTGATGACTGATTAACCTAGGTTAAAGTTTTTAGAGACTGTTAACGCGAGAATTCGTAAAGTCGGTCAGCGCTCCACGATTCTGTAGGAAACTCCTATTGCTGCCACTTGCCTGTAATTATGAGATCGATTCCACATCCGTTGGACTGTTTAGGGCTATGTTCGATGAATTTCAGTCTAGGTAACTTTCTGCAGTTTTTAGCCCAACTTCATTTGAAAATAATATTCAACTTTGTTCACAGCAAAAATCTTGCTTTTCTACGTGATCTTCTATGCCATCCTGGTGGGATTCTTCGCGGCGATGCTGGCCATCTTCTACCAGACCTTGGACGCTAAGATGCCCAAGTGGCAGCAGGAGGCCTCCTTGATCGGGAACAACCCTGGTACGCTCTAACTTATCTTATGCTTAGCAAGTAACTGAAAGTCCATTAAAAACAGGAGTACCTATAACCTAGAGCTTTACAATTCTTACCTTCTCTGGTCCGTCATCAAGACAAATCAATAATCAACCATACTCCGTTGACTTATGTTTGGATCTTCCTCGCAGGAATGGGCTTCAGGCCGCTGCCGGAGTCAGCCAACGTGGAGAGCACCCTGATCTACTACCGCGCCAACGACAAGGGCTCCGTGCTGAAGTGGGCCACCATCATCGATGAGTTCCTTGACCGTAAGTTATCACTTTCAAATACTTAATCAATCAGCAACAAACTGCATTTGTCTTCATCGTTCTTCACATTATGTCACAAAGTTTTATAGAGCTCGTTTATTTCCAGCAGGCTTTTGTTTTTATAGAAGTGGAAAAGTATGCCACATACAAGAGTCGGTAGTTTACACGAGCAAACTCTAGTTACGTTACCTTTAATAGTCAAAACATTTTGCCTCATTGTTACGGAAATAGTTTTATTAGACAATACGTCACACTACACATAATAAAATTAATAAAAACTAGGTACTTACTATAACCAACTTACAATAAACATACAATATAAAATAGGTAAGGACGGAGAGACTAAGACAACAGAAACATAATAACTAAATCTTTAAACTTAGCTTTTCACAAATCACATTCCTTTCAGAGGTAAAATTACTGCCTAAATAGCTTTATTAACCCTGACTGATCACTATTCTACTGCTTTCAGAATACCGTAAAAAGGGCACGGGTCAGACCGAGACAGCTGGTGCGGAGAACCGCGTCCCCTGCTCGCCCAACAACGGACAGAACCAGCTAGGAGAGAAGCAAGTTTGCGACGTCCCTGTCGACGACTTCAACCCTTGCACCCCCGCCAATCAGTACAACTATGAAGCTGGAGGCCCTTGCGTGTTCTTGAAACTCAACAAGGTGATTGACATGATTTCATGATGGTTCTATCGACCAATCGTCATGACTTTTCTATCGAATAAGGTTGTACTGTTGTAATGATGATCTCACGGGTAATTGATTGATAGATCCTCAGAAGAGGGTCATTCTGTCATCAGGTCATTGTCACTAGTAAAATAAAATATCTGTAAACGACGTAATCTTGCATTTGCAACGATATAACTGAAAGTATGATGTTTGTATCCTTCCAGATTTTCAACTGGACACCATTGCCTTACAACAACACTGAAGGTCTTCCTGAGAAGATGCCTGAGGATCTGAAGCAGCACATCAAGATGGTGGTATGTATAATTTACTTATACCTCTACATAGTCAAATTGTAAGCGGTGAACAAATGACAATCATGGATTTCAATTTAAAAAGAGATCATATGGCTTAACAAATAGGTCCAACAATGGATTGGTTACCTACTCAGAGTCTTCTTTTGGAATTTTTTTAACTGTCAAACTGTAAACGTTGAACAAACAGCGATCACTGATTTCAATGTAAAAAGAGATCATATGACCCAACCAATAGGTCCAACAATTGATTGGTTACTCATGTCTTTTTTTAAAATTTTACACAGTCTAGTTTTACGTCACTGTCGCTCAGCAATCAATTGATCATGTTTTAAAATTCCTTTCCAGTCCGGCAAGCCCGACGCCAACACCGTGTGGGTGTCCTGTGAGGGTGAGAACCCTGCTGACGTGGAGAACATCGGGCCCGTGCAGTACATCCCCCGGCGAGGCTTCCCCGCCTACTACTACCCCTTCACCAACAAGGAGGGGTATCTCAGCCCTCTGGTCGCTGTGCTTTTCGAGAAGCCCAGGAGTGAGTACACTTCTTCTATCTATCTTAAGAGCACATCATATGAATGACAGGGATTACACGGATGATAGGGCTGGAAAAGGCCTCTCAACCCTTCCTTTATTCACGAAGGTGTTAGTTCAGATGTGATATCAGTCTTAACTAAAATGCATTAAAAGAGATTGTGTATGAAATGGAAAGATTTCACGTCACTGTGAAATCAGAATAGCTTTGTATGACAATATAATAAAAGAAACTTCTTAGAGTAAGTTTGTTGAGCGTTCGAACGAGAAAGGGTACTCTTCTTATGGAGTGATGAATACCTACTAAAGAATTGAATTTTATTTTCCAGCGGGCGTCCTGATCAACATCGAGTGTAAAGCGTGGGCGAAGAACATCCAGTACGACCGCTACGAGCGGCGCGGCTCCGTGCACTTTGAGCTGATGGTAGATCGCAACTAAGCACCAGGCTCGGCCGCGCCAGCACACGCGGCTCTGCTGGCGCTGGTCGCCGCAACACTCACGAGCATACTGCCAAATAGTCTAGATCTCTGTTGGTTGGTGGTCACCGGTGAGGGTTATCCGCTTTGAATGAGTGTGTTGGAGTGAATGAGTAGGTAATTTTAATCCATTGTTCTCAGTGTATAAAGGGAGGGGTAGGGAGGGAGTCAGCTAGTCGCAGTGGCCGGCGGTGGTGTCGCCGGCAGTTTTAGCAACAGCCACATAGTCGGCGTTTATTAATATTCGTTTTAGAATAAGCCTCAGGGCGAATTAAGTTATTTTCACGCTTAAAAGTTATGAAATTTTAAATTATTCATGTTTACTACAAAATTAAACGTTTTCTGGAGATGTCAATAAACACGCAATAGTTGGTTCAACTTTAGGATATCCTGTGTTTTATTTAATCCCTTCCCCTGATCCAATTCGTTTAACGTTTCATCTTTTTCATTTAGGTTTGCAGGAAGGTATACTGCATACTATTAGAAAACGTATCACAATTTTAGCAAGACATTAGGTACCTACTTTACCTAGCAATCCAGAGTTACTATCTGTGATAGAGTCAAGAAGTTGTATTCTGTATTTTGAAACTAAAAAGTTTGAAATAGATAGGTAGTTAATAGCCATAGTATAGTTGACGACCGATGTGGCGCGGTGGGCGTAGGTCCGCCTGCGACGCAGGAGGTTGCGGGTTCGATTCCCGCCTCGGAACAAATTTGTGCATTATCTGCAGAAATTTGTTCCGTTGGTCTGGGTGTTTACTATATAAAATAAAAAATATCTATTCAGTCATCTAGTACCCATAACACAAGCTCTGCTTAGCTTGGGGCTAGATGATGCTGTGTGGACTGTCCGGAATTATTTATTATAGATAAACTCAGAATACTCTCAATAATTGGGACACTGTGACATGATTCTTAGGTAATTGGAATATAAAGAAAATTCTTAAAAGTGACTCTATCCTTATTATATTTTTCTTTGTCCCTAATTGTTATTTACCTGTTCCACACCCTTTTTTCGAAACTATCAATGCCTGAAATAATATAAGAGCCATCTGGTTTCAATCCTGAAACCAAGCGAAAACCCCTCGAGATCAAAGACTCATTAATTCTACGCTTTGAAAAGAGATGTCACTAGCATAGTCTGCAACCCTGCATTTTGAAGCGCATGTTGTGTCACGCGATTTCTTAGAACTAAATGTGGGGAGACTCAGGTTCGTATGCGTCTTAGTCCAAAACTAATGCAACCAAATATCGCAACAAATTGTGCGACACAAGACGCGCTTTATAATCACGGCAGCTGTTTGTTAAATAAAGGTAACTTCTTTAATAGTGTGGCATTTACATCATGATTAAATTTAAATTGATTCCAATTACAAAAAACAAAATAATTCGTTGCTTGTTGTTTTTTTTTCTTTTGTTTTCATTCGTACTCGAAGTTCAGGAAATATCTGAGTTGACCAGCTGATCCGAAAAAAGTATGGTTTGCTGAAAATCTGTGTTCTTTCCGTTGAGCCATGGCCATGTATGCCATGCCTTGTAGTGCTGAAACGACATAATTATGCAGATACAGAGGCTGCAACACATACCTAGGTACACATAACTGCAATGTTTCCTCAGTAGATGGAGCTGATGTCACTACAGTAAGTAGGAAGTCCGAAAGATTTTTCAGCGGTCGGTAACTTGACCTAGTGGTCCAAAGGGCAGCGCTTTCTGTAACTGACTGAGGGTGGTTGGGGGTTGAAGATCCGTCCATTAAGAATTAAGTACATGACATCTTATTTGATTTCTTACAAGACGAAACGCTTTTAAAAATTAAACACTCCTATTATAAATATTTATGAACGGGTATTTAACGCGTTTATTTACCTATTTTTCCCGACGTTTCGACAGGTTTACACACTGCCGTGGTCACGGGATGACTGGAGTAACTGGAGCTACCGCCTCTGCGAAACGGAGTCAGCTGAATTTTCAACTACCCGCATTTCTTCTTCATTGATAGGATGACGACACACAACACTAACAGTGTCCGCAACGCATTGAGAAACCGGCCTACGAGTACACTTAGCTATAACTGGATTCCACGAGGCAGAGAGTCTGAAACCGTCTTCACGATTGAAATTGGGATATTTCTTAATTTCAATCGCTTCCCGAAATCACTTGCGGTTTATGTAGTTAAATCCAGTGGTTGGGTCCTGAGTCTACTATGTGCTCGGCTATTGCAGACTTGTTTACTTGTCGATTTTTTACCGCTGCTATGTGTTCTTTAACACGTTCAGCGACCGTGCGTTTAGTCTGGCCTATGTAGGAACGCCCGCAGCTGCAATCGATTTTGTAAACACCAGGAACTTGCAATAGTACAACGTCTTTAGGTGTTCGTAGACACTTCGCCATCTTCGTGAGAGGATTGTAAATCGACTTGACACAAAAAACACAAACACGTACATAAATATTTACAATGTGATTTTTCGAACCTTGATCAAACGAAATGTGCAAATACACGACACATATTTATCGATAAAAACCGAGATAAAAAAAAAATTATGTTATTTTTTTTAAACACAAGTCAAGTACAGATATCAACAGGAATCTCAACTGATTTAATCTAAATGGCAGAAAGTACCTAATTTAAATGGTGAATAACATGACAACGGAAAGAGATAGACCCCCAGTTTTTGAAGGATTTGTAGAATAAATTATGAAGTTTAATACAACATGCAAAAAAGTACACCTTAATTACCCAGTTTTAAAGTTACAGAGAAAAAATAAAATAAAAATAGTTTTTTTTGTCTTATTTCTAAAAAAATACTGTTTTTACTACGCTTATGTATCGTATTTGTATTTTTTATTTATTTTATTAGCTAGGTAAACTATCTAGCTTTCAAATGAGACTACTTCGAATAAAATACACCATTTACTCAAAAAGAAACGAAGAAAAAACCAGTCTTCATTTTAAAAAATATTAAAACTGCTTTGTTTTTGAGATAAATAACATATAATTTTTTTTATCCCGATTTTTACCGATAAATATGTGTCGTGTATCCGCACATTTCTTTTGATCAAGGTTCGAAAAATCACATTGTATAATAATGTGTTCTGATCGCGTAAGTTTAAAAAACTTAAACACGCCTACATAGGTTGGTAGGTAGGGTTAGAGATCGTATAACCACCAATATGATTGAAACAGTTACAGACTTGCAAACAATCTAGGGCTCAACTGATTAATATCGATACCAATCGTAACCGTCCCCAAAACACTAAAAACATTACCGCTTGCTGTTTCGCAACTATTCTGGAAAAAATATTTCATCGACTTGTCGATGCGTCGCGTGACTCGAGAGCTGCTGTGCTATTACGCTAAAATCGCCCATCCAAATTGATATTCTTGCGCCATTTCAATGGCCATCGCGCGCGTCCTTTCCATACGATTTCAAATTACGAAGGCCATTAAAAGGGCTTTCTTATGTCAGTTTTGTTTCATAAGTAATTTTTTTTTCAAAACTGACCTAAGAAATCCCTTCTAATGGATTCGTAATTTGAAATTGTATGGAAAGGACGCGCGCGATGGCCATTGAAATGGCGCAAGAATATCAATTTGGATGGGTGGTTTTAGCGTAATAGCACAGCTGGTGAGTATCTGGCTCAGCGCATCAGCATTGCCATACAGCGGGGGAATGCAGCCAGTGTCTTGGGGACGCGACTGGTAATGACATGGATTTGTTTAGCTACTTCTAGACTGTTTGCAACCGTCTGTAGTAAGCTCAATTGTTTCAATTGTACTAAATACAGACATAGTAATTTTAATTTGTTTGTATTGTTTGATTGTTATTTGTTTATTTGTTATTAGAGATTTTCAAACATCATCTAAATTATTACCTAAGGATTTATTTAAAATGTATTGTTTTTGTTTGATTTCAAATATTCGGCATTTTATTCTTCTTTTACAAATAGTATTCATGCCTAGATATGGTTTTTTATTTTTCATTATTAATCCTTCGCCAAATAATATAACCAAAACAAAAGGACATCCCTTCGGTTTATTTAGTCATTGGTATTGACCAAGTATATGGAGATCGATATTTCTTTGGCATCACTTCCATGTAGGTTTTGGCAAAAAATTATATTTTGCAAACTAGGTACATCAAAGGACAAGGAACTATAAATAGGTCATTGATGGCATAGCGGGGGTGAAACGGAACTGTTGTTAATCCATGGCGCGACAGAGCGGCGCCGGGGGTTGCAAATATTACGCGAACGGGGGATGGAGGGATGTTTTGGTCCTGTGTGTCATGTACTAGTGGTAGGGTATTTTGGCGATCAACATTTTATTTTCGTCTTTAAATAGTATTTTTCGCAGTGACTGTTCTTATCAACGTACGAAAGTTATTCTTCTGTCGTACCTTGTACTTGTCTTTTAAAATTCGGTTTTCTCTGGGCTAAAACTTAGGCTGGCTTAGGCTGGTTTTCGTGGCTAAAACTTAACTAACTATAGTAAAGTTTTTGCTCTAAAACTTTATATAAAGTAGAGTTTTAGGCATTTGCTCAACTCTCTTTGATTGACCTTGGCTTTTATAGTTTACAATAAAATTGGCAGGGTATTTGGATCGACATTTTATATAACAGTCTTTTGGTTTCGCAGAGTGACTTTTCTCATAAACATAACGAGAGTTAGGTATTTTACCGTCGTACATTGTACGTGTCGTTAAAAACTGTTTTTTTCCAAACTCAATCTCTTCCTTTACCCATGAAATTCCTTTTATAAAGAACCAGTTTTTTCCAGAATTAGCTTAACTCTATTCGATTGCCCTTGTCTTTAATAGTTTACAATAAAAGGTCTATCTTAGTAGCTATCCTCAGTGCGCTTTCTAAGCGTCGCTTTTGGCTACGGAAATATTTTGTTTTTGTCATTTGACACGCACTAAAGACCCTTATTTACAGGATACGTTACTTACTGACACGGTGTGATTACTGTACTTTTATTATAATAACTAGCAACCCGCCCAGGTCTAGCACGGTTTAATTATACGTATAAACCTTCCTCTTGAATATATTCCTCGTGGTAATGCAGCCAGTGTCTTGGGGACGCTTCCGACTGGTATTGACATGGATCAATTGAGCTACCTTTAGACTGTTTGCAACCGTCTGCAGTTAGCTCAATGGTTTCAATTGTAAATACTAATTGTAATTTTTCTATTCCTTGCTTGTAATTTTCGTTGTTAATAAATATTAAAAATCCTCTTGAATCACTCTATCTATTAAGAAAAAACGCATCAAAATCCGTTGCGTCGTTTTAAAGATTTAAGCATTCAAAGTGACATAGGGATGTAGGGACATAGGGACAGAGAAAGCGACTTTGTTTTATACTATGTAGTGATAATAAAAGTATGACATGAACCTCCACCATCAACAACGGGAGCACTTGATTGCCAATCTATAAAAGCTAATAATGGTAGCATATTCTCTATCTATATCTCTAGTATCTATATTTACAACTACTAAAGTTTCTATATTAACTACTACTATAGTATCTATTGTTATGTGGTATCAGCATATCACTGCAACAATTTGTGTTGATTTGCACCCCTCCGTGCCGGCGCCGCGTAGACGCGCCAGAGCGGGTAGGTACTTTCTCTCTCACCCCACACAGTGACCCAGTCGCAAGACTCTGAGATCGCTTTTTGGCTGATTCATAGGTTTTTGGATGTAATTAGATGTTGGTGGTTTTGGTTTAGGAGTACGAAACGATATTATGAAAATCGCAAGGCCTTTTCGCTGATCGTCTCAATAATCCGCTGTGTATATTAATTACTAGGTATAGTTATTAACAGGGCGCTATGGCGCTCATTAGGGGAGCCCTATGTCCAGCAGTGGACTAATATAGGCTGATGATGATGATGATGATAGTTATTAACTGCTCTAACCAATAAATGAATAGATCAAAATAATATTCTGGACAGTCCACACAGCATCATCTAGCCCCAAGTAAAATAGAGCTAGCTATATATGGGAACTAGATGACTAATATAACTACCTTATACATATCATAAATAGTTTTTTTTATTTAATATAGAGCATCCATAATACTGAAAAAATATATGCTCCTAAAAATTATCTCACTGCGGGACTAGAACCCGCAACCTCCATCCATAGACAAGAAATATTTTTTTAGGATTTTCTACATTCATGTTGAAGATTTGCGGGACATATAGTAATCCCTCGGATATAATCAGTATTTATTGGACCACTCCAGGATGTAGGTATCCTAAACTACCATACAATAATAAAAATCTACTAAAAAAAATCGGTGAAAATGCCTAATGATGTTTTTCATCGATTTCTCCCTCGATTTTGATGTGCCTTTAGTAGTACCTAGTGATACTTGCATTACATACAGCTGAAAACAACAACTTCTCCTTTCAAAGTCGGTTAAAGAGACTGAAATGAACTGAAAAAACGAAGTGAAAATGAATAACAACTGACTAAGTGGGTTGTAACCTACCCATAGAGATACATATACATATAAGTGCTATAGGATACAAAGTGTTTTTTTTTCAAATCATTTATTTGTAAAGGGTTTGTTCAGTGATTTGAACATGCCAATTACCACCCTGATACAAAGTCTACAACCGCCAGCCCGCTAATAAAGGTTGATCACGTCACCTGCAACCTTTGTTTACTCGAGTCTATAAAGCTATCATAGTATTTCTACGTCGTATGACATCAGCGTCGCAAGTCGTAAGAGGCTGCGCGGCGCCGCCGTGACGCCAGGCGTAGCGACGCCAGGGGAGACTTGGACGATAGTGTACATTGCTGGCTGAACTCTGTCGGCTCATCCTTACTAATATTTTCTACGAATATATTATATCTTATAACACAAAACATATGATTATGTACTTATTTATAATTTTAGTCATAAGTTATTTTGAATAAATTATTATTATTTAAGACTCGCCTCGCGGTTACACCCGCGTAATTCCCGTTCCCGTGGGAAATCTGGCATAAAATATGTGTTATTCCAGACTATAATCTATCTCTGTGCCAAGTTTCATCCATTTTGGTTCAGTAGTTTTTGCATGAAAGAGTAACAAACATCCATCCATTCGTCAGTCCATACATAAAAAACTTTCGCGTTTATAATATTAAGCAGGATGCGAAAGTTTGGATGTATGAATGTTTCTTACTCTTTCACGCAAAAACTACTTAAGAATCGGGCCGATTTGGAAAAGACGTAGTTTTAGCCTCGGAATGAAATAGTCTGCTTTTGATCCTACAAATCAGTTTCCATGAGATATAAATAGTCTTGAAACGTTTCCATAGAAATAAATACTAGTAATTTATAATTTATTTGTATATTTCCAAGTGGACTTCCAGTAAATACCAATTTGTCCAAGAGACATGAATAACATAAGAGAAAAAAATATGCACATAGGTTCATAATTTACATTACATATCTCCTCGACCGCATCCTGATTCATAATAGAACAGCTTATTGTTGAAATACAAGAATAAGATGTAGTTACAATAAGAGTCAGTAAATAAGTTTACTATCAATAGTTTTTATATTGAGTTCCTAAATATTTTGTCAAAAAAGAAGAAAAAGTATACAATTTTGAAATAATAATAATTAAATAATACAAAACCACGACACCATAATTATGTTATACGAATAAGAAATACTAAGTAATACAAATTAATAAAATTTTCGTTGTTAATAAAGCAAGAGTTTTCTCTTACAATTTTTTTAAAGTAATACAAATATGTAGGTACATGTCCACCCCTCAATGAAAATTATTGTAAAACCAGCAATGTACCCATACATCGTATTTGCCACCCTATCCCCTATTTCCCCTGAACGCTGCGTTATTCCCGTTCATCCTCTCTCGCAGTACAGACGTTATAATAAACTACTGAGAACTTAATTATAAATCACCTTTTAAAAGTCGGTTATAAAAAGCTTTTATAAATAACCATGGGTGTTGATAAAAGAACGGTGAAGATCATAGCTATTGTGTTGGTGGTGCTTCTCGTTATAGGTGAGATATTTATGGATAATTAGATATAATTAACGCTCGGCGAAGATTTAGACAGTGACGTCATTTAATTAGTACCTGTATACTTATAGAGCTATCAGAAATCAAAACCTTTATTTAGGCTTTTAAAATAAGCACTTAGACAAATCAAATTTTAAATAAATAATATACACCAGTTCAAGAATTGTAGCAAGTAATTAAAATGGAAATAAAATTTTGAACAACACGATTTCGTTACTATTTTTTTCAAAATAATTTATGTCATGAATTATTCTAACTTGGCTTTTGGGTATTTTCTTTTGCTAAAGTTATGATGGAAAGAAACTTACATATATTCGCGTTCATGGTCAACGTTTATTGAATTTATCTTAGAGAAGGTGGGATCATTTATAATAATAATAAAATAATGCTGGACAATCCACACTATACAGCATCATCTAGCCCCAAACTAAGCAGAGCTTGTGTTATGGTTACTAAATTACTAATACACTTAATACAATACATAGATAGATTTTTTTTATTTTACATAGAAAACACCCAGAACCCCAGAAGAAACATTTGCAGATCGTATAAACATTTGTCCCAAGGCGGGAATCAAACCCGCAACCTCCTACGTCGTAGGCGAACCTTCGACCGCCATTGGGGTTTTGACAATAAAACAAAACAGAAATATAATTTATTTTCTCTTCACAAAATTTCTATACAAAAGGTTCTTGATTGTGTCAATAGAAAGGTAACTAACTAATAAATACAACAAAGGAATGAAAACGAGTATTCTAAGAAGTCTTTTGAGTCGTTTATGAAGCATTTTAAATGTTAAGTATTTATGAAATTGTGGGTAACTATAAAGAGCCATCGAGCAAACAATAAAGAATCCTGTTTTGGTCAGTCTTTTAAATTGAAAAGAGATTTTAGTATTGATTTGAAAAGAACATTTATTTGACTGTGATTTGAATCCAATTTTGCGTAATCAATGAAAGGCAATGTTCGTAGCTCCTGAGTCTACAGCGTAGCAATAGCGGCGTAGCACCGTAGGCTTTCGTAGCATTCCTGCGTAGAGCCTCTACGAAAAATTAATAGACCACTTTTTTTTTTTTTTAGTGAGTAACTACATCAACTTTATTATCAACGAAAATTACTAATTTTGATTTCTCGATAGAAAGATATTTTTATTAAAGACTAGCTGCGCCCCGCAGCGTCGCCCGCGGGGAAATTTATTTATTTGTCAAATATCATATTTTTCTCGCCGTAAAAACCATCCTTGACCTTCAACGAACATTTTAAAAAAAGATTTGGCCAAATTGGTCCAGGCGTTGTTGAGTTATGCGCTTACCAACACATTTTGCGATTCATTTTTATATTATAGATGTTTATTGACATGGATCAATTGAACTACCTTTAGACTATTTGCAACCGTCTGCAGTTAGCTCAATGGTTTCAATGTTAAATACTAGTTGTAATTTTTCTATTCCTTTCTTGTAATTTTCGTTGTTAATAAAGTATTAAACAAGTTTTCTCGATCGTTTAATTATTGTCAGAAAGGTGTTTTAGAAGCCATGTCAGGAAATGTTTGTTTAAAGAAAAAGAGCATTACATTCATTATTTCTCCCTGGAATACACTCTCAGCAAAGACTTTAAACAGTAGCATGATGTCAGAACCGCGCCTTTCATTTCTAAAAGAACATTTTAACTGGAGGTACAGTCTACGACAAAGACATCAAACTCAAGACAAAAAAGAAAGCTCATCAGTTCTCATCATTAAAAGACATGTTTAGGTACACCGAAATTTTAAATATTTGCAGTACTTTTATTATACACTAGCTGGTGCCCGCGACTTCGTCTGCGCATGATTAGTATTTGGAGTACTCGCGATTTTACTTGCGTAATTCCCTTTCCCGTGGGATTTACGGGATAAAATAAAGCCTATTTTTTATTCCGGCTTATAATCTATCTCTGTGCCAAATTTCATAAGGATCCGTTCAGCAGTTTTTGCGTGAAAGAGTAACAAACATCCATCCATCTATCAATCTATCCATTCATACTTACAAACTTTCGCGTTTATCAGTTCAATTCAGTTTGGTTTCTCCTGGGCTATACGGATTTTCAAAAATTTCTCACAGCATCTGAACGACGCGCAACGCGTCGTTCAGATGCTGTGAGAAATTTTTGAAAACCCGTATAGCCCAGGGGAACCAAACTGAATTCCGGGATAAAATGTATCCCATGTCCAATCGTCCCGAGTTCCATTCTAATTCATTCAATTCCGTCGTTATGCGTGGTTAAAGAATTTTTCTTTCACCCTCTCTCCCAGGGGAACCTTACCGAATTCCGGGATAAAAAGTATCCCATGTCCTTCCTTGTACTACGAACTCAAATCGTCCCGAGTTTCAATCCAACTCATTCAGCAGTTTCGGCGTGAAGCGTGGTTAAAGAATTTTTCTTTCACCCTCTCTCCCAGGGGAACCTTACTGAATTCCGGGATAAAAAGTATCCTATGTCCTTCCTCGTAGTATGACCTATAATCATGCCGAGTTTCATTTCAATCCATCAAGTAGTTTCGGCGTGATGCGCGTTTACGATACAGACAGACAGACAGACAGACAGACAGACAGACAGACAGACAGACAGACATGAATGAAAAAAATTACAGTTTTGGCTTGAGTATCGATAATAGAGTGCCCTCCAAAAAAAATTTTCAAAATATCTTCAATGTACAGAATTTGACCTGTTACAGTTTTATTATAAGTATATAGATTTAGTAAGTATGTTTCCGAGTTTTTTATCTTACGTACCTAACTGTTTTATGCTTGCACAATAAATATGAACATCGTAGGTACAGTTCTGAACTAAACGTAAAGCTTTTGTTAGCAAACATGACATTTATAAGGTTTCATAGATAGGCTTTAAGTCGACCTACTTACTGGTACACTGTGGAATAGGACAATGCTCTGCTCAGCATTCCCGTACCTGATGGGTAGATTTTATAACTATCTCTACACAATCCACCTTTATTAGAAATTTTCGGCAAAAAATGTACAAAATGAAAGCTTGAATATTAAAATACATACATAAATACATAAACAGGATCCGTTACGAGCGAGTGCAACTCGGGCATTTATGAGGGTTTCGAAATTTTGTCTGTAAATAAATATACTACAGTTATGTTCATTTACCAGGTTGAGACTTCACAATTTGATGAATATGTTAAGGCGCAAACCGCACCTAAAGTGGCGCCCCCACTTATTTTATCATATACGATGCTAATTGTCTATTTTAGGAAGAGATACGAAAACAGCGTTTGGTGGCCACCAAAGGCAACTTCTTTGAGACAAAATAAAACTACTACAGATGCATTAAAAATAGCTTATGATAGGTTTAACAAACTGTAAGAAAATGATGAATTTTGAAAATTACGGAATTATAAGATAAAATAAGTGGGGGTGCTGTTTGCGCCTAAAGCGGTTTGGACTGGGCGTTGTCTCCGAAAAATAACTTTTTCTTTTATACTTATATTAAGACTAGTGACTCGCCCCGGCTTCGCACGGTTTTATTATACTTACTTATAAACCTACCTCTTGAATTGCTCTATCTATTAAAAAATTGCATCCAAATCCGTTGCGTCGTTTTAAAGATTTAAGCATTCAAAGGGACTAGGGACATGGCTAGGTGGGATGACGATCTGCGAAAGACTGTTGGCAGATGCTGGATGCGTCAAGCTGAAGACAGGGCGCTATGGCACTCATTAGGGGAGGCCGATGATGATGATGATGAGGGACATGGGGACATAGGGACAGAGAAAGCGACTTTGTTTTATACTATGTAGTGATTAAGATTATGTTTTTTGAACTACATTTTCACAGGCGGCATCATCGGCCTGGTGCTCGGCCTGGTGCTAACTCGACCCTACGTCGGTAAGTGACTGAAGTCTTTTTTATTTCTGATTTCTCTACACAATTCATTTTTTTTGCTTCCTAAACTAATAAACAATTAGTACCTACATATTTCACAATATTATCTATACATGCTGAAAACACTTTTTTCAAAACGAAACGTGCCAATGCGCGAGAGAGACCTATTAATCTATTCATAAAATATTTATTTGCTAAGAGTACTTTGACGAAACGTGCCAATGCGCGAGACCAATTAATCTATTTATAAAATATTTTTTTATATTTGCTAAATGTACCTACTTTGAAGCTTCGTTAAAATAATTTTAATTAAACCTAAACAAACAATAACCCCCACATAATGATGCCATATATGGCGCTCATTAGGAGAGGCCTATGTCCAGCAGTGGACTATTATAGGCTGGTGATGATGATGAAACAATAGGTACAATCTATCTGATTCTGAATACCACTTTTCAAGCACAATAAAGTCTTTCAATTCAAAGTGGTACTAACCTTACGTTTCATTGTGTTTTGAAAGCAATGCTCCAAAAGTTCAATTGTTTTATTTCTACGAACTAACAGACAAAGAGGCAAACCACAAGCCTTAATTATGACCTAAGGCCAGAAGACATAATAATTAAGATAGACGGGAGGAATTGATCAGATGGCATGACTGGATGGAATGGCCTGATACAGAGCAGGCCTATATCCAGCAGTGGGTACTCTAGCACTGAGTAGATAGATACAGGACTCAGTTGTCACCCAAAATTAAACCTACGGATGATAGTGAGGAGGTCTACATCCAGCAATGTTTGCTCTAGGTCTGAGTAAATTGATACTCATAGAACCTAACAACCTAACCTGAAAAGGGTTGTGGTTTGTTCGGGGTTGTGTGGTAGATGTTAATGGTGAAACTGCCCTTTTGTGGTTGGTATTTTGAAGGTGGTCAAGGAAAGTATGGTTTGGTACGGACTATATTCACTTGACACACATTATTTATGGTTAATTAGGCTATTGCCACCAACATAAAGTAGACTAGGAATGGTATGAAATGGTTGAAATGGTTTCGTTTAAACCCGTGACGTTGGCGGTCGATCGCGGACTGATTAATATTTTGGTAATCGCGAGCAAATACGCATTCATTGCAAGCGCAGCTGAAATGCATATTTGCTGCGTGGTCGGTTAACCCGAACATGACTCATTTGTCATCCAATTTACAAGATTCGGTGAGAAGTGTATTTAATTCCTATATCCTCAGAGTTGGAAGTGTGGCCCCGTTCAGACGAGTATAACTACAACCAGCCCGTGATCCAGTTCCGACATGGCGACGCCGGCAGCTGGCACCCCTGGTACAAGCGCATCAACGACTTCCTCAGGGGTTAGTGCCTTACTCAGAATAAAAATAAAATCATGCAGGTAAACTAGAGACTACAAAAGATGGAAAAAAGAAAAAGTTGGAAAAAGAAAATTATGGTTGTTTACAATATGCAACAATAAATTAATTTAAACTTCAACTACCGACTCACACACACAAATTATTATATAACTCCTATTACCTATGCACAAAACATGCCTACATAGGAGAGAGGACTCTATCAGCAATCGTTTTCAGGAGGTTCTTAATTTTCCAGACTCTGCGCGCATCAGAGAGGCGGTTTTTTGCGGTGAATAACCGTAAACCTGTCTACTTGGTACTCCGCAAACATCCCAGATGTACTACAGTAGCGGGGAAATCCATCATCCTGAAAACACTGTTGTATTGTATAAGCAGGGTCTCCAACGGTTCTTAGTACACCTAACCTACATGTTTCCCGTTTAGAAGCACTGGCAGTAAGCCTTAAAAAGGGTTATCTTCCTCTTCGCTACAACGGGAGAACCTGCAAATCAACATATTTCCTAGAACCGCCAGAGCCATATTTTCTCTAAGGTTTTCAGCGACATTATGTCCAAGATACTTTAACGATGGAACTTTTTAGATGTTCATGCCTTCAAGGCTAATGCTAGGAAAACTTTCAGCATGATTGCCGGCGGCCTTAAAGACAATGTGTTCACATTTCTATAGGTTACAGCGGAGTCCGTGAGAAGCAGCATATCTAGAGCAGACCTTTAACATTTCCTCAACTGAGATCGCAGTCGGCCCCAGCAGCACCATATACCATCTGCTTAGCTGATGTTATCCGTACAGATACCATCCACGCTACAGCCGAAACGCATACTACTGCTTAGTTCGACTATGACCTCATTTATGTACAAACCAATGTCGCTGGTATGATCAGTTCTCACGATTGTTCCTCCTGCAGACTACGAGACCTCTGTCCCGGAGGACCCGCCGCGCGCGCCGTGCTCCACACACAACTACCGCGACCAGGTGATGCGCTCCGACTCGTGCGCCATGGCGATGCGCATGTGGGGGCCCTGCACCGCCGACAATTACTACGGATACGTGGACGGAGCGCCCTGCGTCTTCCTCAGGCTGTCGCATGTAAGACAGAACACTCTTCTTCGTCATCAGCCTAGATTATTCCACTGCTGGACATAGGCCTCCCATAATGAGCGCCATAGCGCCCTGTCTTCAGCTTGCCGCATCCAGCATCTGCCAGCTGCCATCTGGACACTGTTTATTGTACAGAATAATATACAGGGTGCACCAAACAGTGACATTATAGAAATATTATGACTGACCTCCGGGACTTGAAATTTCAGGCATGCATGTTTCCCATTGCATGTTTGTTCCCCGATTATACTCTGTTTTAAAATTTAAACTAAAAAAAATATATACTTCACCCACGGTATTATATGTTTCCCGACTCCTCTCCAAAATCGGGGAACAGACATGGGGTATTTTCGGGTAGCCACGGGAGAGAGGCATTGTGGAGGCATTCATTTTTTATGGTGACATTGTTAGGTCCAACTGTATCCATCTATCCCTATCCCACATTTATCTGCAGAATGAAGCCGAGGAAATAATTTACTCTAACAATTCTACTAAATTATGTAACAAGGCATTTCTGTAAAACCTGCACTATAACGCAGATTTCGGCACAGATAGATATGATTATCTATTTATTTTCCCTCAGATCCACTACTGGGTACCCGAGCCCTACAATATGACGTCACCACTGCCCCTGCCGAACGACATGCCGGAGCAAATGAAGAGTCTCATGGTAAGAACTAAGGTATTCTATATCAGTAGGTACCTAACACCTTGCGGGCGGTACGACGGAGTAGCTACAGCAGGTGCAAATCTTTCTTGTGCGTCAGTTGACAATGAACGTGAGAAGGTATTAAGCCATCATTATGGTCCATTCAGTATTTCCAGCGTCCAGCACGACAATACAGCAGGTGGAAATCTTCCTGAAGTGTGTTGGTGGCAATGAAATTGAGAAGGTACTAAAACATCATCATTATCGTCCATTCTGTGCTTCCAGCTACAGCGTCCAACATACCAGTAGGTACAGCAATTGGAAATCTTCCTTGTGCGTCGATGACAATAAAATAAAAAAGGTATACTAGACATCATGATGGTCCATTCTGTGTTCCAGCTACAGCGTCCAGCGCACCAATACGGCGACTACATCTGGGTGTCCTGCGAAGGCGAGTTCAACGCGGACAAAGAGAACATAGGGCCCATCAACCTCATCCCCTACCCCGGGTTCCCCGCCAGCCGCCTGCACACCGCCGACCGGATCCCATACTCGTCACGGAACATGCCGGACCAGGTTCATAGCCCGGTGATCGCGGTGCACTTCGAGAATCCTCGACGTAAGTGGAACCTTGCTGATTGATAACACACCGATAAATGTCATTTCTTCTCCCAATAAGAACAGATGGGTATCTTTGCTTAGACGGAGATGAAGTGAGGGAGAGATTCATTCAACCTGAAATCAAGACAATTATATCGTCGCAATCGTAGAAAAGAGGCGGATCTGATTTTTGGCTATTTTCGTTTTATTCTATAAATCGGCTAAGAATTACCTAGAAAATCTATCACTTTGATTTTTTTTTCAATATTTGTTTTATTTGCGAAGATATTCAGTAGAAAAAAGGCGGATTTGAAACTTGGATCGCAGTAAAATGACGTATGAATTGATGCGCCACTTTAAGGCGCTGACTTCTGCCCCCGCCACCCTCCCTCGCGCGACGGATCGTACGTACCGGCAGTGTTCTATGCAGAGCTAGGGCAATTGGTAGAATAACAGCACTATTCTTTCCTAAATTTGTTACTAAAGCTTAATTTTTAATTGACGATAAAATAACGTAGTTATGTCGTCAAAACAAATATTTATTTCGCTGAAAAGAAAAAAAAAACTAGTGAAACTGCTAAAGAAACGGAAATATAAAATAATTTTATGTTTACTAGTAAGTGCGACCAGCATAAAAAATCGGAAGAGCCCGTAAGCACTGCACCAGGTATGAATTTACTGTATTTATTATTCACTTTTAGGTGCCTTGTATTAATCTATAGCTAACTTTTGAAGTAAACTATAGTTTTATTAGCCCATCCGCGGAACAATAGCGGTATGCCACTTCCAACGTTCTACTTGGGAGTTCGAATAAGTAATTTTTATGTACCCTGAAAATAGTTTTATTGTTATTGTGATCAAGTTTATAAGTTCATACAATGAAGATCCATCTTTTTTAATCGTTGCAATTTTTGGTGTCGTAAAATACAGTGCGGCATTTTTTCACGGACTCTAGATGGCAAATAGTTGGCGTTTGGTACAATCCGCCTTTTTATTACGGATAAGGGCCAGTCGTATTTACATAACCGTCTATATACTTGGGAGAGATTTTTAAAACCGTCGTTTTAATTACAATTTTTCCTTATTATTTTCGCAGTTGAGCTTAAAAACTTTTTAAATTAAACTGTAATAAGTACATTTTCTTTTAATAGTTGGTACACTTTCTCATAAATTACCTATGAATTTATTAAAAAAAAATTTGCAGAGGAACGTTGTTCGTCACCCAAACCACCAGGAGAAGAATCAATTTAACCTGAGCAAAATATGCATGAAGTGATGTTTCTTTTCAGAAAATAAATGACAATGACGATGATGTATTGGCGCGACTACAGAATTAGACTATCAAAACAAATCATATGCAGCAGCTCCCGTGATAAGCCATTTTGCCCCGAAAACTAAAATATTTGAAATTTTAACTTCCGTCGCATCACCTACAGCTGCTGAAAATCCCCGAATTATGCCGCTGAACACCAATGTCTGCCAAACAGGAACAGGTATTACCCCTGTGACGAGTTTATTAAAGATAATTTTATGCCTACCATTTTCTATTACTCGATTCACAGATGCCATTGACTACAATTTATAATGAATTAACTGACTGTTTTATTTTTTATACTCCAGAAGATTGGAAGTTATACTAATTCAATGGGCTATAACTTACAATCCGTATGAAGGTAGAGAAGTTATTTAAAATTAGTGTTTAAAGAGACTCAGACTTTAAAGAGCTGCTGCAGAACAAAATTGGACATAAATCACGGTGAAACACTCGCATCGAATAAAATAGTAGAATGAAAAATTTATAAAAGAATGTGATAATGTTTGAGAAAATCGAGCCTATCAAAACACGGTACAAATACATTATAACCCACTTTTGACAGTAGTCCCATGATAGTTGGGGAGGCTCATTGTGTGGAATGATACATGCGTCGACAAAAATGCACCTTCCCATCTTCCAAGGACATCCACGAGGGCTGGTGTAGCGGCAGATTTGGCTGAGGACCTCAATATGCAGGTCTCGACAGAACCTACGCATTTGTTGCCTTTGGAATCGATTCCCTAGGTCTGTGGGGTACCGAGGCTCTCCGGGTTTTTTAAATTATCTGAGCGTCTGATTGATGACGAGTGACCCGAGAGCTGGTAAATATCTGTCGTAGCGCATCAGCATTGCCATACAGCGTGGTATTGCAGCCAGTGTCTTGGGGACGCTTCAGACTGGACGAGAGATCGATTGAGTTACCATTAGACTGTTTGCAACCGTCTGCTGAATTTTATCAATTGTACATACTATTTATAATGTTTTCTATTTATTGATTGTAATTATCGTCATTAAAGGTGATTTACTAATATTTGAACCCATGATTGTATGACTTTACTTTGAAACTGGAATAATACCTGCCATGTTTTTATTAACAAAATAAACATTACTTGAATGGTTGCTGATTAAATGCCTACTACCTAATGTCCTACTTTGTTAAGAAAGGCTCTTAAAATAGTTCGATAAATAAGTAGGCAGGTGCCTATTTTGATACCAATTTTAACTTTCAAGACTGCCTTAAAGTTTTAGCATTTATGACATTTACATTCATTCATTTTATATTTCAGACATTCCTAATAAAACTGGCTGTAGGTAGAGTTGAAACCACTTTAGATGCTTTGTTGATAATTTAACACTATTAAAAAAAAAAATATCCGTGAGTACCTCCTGTTTTTATATTTGGGTGTAAAACACTTAAATATAATACTTTTAAAATATAAAAAAAAATATTGTCTTATTCCATGTCATCACATAGGCCAAATTATTCGATTGCAATTCCCCAAAACAACGACGGATAATACACTGCGCCTTAATTATGGAATCATAGCTCCGTAGTAAAACGTTGCAATAATACATTCGTCACTTGAGTGTCCGCAGAGTAATGACGCATGTGACTTTTTACAAAAATTAGACATAATAAAGATTAAATACATAGATCATATTGTAAAAGATTATACAAAAAGCAATTGGTGAAAATTTTACGCTGATCGGACAAGCCGTTTCCAAAATATGACAAAAAATCCAATTTAAACTCTTTAAAATGCTCTCCTGTAAAGTTGGTAAAATGCACATCCGTCTCTTTGCTACGATTGCGACGATATATCCGTTATTTATCACGTACCTACCTTCTGTTTGTTTCCCCTACGTTTCCATCGCGTTACAGCGATAATGGTCATGGGGCGACTGACTGTGTTCCCCAGATTAATAATATAGTACTAGTATTCGTCTTGAGAATCAGGAATGACCGAGTTCATAGTGCGACACACTAACACTGACCGTGTCTGACTGCAGTACAATCTGGCCACAACGCAGACACTTATAAGACTGTAGCGACCTCTAGCATAGCGTGAGCTGAACCACAAAATTAAATGACACAACATAAATTCTGAATGCAAAAAGTAGATCACGTGACCCATAATCTTAGATCGCGCAAACGCTGGTCCCAACAACATCTGACCTACATAAAACTATTCGACATCAACTGTGGGTCATAAAACCGCGGTTACAGGGAAGATCTTCCCCTGTAACTATTTGGGGGAATATCATCTTTACCCCCAAAGAAGACTATGATTCCAGCAGTCAATAGTGTAAAATGTTCTGTTAAAGTATGTTTGTTTTTGCAGGTGGGCTGTTGATCAGCGTGGAGTGTCGCATCTGGACGCGCGACATTGTCTATGACCGGTCGAGTCGCTATGGACGCGCGCGCTTCGAAATTTTCGTAGAATAGACCACTTAAAAATACCTATTTAGGAGTGTTTCGTGTTCTGTCATTGTGTCTGATCAATGTTTAGGGCTTTGTGGCCTGATGAGGTACAGCTTAGCCACCTTCCGTAGATTACAGATTACTATCTAAGTATATCAAAGTGACTTTCACTTACCTATATTTAAGTTTAAATATTGTACAAAATTAAAAGCGGTATTCCACAACACGATATTCAGGGCCCGGTAGTTAGGGCGGCGATTAGGGAGCAAGGCTTGCCGGGTCCGTCCGGTTGCCGCTCTAAATCTTATTACACTACTCTTAGTTAGGGTAAGGGTCCCTGAATATCGTGTAGTGGAATTATTTATATTCATAGGTTGAGTCTTTCGTGTTGGCGCGAGATTAAAATTTGTTTTTGTAGTTTTATTTTTTCTGCGTTCTACGAGAAATAAAATAAACTTAAGTGCCCAAACGATTCCCAGATACCTACCCCAAAAATAGGTACCTACTTACCTAAGTACCAATGGATCGATAGACCGTATAATAATAAATTACCTACCTACATAACGCTTTCTTTTACATAAACTTAATTATGTTAGTATTACTAAGGTATATTAAAACACTTAGGTTCAATTTAAGGGCATTACAATATCGTTTAAAATATACTACATACTTACTTAATTTAAGAAAGATTTCTAATTATCTTATCTTACATAATAATATAATAAATGGAAAGTCTGTGTGAATTTTTGTTATTTATGTACTAATCTCCGTATCTACTTAAGTTATTTAAATGAAATTTGGTATGTAGATTAGATAGTTTATGACCTAGAATAACACATAAGATATTAAAATTTGGAAATTTTAAGCTCTGAGGGGTTTAAATAGGTAGGTAAAGTTTGTGTGGAAAATTATTAATCGTTGGTTTGATTCACTCAAAACTCGGTATATATAAACTGGGTTCGGTTCGTTATCCCCCGGTCCCGTTTCCCCCCCGGTTCGTTATCCCCCGATTTGGTTTAGCCACGATAAATTTGATAAGAAGCAATTTTTGATGAAAAGTACAGGCAGGTAGAAATGTGTTCAACTTGATTAATGTAAATGTAAATGTTGGATGTTTTTTATTTTGAATAAGTACCTGCATATAAGTACCTACCTAGAATATTTTTACTAGCGAAGCGAAGTAAATAATTAAACACATATTTTATTTTTTCGAAACTACCCCCCTAGGAGGGTGCAATAAATTTCTGAAATTTAGAAAATAAATTTCCGACGAAGCCGTGGGGCGCATCTAGTTTGTAATAAAGTCTTTTTGTTTACTTTTGCTACAATCTTTGTTATCTATGTTGTGATATGTATACTACACTTAAAAATAAAAACAAAACTAACGAACTGTCAATTTACTCACCTAACGTCACCTAAGTACCTATCCTAGCAGTTTTGTTTTATTTTATTCCTACTTACCCTAAATATAGGTAGGTAAGTAGTTATACCTAGTAACTACATAGTTTTAAACATAGTCGTTTTCTCTGACCCTATGTCCCTATGTATGCTTAATTCTTTATTATTTAAACTACGCAACGGATTTTGATGCGGTTTTTTTAATAGATAGATTGATTCAAGAGGAAGGTTTATACTTAATAAAAACGTGCGAAGCCGGGGCGGGTCGCTAGTGTAAGCTAAAAGGGATGTTAATCAGCGAAAGATTGCAGATAGAGTACCTACCCCTACATTTCACTGTACTGGTGAGGTGTTTGTAATAAAACAGAAGAACTCTCGGAGTGGACCAAGGAACATACCCTAGTGGACTGACTTTTATTTTAAGATATGAAATGACCCTATCTAAACCCGTGCGTTCTCGTCAGCGCGATTTAGCGCTGGGCTCTTTTTACTAGCGACGACGACGTCTCCCTTAGAAATAAAGGTACCACAATGCTTACGTCCTAGACTGAACCATAAGAATAGACAATAACAGAGTAGAATGGAAACTTCGCTCCGAACGCGTTCAAGGTCACGATATTAGCCTACGCGATTCTGCACGTTAAACGTGCAGTGGGCGGGCCCATTCAGTAGGGCTGTCACAGCCGGCGTAGCCGCACGCGGATTTTAATATTTATACAAGTGAGGTACCTACCTCTATAATATGGCGTCACGATCAAGTTATTGTGGTGTGACAATAACTCAAAAACGAAGACAAATTTAAGTTTTTTTAGATTGCTAAAAGATAATGATAATTTATACCCTATGTAAGTAATATTTTCTAAATATTTTTGTTTTTGTAGGTTCCTATCTAACTAATTAGGTAGGTACCTAATCAAAGGAACGTGAACATCGGTCGTTGAATTTTTCTCACTCGCTTCGCCTTGCGACGCGACGGCGGCGGGGCGCGGCGGTATAGTGCAGTAGGAACCCTGGCAAAACGCCTGAACGACAGAGGGGCGTAACAAGATGAAGGGGGAAGTAGGTATATAAATGTCGGCGTTTGGGACTAGATCAAAGAAGAGTCGCTTCTAGTTATTATTTATTCTTATGACTGAACATTACTAGCGCCATCTAGTGCTACTAGAGCTGGCTGGACACGGCAAGTAGAATACACGGCGCTATGGGCAAATTGGGCAATGTCCAGCCGTGGACTAAGTACTAGACTAGGCATTACTAGGTATAGTTTGGTGATGATGATAATGGGATAGATCTATATATTAAGTTTTCAGGTAGAAACTGTAGTAGGTAGGTAGGCAGGTACCTACTCGTATCTGATCCTTCATTATTCTTTAAATCTTAGGCTAGATTCACCATACGAACCTACCGACCTACGTATTGTGAATCCAGCTTTCAGCTAGTAGTAGGTACTTTGAAGTGTCTAATTTGACGCCAAATGAAAAACCATTGAAAATGAGCTATAATACTACCCGGGTAGGTAGGTACCTATCTACCTAATTTTATGGTTTAATATTTATATATTTGCGGTAAGCGCCATCTATTCAGTCTAGACGTAAATTTAAGCAGGTAGATTATGACTACCTAAGCCATTTCCTATGAACTTTTTATATCTACCTTATTTTATATGTATAGCAAATGGCTGAGCCATTCTATAAAAGGTGAAAGTTTCGCAGTGGCTGTCTCCAACACAGGTAAGAACTACCCCCAACTATGAAATTTCGATTGTGGTTTCTTTGGCTGGTAACAGGTAGTAAAGGCAGTAAAGGTAAAGTAAAATAGTACCTTAAATTCGTTAAAGTTGACGACGAAGAAGAAGACACATTGAGAGTGCGCGGTATGTGAGCGCGTGGTGGTAGCAACTGCTCAGGCGGGTGCGTGTGAGACAGGGCGCTTCGTCTATTTCAATCTACCCATTATAGGTCAAATAAAAAGTACCAATGATTTTTTATTTTGTTTATGTTTTCTTATTTAAATATGTACTAAGAAACACAAAACACAAGAAAATTTTGAGAAACTGTTTTTTTCATGAAATTGGTGGATTCGATTGGGGACACTGACCTCTTACGTATAAAAATTTTCGACACAAGCCTTTGCGACAGTCAGTGTTTATAGGCACTTCTTACACTACCAATAAGCTTTTGAATGGAAAAGCACACACCGCAGCTAGTTTCCAATTATTTCAGGATAATATCCAACTGCATCTTGGAAAAGGCCATAAAATATTGATGCAGCCTGACGCACTTTTCTTGGTTGACCTTGTGTAAATAGTCCGTGCGATATGGCAACCGAATCTGAGTTGATCCATAGGATTATCAATTACATATAAACTCCTAGCATTAGAAACAGCCACGTATAACATATTAGTAAATAAACCCACTACCACTTTTTGCCATGTAAAGCATGGAAAAGACTGGTCAAGTTCATTCACACATCCATTATTTTTGTTGTATGTTCGAAATAAATATGGTATCGCCACGTGTTTTCTCTCTCTCTTTATTGAACACTATCGCTTCACTGATTCGTCAATAGAGATACAGGCATAAAACACTCCCCACTGTAAAAAAATCTCGATAAGTTTGTCTGCCAGTTAGACCACTTTGAACAGTTTGTCGTTCGATGTTGATGTAGTCGTTTTCAACAAGATGGAGGTTTCTTTTTATATCGCGAAACTGATGTACAAAAAGCTAGACATAGCTTTGATGACCATTTAACAATACTCTTCCAGTTACAAATTTCGGAAGTATTCTCAACAGTTGAACAGTATGAAGGGACACATTTCCGTCAAGTTGGATTAGGATTTGAAGCGGATTTCCGGGTAGCAACCTGTCGTCTTCATTTTGATACTTACCAGTAGTTCAATATCACTTTCTTCTCTACCACTATCCTGTCAGTTCATAAATACCCCAGTAGTACCAGGTATGGCGACATGCAACACGTCGCCATATATTCATGGGCACCTTCCACTTCATCAGTAACGCACTTGGATCAGGTGATATAATATCCGAGTCACATTCATCATCATAGCGGTCCGGTAAAATGATTTCAATAGCTTCTCCAAGCCCCTTTAGCTTTTTGAGTCTCGTTTCTTTATTGCAAAGAATCTAAAAAAATAACATTTATTTTACTCATGTATGTGGTCATTGGACCCGCACGAGGACGGTAAGATTTAAATGACTCTAGTTTTATTTGAGTTGTAAATAATAAAAAGTATTTTTGCTTACAACTTACTCAGATATGTATTTTATAAGTTTGAAATAAAAGATACAACTTATAAGCAGCGACTACTTAAAAAAAATCATAATCATTCACTTACCTCCACTGCGTTTCGATTACTAAACTTCAACAAATATTTTTTTTCAAAAAATATGCAACTACCCGCAAAACATTGATCAATAAACTTAAATAGGGTTGTTCAGGCGATTTTCCTTCTTGTCGGATATCTATCGGCATCTAGTTAGTTCCTATAAATTATAACTAGATGTCGCTAGTAAAAGTGGACGAAGGCTAGATCGCGCTGATGAGAACGCACGGTTGTTGGGTATAAGGTGCCAGTGATTTTTGTTTTATTGAGCTCGGTAGAACGGTTGGTTGTCTTAGGCTTGCAATAAAGTACCTTTGCCAAGTTCTAAGCGCCGTTTTATTTGGGTTCCAACATTTTGGTCCCTACGAGCGGATTTACCGCCTCCTACGGAGTAGCGGGAGTTTTTGGCAAGTTCGACTAAACGGGTCGCTTGCTCAGGAGCCCACCGATTGGGTGGGATTGAAGTAGCCAGTCCGAAGGACGTTGCTGCGGCCGCTGGATTGCTTGCCAGCATACAAGGTCAGCGCGCGTGCTTCGGAGTTGTGCTGGAGAAGTTGCTGTCGGCGCTGGGCCGTCACTGCTGGCCTCTGCTGGCCGACTGCGCTGGGCCATCGCTGCTGGCCGACGCTGGGCCATCGCTGCTGGCCACTGCTGGCCGACGCTGGGCCATCGCTGCTGGCCACTGCTGGCCGACGCTGGGCCATCGCTGCTGCCCACTACTGACCGACGCTGGGCCATCGTTGCTGGCCACTGCTGGCCACTGCTGGCCGACGCTCGGCCGCCGCTGCTGGGCGCTGCTGGGCGCTGCTGGCCGCTGCTGGGCTGCCGTCGCCGGCGCTGGACGACGTTGCCGTGACATCGTGGAGGCGCTAGGGGACGCCACAGTGGTTTGTGAAGTGAAATCGTGAGTACATTTTTGTTTTTGAAGTGAGTGTTCTGGATAAAAAGAAGATAGACTTTTTGCAAAATTTTGGACTATTAACTTAGAATAATTTCAGTTAGGATTTGTGTGCATGTTTAGCTGTAAGTCAATAACTCTGTTGAGACGGGGAATCCATGCCCAATTTTCGAATTTTGGTTTCAAACTGTAAAGACTTGTAAAATTTTAAATTTTTAACTTGGACTTAGAAAAATTATTAACTTTTTGGACTTAGAAAAATTCTGATAAAATGGAACCTCTGTATAATTTGCAGTATGATGCTAGGTCGCGTATTGAAAAGGCTAAAACTAACTTAAAGAAATCGCCCAAAACTCGATTATCGTCTTCTTACATTGAGGCGCGATTAGATTCTTTAGAAAGCACTTGGATTAGTTTTACTAAGGTCCATGACCAGATTGTTTTAAAGAAAACTGAATCCAATGCTAGAGATAGGTACTTTTTAGAGGATTTTTTCGGGATAACTGAAGAAATATACCTGGATTATAAATGTGAGCTAAAGGATTTGTTAAGTTCATTTAGCACCAAAGTCTCAACAGAGAGTCCTACTGAAAATGTCAATGTTAGCAGTAAATATAACTATTTTAAGTTACCAAAAATCTCCTTACCTGTCTTCACGGGTGATTACGCTCAATGGCCCACGTTTAAAGATTTATTTCTCTCGGTCATTCACAACAATGAAGGTTTGGAGGATGTGCAAAAGATGCACTATTTAAAAGGGTTGTTGTCGGGAGAAGCGGAACAGCTGGTGAGAAACCTTTCCATCACATCTGCCAACTATGCGGAGTGTTGGAAAGCGTTATGTAGTCGATTTGATAATAAAAGGTTTACATCAAATTGTTTGCTGAAGCGATTGATGACGCAAAGTAACGTCGCAGAAAGCTCAACTGCCATTAAGGGTCTTTTGGACACTACAATGGAATGTCTGAATGGTCTCAATAATATCGGTGTCGATGTTCAGTCATGGGATCTCATAGTTATCTACATCGTCAGTTCAAAACTTGATGTTGAATCCCGCAAACTATGGGAAACAAAAATAAGTTCACATGATCAGTTGCCCGCACTAGTTGAGTTTAGAGAATTTTTAGAAGCGAGATCTCGGGCATTAGAATTTCTAGATGATAAGCCTAAAGCTAAGGTTAATGTTAATAAACCTAAGGTTCATCACACAGCTGCCGCCTCCGCCGACAACAACACCAATCGAAATGTTTCGTGTCCGTTTTGTAGGGAGACTCATAAGATTGCAAACTGTAAGCAATTTGCAAAGGAAGGTTACGAAGCTCGTCATAACTTTGTCCAAACCAAGCGTTTGTGTTTTAATTGTCTAGGTCTTAACCATCCCGTAAAGTTTTGTCGTCAGTATCCTTGTTGTCGTCTTTGCAAGCGTAAACATCATTCGTTGTTGCATCCAGATAATTCTGGCTCCAGTTCAGCCGTGTCTGAGTCTAGCACCACGGCCGAAGTCAAATCAGATGTATCTACTGTCAAGGCAGCGTTATCAGAGGGCGAATCATCTTCGCCAAAATTAGCTTCACATTTTTCTCAAAGGTCAAAACCGACACAAGTTTTGTTGGCCACAGCTCTTGTCGAAGCACAGACAAGGCACGGGTCATCACAATTGCTAAGAGTATTGCTGGATCAGGGATCGCAGGCTTCTTTCATAACGGAGTCGGCGGTTCAACTACTTGGACTGAAGAAGAAGTCGGCCAAGACGGTCATTTCAGGGGTTGGTGGCGAGAAAAGCAGCTTTGCTTCCAGGTTTACAGTCACGATGACTATTCACTCGCGCATTGATCCTAGTTATAGCGTCCAAGTAGAAGCATATGTGTTAGGTACGATCACTTCGCTCCTACCCTCAGAGAAAATTGAAGAATTCGACTGGCCAGAGCTACAGCTCACTTTAGCGGACCCAGAATACCACACCCCAAACAAGATAGATCTTTTACTGGGCGCTGAAGTGTACGGTCAAGTTTTGAAGGAAGGGTTGACTCAAGGTCCTTCAGGATATCCTGTTGCGCAAAATACCGCATTAGGCTGGATCTTGTTTGGTCGAACCCCATCGAGTGTAGACTCGAACATGCATTGCCATCATGCCACTATCAGTATGGCAGATGAGATTGATGACAATGCTCTCCTGAAGCAGTTTTGGGAGATTGAATCCACGATTCCTGGATCTCCGAAGATCCTTTCCGAAGATGAGCAGCGTTGCGAAGATCTCTACTCGCAAACCACATCTAGAGATGATGATGGTAGGTACGTTGTTCAGCTCCCATTTCTTAGTGAAGATCCTCAGTGTCAGTACGGCAGAACGAGAGATTGTGCGGTTAAGAGATTTCTCCTTCTTGAGTCTAAATTTAAGAAGCATCCAGAAGTAAAACGTAGATATTCCGAGATTTTCCACGAATACATTGATCTTGGTCACATGAAACACGTACACGGTGATGATCCGAGAAGAACTACAGCAGTATACTTACCCCACCACGCTGTTGTACGTGAAGACAAGAAGACGACCAAGGTTAGAATTGTGTTCGACGCCTCCATGAAAGGGATGAACGGGTTCTCTCTGAACGACGATTTGTTGGTTGGTCCCACATTACAACCACCGCTGCGGCACATCATCATGAAGTGGAGAATGCATCCTATAAGCAATTGTGCGGATGTCATTAAAATGTATAGACAAGTCAAGGTCTTACCTGAACACGTAGATTTCCAGAGAGTAGTTTGGCGCGACGATCCCACACACGAAATTCAAGACTTTAGCATGCTGAGAGTTACCTTTGGTACGTCATCGGCTCCTTACCTCGCTGTAAAGACACTACAGAGGGTCGCAGATTCAAATTCAAATTCAAAATTTCTTTATTCAATAGGCATACATGTAATGCACTTAGAATAGTCAAATTTAACAACCTTGAACAATAATTAAAGTTACATAATATTTTTCCAAACATTCTTATCCACTAGAAAGTCTTTAACACAGTAATATGCTTTGTCTTGTAGCGTCTTTTTTATAACAGTTTTAAACATTCGTTCGTTCAGTTGAATTACATTATCAGGCAATGTATTATAAAATCTAACACAATTCACCACAAACGATTTGTTAACCTTCGAAAATCTGGTCTTAGGCTGAACAAGTCTATCTTTGAATCTGGTTCCGTGCTGGTGACTGTCCGAATGCCTACTGTATCTCAAAATATGTTTTCTGGTATGCATAATATTTAAGTATATGTAAAGAGACGGCATTGTTAATATATTTATGTCTTTAAATACTAATCTAAGACTATCTCTTGGTCCGAGTCCATAAATTGCTCTCAGATGATGAATGCTCCTTACGTTGTCCTGATGTCGCTGAAATAATAAAGAATGAGTTTTATGTAGATGATCTGATGACAGGATGTGAAACAGTGAATGAAGGAGTAAAGTTGAAGAAGGAAATGACAGAAGTACTTACCAAGGGCGGCTTCCAGTTGCAGAAGTGGGTCAGTAGCTGCGATGAATTGAACAAGTTAATTTCTGAAAATGATAAAGATCTGGAAAAGGAAAAGGATCACGGAACAAAGGAAAAGGATATAAAAATGGATGAGGTTATAAAGATTTTGGGAATCTCATGGAATCGAGAATATGATGAGTTTCGATACTCAGTTAAGATGTCTTCTCAGGAGCCTCCTATCACAAAGCGGCGTGTGATATCGGACATCTCCCGCTTATTCGACCCGTTGGGATGGGCAGCACCTTGTGTTGTCACATCAAAAATATTTATTCAAAAGCTTTGGCTTTCAGGTATAGGCTGGGATGATGAACTGCCGCAAGAGCTGTTGATAGAGTGGCAAACTTACCGAGATAATCTTGCAGAAACCTGCAAGTTCAGCATTCCAAGATGGTTAGACACGTCTGCGGATAATTTCCTTGTCGAGTTGCACGGCTTCTCCGACGCTTCTGTAGCTGCATACGCGGCGGTTGTTTACGTAAGGGTTATTAGCGCGGACAAGTCCATTACAACAGGTTTAGTCACAGCTCGAACTAAGGTTTCCCCTGTCAAACAACAGTCGATACCTCGGCTTGAGTTGATGGGTGCTGCTCTGCTTGCAGAGTTATTATCCGAAGTATCTCTGGTTATGAAGATTCCTTCATGCGTGATAGCGTATTGTCGAAGAGTTTTGAGATGGTGGAAACTAAGGGAAGGTAGTATTAGATACGAGGAGTATTTGACGCAAGAAGAGATAGCAGAAGCAACAAGGATTTGCGTTAAACACGCTCAGAAGCAGGGATTCAGTGAAGAAATTGAAAATACGTTGCTGGTTCAAGTCGAAGCATGCTTGAATTCCCGGCCATTGTCAAAGATGCCTGACAATCCTGAAGATCCATCCCCCTTAACACTCGGTCATTTCCTCATAGGTGAGCCTCTGATAACGGTGCCTGACAGAAGTTATTTAGAGAGTAACGTCAGTTCACTTAAACGATGGCAGCTAGCTCAGCGAATGTTGCAGGAATTCTGGCGGCAATGGTCTGATGAGTATTTGGTACATTTAACTCAACGATACAGGTGGAATAAACTGCTTCCTGAACCAAACATTGGAGATGTTGTTTTGGTAAAGGAAGACTTTTTACCTCCCGCACGCTGGTTGTTGGGAAGAATAGTAGAGAAACACGCTGGTTCTGACAAAGTTACACGAGTGGTAACCCTCAAGTGCAATGGTTCACTATGTAAACGTCCTGTTTCTAAGTTATGTGTTTTACCTGTAACTGATTAATTTAAGTGCTCTTTTGTGTTAAGATTTAAGAATTTAAGTTTAGATGTTCCTTTGTTTTGTAAGTCAGAAGTTGATTATTTGTTGCGTTATTTTATGATTAGTTGTTTATAAATTGTATACAGTCCATTATGTTGTGTTAGTATAAGACTATCGGAGCTATCACTGTCACCTTTTTTTTGTATAATTTGTAGAGTTTACCTTGTTGCCAGTTCTCTTATGATGAACATAAACAGATGTTCATGGGGGGCGATATGTTCAGGCGATTTTCCTTCTTGTCGGATATCTATCGGCATAAGAATAAATAATAACTGAGTAGAAGGGACTCTTCTTTGATCTATTCCCAAATGCCGCCATTTATATACCTACTTCCCCCTTCACCTAGTTACGCCCCTCTGTCGTCCGGGCGTTTTGCCAGGGTTGCTACTTCACTGTACCGCCGCGCCGCGCCGCCGCCGTCGCGAGGCAAGGCGAGAGAGAAAAGGTCAACGACCGATGTTCACGTTCCTTTGATTAGGTACCTACCTAATTAGTTAGATAGGAACCTACAAAAACACAATAATATTTAGAAAATATTACTTTTATAGTGTATGTATTATCATTATCTTTTATCAATCTAAAAAAACTTAAATTTGTCTTCGTTTTTGAGTTATTGTTACAACCGATCATACAATAACTTGACAGTGACGTCATATTATATAATATTAAATTCCGCGTGCGGCTTCGCCGGCTGTGACAGCCCTACCAAATGGGCCCGCCCACTGCACGTTTAACGTGCAGAATCGCGTAGGCTAATATCGTGACCTTGAGCGCGTTCGGAGCGAAGTTTCCATTCTACTCTGTTATTGTCTATTCTTATGCTATCGGCATCTAGTTAGTTCCTATAAATTATAACTAGATGTCGCTAGTAAAAGTGGACGAAGGCTAGATCGCGCTGATGAGAACGCACGGTTGTTGGGTATAAGGTGCCAGTGATTTTTGTTATATTGAGCTCGGTAGAACGGTTGGTTGTCTTAGGCTTGCAATAAAGTACCTTTGCCAAGTTCTAAGCGCCGTTTTATTTGGGTTCCAACAGGGTTGTGATGAAGTCAAATACCACGGCTATCCACATCATCTTTTTGAATTATGTGATTGACACATAGAAATATGGCCGTACTCGGTTGAGGACGGTGACCTCTAATGGGTTAAGAAATACAATAAAAATAATTTTAAACATACATACCTACGCACTTATTAATCATATCATTTTAAATTTATTTTTCATCGATGTATTCAAGATGTACGTAGAAAAACTAAACTGTAACTGTGGGGGACTAACCCTACAACAGTACACCCATACATCTATTTATTTATTTAGATCATCATCTTCCCTTAGAACACAGATATCTCTAGAATTTGACTTCTTGGCACTTCATCTTGTTTGACGCGTTTTTTCTTATACTCTTTAACTTTGGTAGAATTTAAACTCCTATGTTGGTATCCCTAACAGCTGTGTCATGTCATTTTGACAGGTTTCATTCACTAATTCGTTCAAAATCGTTCGATCGTTCGCTCCTTCTCGTTCAATCAATCCACCGATGATCGAACATTTTTCTGTTGCCGTCAGATATTCCTCGCGCACTGAACATCGCGTTTATTTTCTAATTTCTAGGAAAGTTCGCGATTACTAACAGCTAAATATTAGTGCTAAAAATGCAGATTAGGGCGTGTTTGTTATTGGTAGCGCTTTGCGCTTGCTTCGGCCTCGGTAAGTAAAAAGATTACTGGTCAAAATGTCGATGATTAGTTCTTTGTTGGTTTTATCTAGCCAGCTGTAGCGGGCGGGGAGCGCTCGCCCCCTCTTTGTTGTCGCGAGCTGCCGATGTTTACGCAATTTGCGCAATAAAAGAATAACTACACTGCCTGCTTGATGCAAAATGTGCCTACAGATCTAACAATGATAAACCAGAAATATCTACCCTACCCTCATCTTAGGTTCATCTTACAGGTATTTTGTCGTTTCCTAGGCTTGATCGTGGCATTAGGTTACAGTAATAAGTTAATTAGTTTTCCAAATAGGCCCTAAACTTCATAGCATTATCTTCTTAGCAGATCTATTGCTCACAATAACTGATTATATTCCAGGTTTAAGCGCTGACGCACCCACAACAGAAAAAACAAAGATCATATCAGTGAATGATACTCCTAAAGTGGCTATGGATGCTTCTAGCACTAAAGTTAATGCGGCCACGGAAGCTCCCAGCACTAAAGTAGAGCCCATTGCCCCAGTGAGCGAGCCTAGTCCTCAGCCTGATACAACGGTCTCCGACCCGATCACGGAGCCACTCACGGAGCCCACAGAGCCCACCACTGAGCCGCCGACCACTCCACCCCCTCCCCCGCCGGCGCCGACGCCCGCCCCGCCCGCGCCCACTCCCGCTCCCATCCCTGGCCCCCCGGAGCAAGGCCTCTGGTCCTACACCAACACAACGGACAATGTCACCTGTGTGCTCGTCCAGTTTGCTGCCCAGCTGCAAGTCACCTATGGCCTGGCTAACAGTAAGTTACTATTTATTATCTAGAATACTAAAGGATTTTTTGAATTTTAGTGTGTAAGTCCTCGCATGCAGGTTCAAATCCTGCCAAAATTGAAAGCTTTTGTGATGTTATTTAATATCTTGGAATACTAGATTTAGTGATGCTGATTGTTGATGCTGTTGACTTAACTTCTGTGTGTGTTTCACTAAATAAAAAAGACAACATCAGGCTGCGTATAGCCTTGCTGATTTACACTGCTAAAAAAGATTCTTATATCTAATCTGTAAATACTCAAATCTTAATCCATTATTTCTACAATAATTTAAAACCATATTGCATCAATAATTAGGTTAATAATAATGGACATGATTATGAAATGATAGTCATTTAAACAATATTTCATATCTTTTGCAATTAAGTAGGGGTAGGTATATTTTGAAAGACCATAATTTCACATTTTTAAAATAAACAAAAGACTTAATATTTTAAAAACTACTACAATAACTACTCATTAAATTATAATCAAATTTATATGTGTCCCATATGTGAAGCACCAGCTTTAGAAAAAAGTTATATATAGAGAAAAAAAACAGTCAATCGATATAAATATTAATTCCTCTTCTTTCTCTTCCGACTTGGCAAAAAGTTATGATACATATAAGTTAACTAGCGACCCGCCCCGGCTTCGCACGGTTTTATTATACATATAATCCTTCCTCTTGAATCATTCTATCTATAAAAAAAACTGCATCAAAATCTGTTGTGTAGTTTTAAAGATTTAAGCGTTCAAAGGGACACAATGACATAGGGACAGAGAAAGCGACTTTATTTTATATGTAGTGATAAGTACACAAGTCAAATTGAGAACCTTGTTTTGAAGTTTGTTAAAAAGATGAATAATCATTATTCTTTTTATCTTGGCCAGGCTTTTAACATAAGGTCAAGGTCATACTTGTTTTGGCACAGGCAGCTCCACCATTGCCAAATAGAGAAATAAAAATGTAACAACTTTGTTGGAAATCAATATTCCCAATGCCTTCTAGCAAGTTACATGTTTATGTATACACAATAGGATAATAGATGATATTGAGTCATTCATTGTCGCATGCAACGCCCCTCTGCTCAGTAGGTAATGTTTTTGTTGATAAAAAATGTTGATCATTGTGAATTAGCTGACCCTGACTTTAGTAATACCCTGTTGACCCTATTTTAATTAAATGAGAAAACAAATTACGAAAACAGTTCTTATTGGGTGTTGCATATGACCTAAAAGGTACCTTCAAGCAAAATTTCTGTTTCATAGCTCTTGTAGATACAGAGATCTCTTGATGAGTTACCCAGTTTTCTCTTCTATAATAAATAGATTGGTATTAAATACTCATCAATATTACTTAGTTTTAAAATGATTTTTGGTTTTCCATTGAGTCCTATCTGGTAATAGATAAGAAGAAATTGTCTAGAGAACAAGGGATATTTTGATATTTTAGAAACTCTTTGAAAATATTGTGGGGTAAATATTGTGTACTCTAATATCTAGGTATAAAATAAAAAACAAAGAAAAACAATCTGATTTCCTTGAGTCTACTGCCAAATCAACAATTTATCCGAAATGATAATTAAATTTTTGATGTTTCCAAAAGTCCTATAAATTTAAAGGAAATAAAGCATTTTAAATTTCGAATGCATATTACACATTCTTCATCTTTGATCTATCTGCCTTAAATAATTCTAGATAAGTAGGTACATGCTTAGTACTTTAGTAACGTAAATAGACACAAGCCATATCAGTGGAATCATATCTGTGTCTGCTGGAACGTGACTGAAAGCGCTCACAGCCGATCATTATGTACGTGTCTATTTAACTATGTATTATCTACATAACGGCTATGTAATTGGAACAGTGGACAGTTGTTTTAAATACTCCATGCAGTTATATATCAGCGGACACGGCCAATGCCGGGAGAACTACCCGATATGACGTCACAAATAGCGATCCCTCGCTGCCTCGATCCAGGCGGGTCCCTACGATCGAATACAATGTTTTTTTTATTAGAAAAGAACATAATATATATTCAAGAATGAATTATATGAATGTTATAATTAATTATAATTGAGGCAGTTTAAACTTCAATGTATTTTATAGTTTAATATTCTCAATTTGTAACTTAATTTGTTTCCTAACGTATGTAACTATTTTGTTTCTCCCACAGACTTGATGTGAATTTACATGCCCTAGATTTAGACAAAACATGTATGATGCTTACCTATTAGGGTACTATCCTTCCATCTTTGTGACCCATGTTTACAAAGAAAGAATTTGGAATTTGTAATATCGGCTTTTTGTATTTTATTTTTTTAATTTGTAATTTGGCTGTTAATCGAAGCCTGTATGACTGTATCTTGCATATCTATAATAATCTATAAAATCTATTTACCTAAATGAACGCACTCAAAGGACCATAGATGTGACGATAGGTCGTCGCAGAGAGTGCGTAGGGACGCTGTTTGTGACGTCATACGGGGTAGTCCTTCCGGCCTTGTGGGTAGATTTAACGATGCATCGACTATTTTAAACAACTGTCCACTGTTCCAAGCACATAGCCGTTATGTAGATAATAGTTAAATAGACAATTACATAATGAACGGTTGTTAGCGCTTTTAGTCACGTTATCAGAGGTGATTATTTATTTATTCGATATATACGAGCAGCCTGTGGTTGATGTGTCATTCTATTTTGAGTTTGTGGTCGTAGCGCCATCTTTTTTTGGATCGTAAAGATGTTTGCCTACACAACGTATACTTAACGGCTTTGTAAGAGGTTCCAATTTTAAAAACACTGTTGCATTTTGCTAATGCACGGGCAGTTAGGGGTCTCGTAGTGTAACGCACCAATCTAAGATGAAACCCACGGGTTGAACATCCTTTCTTGATTTAGGTATAGAATTATAGGTCTTGCCAGGAGGCTGTGTATCTTTTAGGTTTCATTGAGGTGATCTCGAAGACATTGTTCTTCTCTAGAGTAGTATATTCTTAGCGTCTCGTTTGCGGGTACAGCGCGAAAGACCAATCCATAATTGAATCAATATAATAAAGCATTGTAAAGTCCGTGAATAAAATGCTACAGTAAATAACAGTAGGTATCTAAATACATTTAAAAACAATCGTGTTTTGCCTGAAACCGGACGTGTATCAAGTTATAGGTAGCTACTTATTTGCTTCACTATTTATCACACTGCCAAAGACATGAACACAACTCGGATCTAAGTTCGTGACGAAGTTTTGACAGTTTTTCATTAAAACCTGTCAATAAATCGTGGCTTAAGACCGGCCGTTAGGTACTCTTGCCAGAGTATTAAGTTACTAAGTAAAGTTGGCTAAAAGCTGTAATTTAGCTTGTCATGTACCTTGTCATTGTCGTCCAAAAAGAGCATAAGCAGAATGCAGGCGGTTGTCCAATATTTACCTTTATATTGTACCTAAGGTGAATGTTTTCCTCAATCTAGCCACATGCATATGACTCACCATTTGCTAAGAGGTTGGGTACTTGTTTGTAGGTCGTTGGCTTTTTTTGTAAGGGACAGCATGTACATATGCAACTATGTAGGAGTATATATATTAATATGATAAAATAATAAAATTAATTATTCCGGACAGTGCACACAGCATCATCTAGCCCCAAGCTAAGCAGAGCTTGTGTTATGGGTACTAGATGACTGATATACTTACCTAATACAATACATTACACGATGCGAGACAATAATAGACTAGTTTCTGCCCGCAGCTTCATGCACTTTTCCACTAGCCTATGCCCATTCCCGGGATACCAAATTACCTGCCTGCCAAATTCATCCGATTAGGCGTGAAAAGGTAACAAACAGAATTAGGTACCTACTTTCTCTTTTAAAGTATTAGTGTCTATGGATTTTTTTTGTAGTACTTTAACTTGCAAACAATTACCTAACAAATAAATGACAAACAGGCGCCTAGGCGGTGGAGCGGCAGCCATCGCTACTTTTAGTACCTGGCTTCACTCACTTAAATTTCACTCGAGGGTCAATTTAAATAGACTCCCATTGAATTCTTTCTTTTTCCTATTCGAAAAGCGCGGAAAAGAGATCGATACAATCATAATTAAATGTACCTATATGCGTTAGAACAGGCAGGAAACAATTGCGGTTTCACTGCTACATTTCTTTGAGGACCAAAAATTTCAATACAGTAAATTCTTTTATATCATACTAGCGACCCGCCCCGGTTCCAGTAAATTCTTTTATATCATACTAGCGACCCACCCCGGTTTCGCACGGTTTTATTATACATATAAACCTTCCTCTTGAATCGCTCTATCTATTAAAAAAAACCGCATTAAAATCCGTTGCGTAGTTTTAAAGATTTAAGCATTCAAAGGGTTAAGGGATATAGACACAGAAAAAGCGACTTTGTTTTATACTATGTGTGAGAAGACCAAGTGTTTCATGTGGGGTCTTCTCAAAGCTTCGTATTTTGTGTTCAAAACAAGAAATATAAAAAAGAAAAAATAATAGTAAATGCTTGCAAAAGGGCATTACAAATAAATACCTATATTTCTTATAAATAAGTAGATATGTTAGGGTCGTCGCTGCGATTGCGAGTGTAGGTTCTTTACGTATACAACAGCATATCGTGATATTTGACTTCATTCGACCTATTGTTTATTTTATCTTGACAAATTGTTGTTATTTAATTTATGGCCTTCAACAGCCAATCCTTAATGTAATAATATGTATTATGATGTACTAGTATCTGTCCTTGGCTTTACGCGCGTTGTTTCTATGAACATGTCTCAAGGCTATTTCGATCCCACGGGAACTGATTTGTGGATTTAAAAGTAGCCCATATTATGTTATACCAGGGCTAGAACAACATATAAACAAAATAATACTAAAGAAGACATTTCAAGCCCGATCCATTCAAGAGTTTTTGTGTAAAAGAGGAACAAACATCCACCCAAACAAACTTTCGCGTTTATTAAGGATGGAATTGTCATTAATTACCCTTTTATGCTTTTGTGTGCAATCCAATCCCTTTTGGTGCTTAGTTTTTCATTGTGTGTACTTTACCATTTTTATAAATTAAACTAGCGACCCGTCCCGGCTTCGCGTTTTATTATACATATAAACCTTCCTCTTGAATTACTCTATCTATAAAAAAACGCATTAAAATCCGTGGCGTAGTTTTAAAGATTTAAACATACAAAGGGACATAGGGATATAGGGACATAGGGACAGAGAAAGCGACTTTGTTTTATACTATGTAGTGAGTCGTGAGTCGTGATAGTGATTGAGAATTGTTGGTCGTCGTCAAGTGTAACATCTGTGTCTATGGTGAACTAAAAAAAACTGAATGCTATCTGACATGATCCCATTTAAGTTAGGTAGGTAGGTATACATAGGTTCTTAAAAACCCAAATATAATAATTTGTGCTGAGAGTTCAGTAAACTTGAATGCTACTGATAAACAAGATTGTAAATATTGTTTCAAGTTGAATATTTACGGACAGGTTACCGGCTGACTCTCATATTTGCATTTTTACAATAACCTGTCTTCTCTTTGTCTGCCAATTGTTCTGGCATATCAACACTTGTTAATTTAAATTAATTAAAATAAACCAAATATATTTTCAACGCATATTTTGTCACAATTTCGAGTATAGGTTTTAGGCAAAATTTATCTAGATGTCTCGTTCGTAGAAATTAGATCGGATATACATACATAACTAAATGTTATAAAAATACCAGTAATAATTTATTAATGCCTAATGTACAAGGCTGTATTTCAGGATAACAGGTTCTTCCTAAAATAACGCTTGTCAAACCACCGGCAGAAGATAGACTAAACAATGTTGCTTATCGTATTTAAAATGTTTACTTTGAATATTATATTCGTTATAGCAGATAGATAAAAAGTTTGTTTCTACAAACACATATAATTTACATAGACAGAAAATAGAAGCGCTTACCTGAAATCAAATAATGCTGGACAATTCAATCAGAATCATCTAGCCCCAAGCTAAGCAGAGCTTGTGTTATGGGCACTAGACGACGACTGATTAAACCTTCATTACGCCCTAACAACTGAAAATGTACCTAAATCTTAGTTAAAAAGGCCTGACCAGGCTGTCAGTCGCTGTAACTTAAATCGACTGTACTATAAACATCATCACCACTACATGGTATAAAATAAAGTCGCTTTCTCTGTCTCTATGTGATTATGTCCCTTTGAACGCTTAAGTCTTTAAAACTACGCAACGGATTTTGATACGGTTTTTTTTTAATAGATAGAGTGATTCAAGAGGAAGGTTTATACGTATAATAAAACCGTGCGAAGCCGGGGCGGGTTGCTAGTTGTACTATAAACCTAGATTTCTTTCTAAAAATGTTAACAGATATCAAAAACCGAGTAGGTATCTATTTTGCCAACATGAGTCACCAAAACAAAGTTATTTCGTAGGTATTTATAACATGATAAAATATAACTCCTTATGTAAAATTGTGATGCTCTTTCAAATTTCGCTGACGAACGAACGGAGTGAAAAAGTATGGGTCTTTATGTGGCCGTTTAGTCTTGTAAGAGTGATCTTACAAGGCTAAACGGCATGTTTTCCCAGGATAAACACGTGCGAATCCACTGGCAATAAATATATATTATACATATCATCATTATAAGTATAATTCTGTGTTTTACCTATCAGGTATTCCAAAAACATCTACCAAACACTTTGTGAAATGTTGTATGAAACCTAAATCATTTTATTAAACACAGTTGAAAGTATGCCGTTGCGTGACCTTACTGTGACTCAATCAGTTCTTTGTCTCGTGGAAACGGTTCTTAACTTAACAATAACTAGGTTACGATACCACTAGGTACTGAAACTGAAACCTTTCACCAGGTTTCAGGGACACGTGACTGGAATATCTGAAAAGAAGTAATAATTGCGATGAATCTAGAAAATTTATGGTTAGATTATAGTTTATTATTAGATAGAGGTTTGAATCCAGTTAGGTTTGATTTGGGTCAAATTTTTACGATTTGAAAACATTTGTTCCGGGAATCTGTGTGTTTTCTATGTATACATGTCTATTTAATTAATTGTCTCAGTCGTATTTATTTATAAATATTTATGGACGGGTATTTATCGTCGTCAGTCGTCTATAGTACCCATAACCAAGCTCTGCTTAGCTTGGGGCTAGATGACTGGGCTAGATGATGCTGTGTGAATTGTCCAAAATTACTTATTAAAATGCGCTGATGGTTCATTAAATTTTCTTTAAAACATCTACAGTGAAGGTACTTTTTCTGTCGTAACATTATGCAACCTATTGAAACATCTTGTCATGTCGCAAAACGATACTCGACAAAAACTAATCTAATTGCGGAAAGTACCTATAAACTTTTTAATAATCTACGAGTTATTTTTCATACCTTGTTGCGTTGAGTGTCCTCGTACGAGCGTCTATTCTACCTACTTATACCTTATATATATGTATATATCATATTGCATACGTAAGCAGAATAACAGGATTCCACGGACATGAGTTGTGGCCATGATTCATCAGAGAATCACTGAAGTTGGTTTCACATATCCGAGAATGAAAGCCGACTAAAACTCATAACACGATGATTCATAATTATAATGTCAATAATATTGGCCCATCCGTTTCACAGTTTTTAATTGAGAATATCTAGAATAGGAGCATTGAACTGTAAATGTGATTCTTTCTATGTAATGAAGAGTTTAACATGCGCTGAAAGTTCAACTTCCGTGCTTATTATATACTTAGACAACGGTTTAAGAGATTTGATAATCAAACTATGCCTGGATTCGTAGTATTCATGGGATCACGGGGGTAGAAAACTTGTAGTTTATCACATAAAATTCAATATTTTGTATTTGGTTGCTGTATTAATATCACTCGAGGTTTATTTAGTTGTAGGCGTTCATAATCTGTATCGATCGGCGTATCTTTAGAACAGGCAAATGAGATGTCAAGGCTTTTCTCGTAGGTTCGATACGTTTCAAGTTCTACTGTTAACTTTGAGTTCTTAGCTCGATGGATCCATATCGATACCAGCCATCGCGTCCCCAAGACGCTGGCTGCAATGCCTGTGTGGGCAATGCTGATGCGCTGCGCCAAATACCCACCAGCTAGCTCTCGGGTCACGCATATGAAATTGGTTTGAATAAATAAACTGAATCGAAACTGACCGAATCGAAGTAGATATGTAGTTTGTTACACAAAATTTCCTTAACTAAAAATTAAAACAATGGATTAAAATGTATTGTATTAGTATTACGTATATCAGTCATCTAGTTGTTTATTATTATTCTACATTCTACAAATTCATTAGTAACATTTCATCTTTTTACTAAGGTCTCCTTTATGAGTTCTAGACAAGAGTTCTTGAAGCGCGTTCCGCATTCGCATTTGGACCGATTTATGTAAAAATGATCCAACCCACAACGTAGTCAGTTGTTGGTTGGATCTCTTTTTCATAAATCGGTCCATTTCGTCTGCACAAAGGGAGTGTCAAGCTATTTTTCCTACATCTGCATTCACTTAAAAACCTTACGAGCTATCTCTTTTTCCAGCCACCAACCTGACCGCCTCCGTAACCCTCAACGTCCCCGCCAACGCGACGGTCGTCGCCGGTTCCTGCGCCAGCGAGCAGCAGTTCATCCAGCTGAGCTGGCCCGCCAAGAACAGCACCGTCAACAACACCATGGCTCTCTATTACCACAAGAACCAAACCACCAAGATGTATGCGCTGGAGACGATGGAGTTCGCGCTCTCGCCTGATCAGTTCGTCAATGCTAGTGAGTTTCTTTTGGAACAGTTACAATGGTTACATGATTTCATGGAAACTAAAACAAGAACAAAAATTTCTATAGTATAAAAAGTGGCTTCTTCTAGCTTTTCGGAAGACTTCTTTACCTGCCGTTTAATTAATGCTCTGTGTTGTCATCGCAACCATCGTCTTTTACTACGATTCATTGTCTTTTTCAGTGTTGTAAGTTGATAAATAACTCTCCTCAGGGGATTGAGTTTTTGTCACCCGGCCGATTGTTTCGTTTCCGCCAGAGATGAGCTGCAACTCGTAGGGTGTATTAAACCTAAACCCTTATGATATCTTCAATTTTTCATTATTAATGCCAGCATATATTCATTATCAATCTGAGCTATATTGATGCTTGGATCAATGTCTATATTGATGCTTGGATCAATGTCTATATTGATGCTTGGATCAACGACCACACAGTTACCCATCACATTTGTCACCATGCTTCGAAGTTATCTCTAAAGCTGCTCTGTACCCCACAGCCAGCAACAAGGTGATAGTGCTCCGGCACAGCGGCTGCGAGTGGCAGGTGCCCCTGACGAGCTCATACCGCTGCGCGCCCACCAGCCGACTGAACCTGACGGCTGCCGAGGGCGCTGTGGGCGCGCTCAGCATCTCGCGGCTCCAGGAGGAAGCCTTCAGGACTACAGACAACACCAACTTCAATGCAGGTCAGTGTCTAGTGAGAGATCCACTTGACCAGGTCGCAGCGGTACAGCCGCTAGCCTTGACGGGCGCCGTGTAGGGTTTATAGGACTATCGCCAGTTCAGTAAATCAGTAAATCAATATCTTTATTTCTTTAGGCTTACAAAATAAGCAAGACAAGCTTAGACAAGTCAAATTTAAACTATAGGTACATAATTGTGTATTTAAAAAAAAATGTATTTTTTTCTTTATAATTATCAAATTAATCTAAGAAATAAAGTGACAGAGAGTTCAGTTGCTTCAGATGGATGCTTATTATAGAAGCGCACACAATTACCCATAGTTCTAAATTCAAAGCAGGTTGCGACTCTCGAGACAAATACTAAGGACAACCGGTACCACCTTCATAGCTCCGTTTGAATGAGTGGTGCGTTGTAGATCATTTTTTTGACCATGGAAGCACGAAGTGTTTGACCCCCAAACAAAATGGGATTGTTCTATGGGATGCGGGATTGGGTTTTCAATTATTTTCACCGGAGTACAAAAAAGGAGGAGGTTTTATGTTCCGCTATAGGTATGTTAGTTTTTTATGTACGTTCGTTAAAACTTCGTCGATTGTGGACTGTTTTTGTTTGAAGAATGATCCCGGGATGGATTCATAGAAATTTTTGTTTTATTGTACTCTGTTTTGTGTGCCAAATAAATTAATATTAGTCAGACATAAGTTTCGGTATCTTAGGTTTGCTTGATGAAAAACCTTCTCCATTTTATGATGCTAAACAGGGCACTATCGCTAACAATGCTCAGAGTATGAATAGTTGTTTGTTTTCACAACGTGAACAGTAAAATTATGCGATTCCTGTAAATATCGGTCGCTCTCGGACGCCCCTTATCACACGTCTGGCTCGCTATCGAGTTTATTTCTAATTATTACGCTTTATCTGCTAAAACGTGCGAGCGTGCGACATGTTAAAAACATTATGTACTTACCTACTCATATAAATTATTCGGTTGTGTACTGTATTGTATTCATCCGTAGGTACATTTTCTCGTAATGCTTAAAATGTTTTACTTAGATGTAAAATACAAAACAAACAAATGGCATAAAATCTTTATTATCAACAAAAATTACAATCAAGGAATAGAAAAAATTACAACTAGTATATACAATTGAAACCATTGAGCTAACTGCAGACGGTTGCAAACAGTCTAAAAGTAGCTTAACAACCAAATAGATTTAACTCAATATGTACTTAAGTATTACTACGGTGTTTATAATAGTAGTCTATTAAAAATAATCGTTAAAATTTTAATTAAGAAACTATGCGAAGTTAGAATTACTATTTTAGATCAAATTTAAATGCAAATACTTGTGTATAAGTTTGTGTGTGTTTGTATATTATTTTATGTTGATAATAATCAGGATATTTTCGTCGCATGCCATAATCATAAGTCATGATCATGAAGTAGTAATTATTATTATGTGATATTATTTTATATTCAATCGTTTCGTTATCAGTGACTCTTTTGATAAGTTTTTATGTTGATTAGAATTTGTCAGTTCTAGACATTAGTTGATTATTTACCGACTTTGAAAAAAGAAGGTTATAATATGTTTGGCTTTATGTATGTATACCGATTTCTCTGTGAATTGCGTATCGATTCGTTTGGTTCTCTAAATGATTTAAGCCTCTAAATCATGCGGATTAAAGAAAGCTGATTAAAGTACTTGTGTATTTTGAAGAGTATTTGGTTATACACGGTATGACAAATCATGTGTACCAAGCAAAAAGGGCGGAATTGACCCCCCCCCCCCCCCCCCGGGGAACAACTTTTGTTTAACGACTTTTCTAATTTCGATTGGTATCTCTTAAAGAAACTGCAACAAAGTTTCAACATGAACATCTGATTTTTTACGTAGTGACAACCATAAAGTCAGCTGTTTCTTGAACCTACATTATTCTTTGACACTTGTATTTCGACCATAAACTTAAATAAGTAAATCTTGTATTTCGGTGTCGTGGGGCACCCGACTAAAGCGAATCTTATTACACGTCCTTAACCGTCTTATTAACCTACCTACCGTCCGATCCTACTAAACTTACATAAGTAACAAGGAACCTACTACGAAATATTTTTTTAATGAAACATGAGTCACTCACCGTCAATAATGCAGGATTTTGTAGCAGGTACCTACTTTCTGAATTCACGCAAAGTGTATGTGTGTGTAGCAGGAACCTACATAGTGAAAGGCATATTACTCCATAAATGATTACATCAATGACGTTAGTGCTTGACCAGCTATACCTTTTATTTCACGACTGTGATCCTAATACCTGCCTATACTCATGTTGCCACCTTGGGATTTATTAAAATGAGCCCTAAAAATGTTCCATCTTTTCGGTGAAACCAAAAGAATTAACTTGAATGAACGAACATGAACTATTTTAGTCTGTCTTTCTTCGTTGACGGGTGTAGTGTAATAATAATAGATAAAACAGTGGTAGTGGTTTACTAGTTTTATTTTTCGTGCCTAAATTAAATCAGTAGAACTTATGAACAATGGTGAATGCTTATTATTACAATATGATACTGTGTGTGGGTGCAGCTCCAAATCACGACCTGGCTGCGCTGAGACCTGATTATTATCACGCATTTATTAGATCATCTAGTAATCTCCCGCCATAGCTGAAATCTACGAAGATAAATACCTGCAGAGGTAGTAGGTACGTATAGGTTGCCTGGATAGGGTTGTCACTTTATTTTGGCACTAGGAAATAAATAAAAACTTTTTGTATGGGAAACTGAAAGTAGGAATTTTTAATTATCTCCCCCCACAACTTCACTAATTTTTAAAGTTGACAGAAATAAATATAATTTTGACGATGTAAATAATTCGCTGTCAAAGATACTAAATTGGTTTACCGCCAATAACCTCTTACTTAATGCTAAAAAAACAAAATGTATAAAATTCATGTTACCAAATGTTAGAGAACTCCCAACTCAAATCATGTTAAATAATGAGATTGTTCACTTCGTAGACTCTACTGTATTTTTGGGGTTGCATATTGATTCAACTCTTCAATGGCAACCGCAAATTGATGCTCTCGCGGGTAGGCTTAGTTCAGCAGCCTATGCAGTGAGAACAATTAGACATCTCACTGATCAGGACACAGCTAGGTTAGTTTATTATAGTTACTTCCATAGTATTATGTCCTATGGTATTTTGCTTTGGGGACAGGCAGCTGATATTCAGACTATCTTTTTTCTTCAAAAAAGGGCGGTGCGTGCAATTTATAAATTAAAGCCACGTGACTCATTGAGGGAATTATTTAAAGAAATAAATATTTTAACTGTAAATTCGCAATATATTTATGAAAATTTAATGTATACACACAAAAACAAGAGTAACTTTTTGAAAAATTGTGATGTTCACAATAGAAATACACGAAACAAGAACAAATTACACATTCCTTCATTTAGATTACGGAAACTGGGGAAATCATTTATGGGTAATTGTGTGCGCTTCTATAATAAGCTTCCATCTGAAGCAACTGAACTTTCTATTCGTAGATTTAAACAGTACATAAAACTAAATCTTATCAAGAAGGCATATTACTCCATAAATGATTACATCAATGACGTTAGTGCTTGGCCAGATGTCGCTCAGTTCCACATCGACAATAGTATATAATTATTTATGAGGCAAACATGTATTAGACACATAAGTTTTACACATGCTAGTGGTTTCTATTTCGCCTCTTCCACTAGTGGACAAAAAATTGAGGCGAATTAAATTTGACTTGTCTAAGTGCTTATTTTGTAAGCCTAAAGAAATAAAGATATTGATTATTTGATTATTTGATTACTGACCACTATTGGGGTCTGAAACCTCCCCCTTCGGCATAGTAAGCATAATATGTTACACATTGTATTACTGACGGACTTGCTTTTTGATCTCTACAGCACAGGGTATCCTAGTGTAGAGATCAAAGTGAAATCACCATTATTAGTCTCTATATAATTAGCAATAACAAGAATAATATTAAGTCAATGTGATTATGTTTTATGTATGTATTTTTGATCAATAAAATTTACTTTACTTTACTTTACTTTAGATTGTTTTAGGAAACCCGTTTCCAGATTAAAGTTTCTTAACATAGTTTAAGCTTTGGAACTGTATTCTTTTAACTTCGGAGGAGGGCGTTGTCATCTGCGACACAGTTTTTTAAACTCCTGCAGTTTTTAACCACGAAACTATTGTTATTGTTCCATTTATTTATTTATGATAACCCCCCCACCGGCAGGTCGCGAGTGCGGCGGCAGCGACGTGCCGGACGCGGTGCCCATCGCGGTGGGCTGCGCGCTGGGCGGGCTCGTGCTGGTGGTGCTGGTCGCGTACCTCGCCGCGCGCCGCCGCTCCTACACGCAGGGGTACCTCTCCATGTAAACAAACGGTCAGTACAACACATACACCAAATTGTGTTTGTAAACAACACAAAAATCTTCTTCTTCTTCTTAGTCGTGCACTCTTGGCAGAGTGGTCGTGGTTATTGGGGGGTCCTGATGAACGGCTGCTCGAGCAATGCGTCGCCATCGTTCCCTATCGGTTGCGTTGTGGGAGCACTCTGTCATGGTGGACTGTGTTGGGGAGGTAATGAGGTCCGACCATCTAGTTGGAGAGCGACCACGGAACCTTTTGCCCTCCATTCTGCCTTGTACTACGAGGCGCTCCATCGAGTCTTCATTCCGTGCCACGTGCCCGAAGAACTTAAGTATATAGGCTAACACAAAAATACTCATACGTTAATATTTTTTGGCAGTGAGTTTGAGATGTCAGCACTAAGTAACATAGGAAACAGAGATTTTTAGGTTTTCTAAATTAGCACCTTGCACTTCAGAATAATATAAGAAATAAGACAGAACCTACGCATTTGCTCCCCTTGGAGTCGAGACCCTAGGGGTCCATGGGGTACCGATGGTCTCCGGGTTTTTATTTAATTATCTAATCGTCTGGTCGACGCGACGAGTGATCCGAGAGCTGGTGAGTATCTGACGCAGCGCATTAGCATTGCTATATAGCGGGGAATGCAGACAGTGTCTTGGGGATGTGACGACTGGTATTCATCAACATCAACCTATATCAGTCCATTTCTGGACATAGGCCTCCCCTTATGAGCGCCATAGCGCCCTGTCGTTAGCTTGCCGCATCCAGCATCTGCCAGCAGTCTTTCGCAGATTGTCATCCCACCTGGCTGGAGTTCACGATATTATCGAGGCGTGATCGTGAAGTGTAATATTGTACGTATATAATTTACGTAGTTCCAGTAAGTTAGAAAATAACACGACACGATCACATCTCGATACTTTTGTGAACCGCGGACTTATCTCTGATGGGTGAAATCAAAGTGTAAGTTTATTAGATACTAGCGACCCGCCCCGGCTGCGCACGGTTTTGTTATAAGTATAAACCTTCCACTTGAATCACTCTATCTATTTTAAAAAAACCGCATCAAAATCCGTTACGTAGTTTTAAAGATTTCGCATTCGTGATAAACGGATATAGTTTTTGTAAACATTGTAATCCAAACGGCCATTACAGAACAAGAGAGTTGTTTATTTTAGAGCGAGAGAACTATACAGTAGATAAACGTCACTTGACGTACCTAAGTCAGTTCTAAACTGACTTTAACAATAAGTTATGGTTCATTTGACCAATCCAACAACCTACGATATTGGTTCTGGTGGTGTATTTGGTAGCGCTGGGATAGATATCTCTTCATGTAGAAGGCGGGGTAAAGCATCAGACTTGGGATGGTAACGAAGATATCATCCTCTTTAGTCGATGTCATTCGTGTCGTGACCTAGCTATACATTTTACTTCTTTGCGTTCCGTTTCACGGTTGTTCCACATTGTTTAACCTATACAGTGAATTTCTGAGATGCGACAGTAAGGAAAATTACCTTAACCGTTATAGTTACATGAAAACGCTTGTAGGAGACTATCCATAAATTTTTAAGATATTCTGAACAGCATTTACAGATTTTTGAAAAAAATTACAGTCAGCTTGTATCCTAGAAGGGTTTTCCTGTATACCTAAGCCCTTACTGTCCCGTCTCAAAAATTCGACCTGGTTATTGCGTGAAATTAATAAACTTCAACATTTCAAATGAGTCCAACAGCAACATGCTACTTGGAAGGCAGATGCGAAACAGTCTTGTAGTACGATCGTACAAGCAATTTCAATAAATAAATAATTCCGGACAGTCCACAAAGCATCATCTAGCCCCAAGCTAAGCAGAGCTTGGGTACTAGATGACTGATATACTTAATACAATACATTACATAGATAGATACTTATATTTTTTTATTATACATAATAAACACCCAACGGAACAAATTTCTGCAAATCGTACACAAATTTGTTCCGAGGCGGAAATCGAACCCGCAATCTCCTGCGTCGCAGGCGGACCTTCGCCCACCGCGCCACATCGGTCGTCTTATAACAGAGTTGTTGAATGTGTTTTATGTACCATATTTAACGAAAATCTTTCTTTATTTTCAGGTAGTCTGTTCTTCAAACTAGGTAGACGTGTAAACACAGGTTAAAATTATTCCTTCATTATCTGTCATCGGACCATCGTAGAGCATCGGTCTCCATAAATCATTTAGAGGACGAGTCGTATTCAGTCAGCGTGGAAAGTTCTGAGGGTAGGTAGGGAAAAGTAATTGCTCAAGGTTATTGACCACCGGTCACACCATGACGTAACAAACTGAAAAAGATCGCAGTGTTCTGGATTTAAAACGAAAAATTCATTGCCCTTTCTATTTATTAGAATTGTTGCCAGATGATCTATAAAATTTCGAGGTTTTATTGTTTCGGTCTTAGAATCATTATTTTAATTTCTGCCATAATAATAAAAAACTAGGCAATCGGTTATGTATATTATTATAATTATATCGAAAATTTGTTTTATGTGTATCTGTTTATTCAAAACTTTGTTTCTGATTATATTTCTATTGATTATTGTGATTCTTATTATCCAAAGATATTATTCTTTTTAGTTATGTTTTCATAAAACCGATTCCGAGTATCATTCTAGTAAATTAATTGAGACGCGGGTGTAGGTTCTTAAATAATATGTGGCGTCTTTCGCATTAATTCGCAACAAAAACAACCCTGTAGAGGCTACATAAGGTTGATTTTGTTTCGCCAAGTGAAGTCATCGCATCGTTTAGTGTCTTCATATAGATACGACAAATTATAATAAGTGTAACAGTGGTTTGCTGGACGATTTCATTATTATTTAACTAAATATAGATATAATTATTCCTCCATGTTTCATTATACCCTCATTCACTTAAAAAATGGCATTATAGACATTATATACTAAAGTGGACAGTGTTAATGTAAAAAATCCGGCAATGAGCTAGCCAGCGTTGGAGATAGGATTTCTCAGAAAACATCTATTGAGTTGAAAGTAAATAATATTTTTGAACTAACATTAGTTGAAAAAAAACATGCGATTTGAAATATAAGTAACGAAACGTACCTATAGGCTACGATAGGAGTTCAAATTGATGGCATAATCTCGACTGACAGTTCAGTAAATGATATCTATCTATTTCACAACAAAGTTACTTGAGGAACGAAGTACATAGCTCTTATAAAACTTATTGGTTATAGGTAGTTCCACCTTTGACAGTTACTCTGAAGAATACTTCAAGGGTTAAACCTCTGCAATATCTTGCAGGTTTTGTGATTACAGTCAGTCGAAATGAAACTACGCGCCGAAGCTAACAATCGCATGTTGATTAAGAGGTGGGAAGTAAGAAAATAAATGTTTTTTATTGCCTTATTATTGTTTTATTTCTCCTTAGAAAAGCGTTAAAATAAATACGTACATATTTTATTTACAACTAGGTTTATTTACATATAATTCTACTGAACACAATTTTATTAAAAGTTGTGAATATTGTATAAAGTCGAAATGCAATTTTCCAACTATTAAAGCTGTAGGAAGATTCTTATTTACAATTGCACGTTTTTAACAAATTTTAATCTATAAATGACATACATATTTTTATGTTGTAATTTTAAAAATGATATTATGTTCAATTGAAAACCAATTCATATATAAATGGAACTTATATCATATAAAAAAAAGCATTAAAAATATTATTTTTCCAGTTAACCAGTGGAATTTATTTACATTGGCGGATGTAGGTAAAAACTAGAACGAATACAAATACTGGTGAGAAATTATGTAACTAGTTATTTACAGTGAGTATTAATTAGTTTCTTATCTATGTGATGGTAGAATACTATATCTAAGTATTTACATAGCCTCATAGGAATGCCTCTGAATGAGACGAAAACATGCAGTGTGAGATACTAATGGATAATGAACTAAGTTTAGTGAATGTTGGTCTATTTTGAAGTGAATATTTACAATAAGGATTGGCAAAGCCAGAAAGGAGTACCTACTGTCTTCAGGTGGGCAAGTGTTCGGCAAGTATTTATTTTAATATATGTAACTACTTTTTGTAATTTTAAAAGAAACATGACATGTTGGTAGAGTATTCTACTTAGAAGATAAAACTCCATGGCACTGTTTCGGTAAAATCTTACTCTTATAAGGCACATTGCGGACTATTTCCTATCTATTGAGTTTTCACTTTCAGTATCATTCCGCTAGCCAGAATCTCAGCCTTATGTCCGTGGAATAGGGTTCGATCTACTGCGCTATAGGGCAGGAGTCCATGAGTACGTTGTGAAGAGACTCCATGTCGGCCCAGTCCTTGGTGTGAGCGCCGATGGTGACGTCACGGATGCAGCCTTTGAAGTTCGCTTTGCCTCCTTCTGTTGTGTCCGTGATACCCTCTGGAAGGAGATAGTCTTGATGAAATATTGAGTTTGGAAGGCTGTCGGTTTGGCGGGAAAAGGTTGAATACTCGGGGGTTTTTTGAAACCAATTTGGCGCTTGTCAGAAGCAGAGTGGCTTCTATCGGCAGGCCGCCGTCGAGCGACAGAGACAGCCTGGCAGCGGCAGCCTGGCTGCTCCCTCGCTCCTAGAGACATCTCACCTGGCAGGCCCCCGAGATACAGCGGTTCATGCGACACGGGAGCATCAGACTCGTCCAGCAAGGCGGAGTGAGGCGCGGCTTGTATCGGCAGCCCGCCGTCGAGCGACAGAGACAGCCTGGCAGCGTGCACCCTCGCTCGCACGGCGCGCCACGTCCCGTCGCAGACGGTCGCGTCGCCGCCGACCACGGTCGAGACACGCGACCACTCCGCGCCCGGCGTCTGCTGCCGACTCAGTACCACCTGGGGGATGGTTGAAAAGAAGACGGTGTGATTACATGGACGGTCAGCAGAATCAAATCATTACTGAAAGGGGTACTACACGGTATTTAGGTACCCTAACCCTAACTTAGAGTGGTGTAATAAGATTTAGGATCCCTAAGGGACGGACTCAGACCCGGACGATATTCAGGACCCGGTAGTTAGGGCCCTGAATAACGTGTAGTGTAATACCGCTTTGAGAGGATCTCAATGTCGCAGCGGGCGAAGGTCCGCCTGTACAGTTTTTCGGTTCAATTCTCATGGATCTGCAGATATTTTTTTGAGTAGTTATTTTTTATCAAAAAAAAAAAAATCTATCCATGCAACATAATGGATTAAGTAGGTATATCAGTACTTTAGGCTACATGATGCTGTGTAAATGGTCTAGCATTATTTATTTTTCATTACTAATTAATTTATTTTACAGCATTATGTTTGATTTTACCAATGAGTTAATAAATTTATTTCTCGCAAAAATCTGTACCCTACGCACATGTGCAGTTTAGAAAGTAGTATGGAGAGAATCTATTAGCATCATGGTCCCCAGGACGCGTAAGATCAAGTTGGGAGTCAAGGCACAGCCTCGCGGGTCACATCGCATTGACGCCAACATTAGTCAATAATCAAAATGCTTTTTCCTGAAGACCTTACAGGACACTTGGACACGTCATAAAATTCATTTTATAAATAATTAAAACTAGGAAATAAAGTGCTCACTTTGATTTTTGTTCACAGAACAATAAACCTTTATCATGTTAGGTTGTTAGTTTTCGAGTTGGAGCAAAACTCGTCCCAAGCTTTTTTATCATCTAAATAATCAGATATTTTATAGTACCTGAGCCTTTTTACAAAGAATAGTTTTGACAATTTGTTTGAATTCATTTACTGGAGATCAAGATCTATCAGAGAACTCACAGCCCCGTCCTTGACCTCGAGCAGCAGCCCCGTGGCCGCCAGCAGCACACCGCCCGGCTCCGTGGTCCGGAACTGCAGCGACAGCTCGAGCGCAGAGTCGGAGCTCCCGCCTGAGGACCACGTGCTCGACCATGTGGCGTACGCGTCACCTGCGACAAATTATCAATGAAGACCACCAGACTTACCAGAAACGTTTGGGAAACCGTTGCCGATTTGTTCCCGGATAGGGATCGGCCGTGTCTTCTATAAGGTAGAGTTTAGAGCGCAGTGTAACACGATCTTTGTTCTACGTAGCTTGCTGTGATCATTATAAGCTAAGTCGTGTGCATTGTAATCACTACATAGTATAAAAGAAAGTCGCTTTTTCTGTCCCTATATCCCTATGTCCCTTTGTATGCTTGAATCTTTAAAACTACGCAACGGATTTTGATGCGGTTTTTTTATAGATAGAGTAATATGACTCAAGAGGAACTGACCGCCGAAGTAAGCTCCCCGCTCGATGTTAGGGAAGCACTGTCCCACGGCGTGGTGCGCCTGCGCGTCGCGCACCAGGTCCTCGGCGCGCCCGTTCACTGACACGCGGCGCACGCAGCCGCGGAAACCGCCCAGGCGAATTATCTGTAACGTGGAATAACAACGGTCACTCGTGATCTGGAACGGCCTGTGGGTCCTTTTTGTGGACTTTTTTCCTGAAGGAAGTATCTCATGAAGCCTGGATAAGAACCTTTAATAGATGGATAAGACAAGGGCTTTTAAAAGTCCGGAAGTCTTTATGTTCAATCTGAAGAAGAGTCTTAGATCTTATCCATATTTATTATTATTTATATACCGCACCGGAGCGACGAAGATTAAGTTTTCCGTCGACTAGACAAGTGGCCTTTTCTAGCAAAGACATCAGTTAACGCCGCCAGTAAATGAGCTGTGCAAGGAACTAATAGACAAGTAGCTATGTACTCACAGAGTTGGGTATGTTGGGGAGCGTGGGCGGCGGCGGGATGCCTCCGACGTAGAGGCGCCTCGCCGCTAGCTATGTATGTACTCACAGAGTTGGGTATGTTGGGGAGCGTGGGCGGCGGCGGGATGGCTCCGACGTAGAGGCGCCTCGCCGCTAGCTATGTATGTACTCACAGAGTTGGGTATGTTGGGGAGCGTGGGCGGCGGCGGGATGCCTCCGACGTAGAGGCGCCTCGCCGCTAGCTATGTATGTACTCACAGAGTTGGGTATGTTGGGGAGCGTGGGCGGCGGCGGGATGGCTCCGACGTAGAGGCGCCTCGCCGCTAGCTATGTATGTACTCACAGAGTTGGGTATGTTGGGGAGCGTGGGCGGCGGCGGGATGCCTCCGACGTAGAGGCGCCTCGCCGCTAGCTATGTATGTACTCACAGAGTTGGGTATGTTGGGGAGCGTGGGCGGCGGCGGGATGCCTCCGACGTAGAGGCGCCTCGCCGCTAGCTATGTATGTACTCACAGAGTTGGGTATGTTGGGGAGCGTGGGCGGCGGCGGGATGGCTCCGACGTAGAGGCGCCTCGCCGCTAGCTATGTATGTACTCACAGAGTTGGGTATGTTGGGGAGCGTGGGCGGCGGCGGGATGCCTCCGACGTAGAGGCGCCTCGCCGCTAGCTATGTATGTACTCACAGAGTTGGGTATGTTGGGGAGCGTGGGCGGCGGCGGGATGCCTCCGACGTAGAGGCGCCTCGCCGCTAGCTATGTATGTACTCACAGAGTTGGGTATGTTGGGGAGCGTGGGCGGCGGCGGGATGCCTCCGACGTAGAGGCGCCTCGCCGCTAGCTATGTATGTACTCACAGAGTTGGGTATGTTGGGGAGCGTGGGCGGCGGCGGGATGCCTCCGACGTAGAGGCGCCTCGCCGCTAGCTATGTATGTACTCACAGAGTTGGGTATGTTGGGGAGCGTGGGCGGCGGCGGGATGCCTCCGACGTAGAGGCGCCTCGCCGCTAGCTATGTATGTACTCACAGAGTTGGGTATGTTGGGGAGCGTGGGCGGCGGCGGGATGCCTCCGACGTAGAGGCGCCTCGCCGCTAGCTATGTATGTACTCACAGAGTTGGGTATGTTGGGGAGCGTGGGCGGCGGCGGGATGCCTCCGACGTAGAGGCGCCTCGCCGCTAGCTATGTATGTACTCACAGAGTTGGGTATGTTGGGGAGCGTGGGCGGCGGCGGGATGCCTCCGACGTAGAGGCGCCTCGCCGCTAGCTATGTATGTACTCACAGAGTTGGGTATGTTGGGGAGCGTGGGCGGCGGCGGGATGCCTCCGACGTAGAGGCGCCTCGCCGCTAGCTATGTATGTACTCACAGAGTTGGGTATGTTGGGGAGCGTGGGCGGCGGCGGGATGCCTCCGACGTAGAGGCGCCTCGCCGCTAGCTATGTATGTACTCACAGAGTTGGGTATGTTGGGGAGCGTGGGCGGCGGCGGGATGCCTCCGACGTAGAGGCGCCTCGCCGCTAGCTATGTATGTACTCACAGAGTTGGGTATGTTGGGGAGCGTGGGCGGCGGCGGGATGCCTCCGACGTAGAGGCGCCTCGCCGCTAGCTATGTATGTACTCACAGAGTTGGGTATGTTGGGGAGCGTGGGCGGCGGCGGGATGCCTCCGACGTAGAGGCGCCTCGCCGCTAGCTATGTATGTACTCACAGAGTTGGGTATGTTGGGGAGCGTGGGCGGCGGCGGGATGCCTCCGACGTAGAGGCGCCTCGCCGCTAGCTATGTATGTACTCACAGAGTTGGGTATGTTGGGGAGCGTGGGCGGCGGCGGGATGCCTCCGACGTAGAGGCGCCTCGCCGCTAGCTATGTATGTACTCACAGAGTTGGGTATGTTGGGGAGCGTGGGCGGCGGCGGGATGCCTCCGACGTAGAGGCGCCTCGCCGCTAGCTATGTATGTACTCACAGAGTTGGGTATGTTGGGGAGCGTGGGCGGCGGCGGGATGCCTCCGACGTAGAGGCGCCTCGCCGCTAGCTATGTATGTACTCACAGAGTTGGGTATGTTGGGGAGCGTGGGCGGCGGCGGGATGCCTCCGACGTAGAGGCGCCTCGCCGCTAGCTATGTATGTACTCACAGAGTTGGGTATGTTGGGGAGCGTGGGCGGCGGCGGGATGCCTCCGACGTAGAGGCGCCTCGCCGCTAGCTATGTATGTACTCACAGAGTTGGGTATGTTGGGGAGCGTGGGCGGCGGCGGGATGCCTCCGACGTAGAGGCGCCTCGCCGCTAGCTATGTATGTACTCACAGAGTTGGGTATGTTGGGGAGCGTGGGCGGCGGCGGGATGCCTCCGACGTAGAGGCGCCTCGCCGCTAGCTATGTATGTACTCACAGAGTTGGGTATGTTGGGGAGCGTGGGCGGCGGCGGGATGCCTCCGACGTAGAGGCGCCTCGCCGCTAGCTATGTATGTACTCACAGAGTTGGGTATGTTGGGGAGCGTGGGCGGCGGCGGGATGCCTCCGACGTAGAGGCGCTGCGCGCGCGCCGCCGCCGCCGCGTGCGCCGCGCGCGCCTCGCCGCCCTGAGACAGAGCGCATCGCGCTCGCGACACGCGGATCGACACCTGACACGTAACACCACTTTTAGTATACTTTCGAGTAACTAGGTAGGTACTAATAAAAAAATTACAATAAATCTCAAGTTACAATTTATAACAGTTTTCAATAAAAACTGCAGCCTACAACAACGCAGATTCCTGATTTTTTCTTAGAAAACTTTGGAGATTTGAAGGTCCTAGTAAACAAGCGTACTTAACCACAGCCCAATTATAATCATTGGCCTACCTACCGAGAACCTCAGACTATAGGAGCCTAGAACGTGTGTGATAGCAACTGATCCATGGCACATGAGTCTTACAAATTGTCTGCAGTCCCGATAGAAGTCTGCGAAGAGTTACAGCAGTTTCGTAAAGAACGCCATATCTTCAGTTTATCAAGGATATCAAAACAGTATAGGTACCTATGTAGTATAAAGTATCAAGAACGTCGGTTATTTTGACCCACACCACAACACAAGCTCTGCCTAACTTGAGGTTAGATGATGCTGTCTAAATTGAACAGCATTACTTATATATTGCCTACACAATCACAAGCTTTTGAAGTAGAAAATGCGAGTAAATTTTCTTAGATTTCTGCCAAAAGTTAGGCAGAAAATGCTTCTCACGATTTCAATGTTTTTAAGAGAAAATAGTTAAATATTTGTACAACTACATAGTAAGTTAGAGAAGTCAATATACTCACAGATTGCCACTCCCCTGTGGTGACGTTCGAGGCAAGCGCTATTTCTTTCCTCTTCCGTCCGCGCACGATCAGCCGCAGCCGTCCCTCTCGCACCACCAGCGCCGTGTAATGCTTTGGTTTGTTCTTTGTACCCTAGGATAGATAAGATGTCAGAAATTGGAAGGAATTTCACCCCGACAAGAGATAGTTTGAATGTAAGACAATTGTCAGGGTGTTAGTGTGAACACCGTTGTCCTTGAAACCAGAGGTTCAGCATCATGAGTAGAATCCAAAAAGGATGAAAAAAATGATTATATTTTTTACTCATTTTTAAAAAAAATAATTTATGAACACTAAACGTTTGCTCACAAACACGTGACACACAAGTACCAGGCGACACGTGGCATGTGCAGTGCACCTCAGTGTCGGATCACATTCTGTGCGAATATCCCGTCTTTTGAAGGGCACAAGTAATGAAGTTACGATCCAAGTAAGGCGCGGGTATAAGTACTTACGTAGGTAGGTACTTAAAGTATGTAGAGTGACTATGGCATCGTGTACTATAGCGAAGACATGAAATATCAAAATCTTGCAAAACTAAAATAGGTGTTAAGCTTTTCTCATCGGTTTTGGATTCTACTCATGATGCTGAACCTCTGGTTTCAAGGAGAACGCTGTTCACACTAACACCCTGTATGTTAAGTTTTCAGTCAATAGGTCTAAAATCTATAACTAAGAACGGAAAAGAAATAGTTAGGTAAGTAAGTAAAATCAATGATAAATGGGTGATTCTCCCGGGTTTCAAAAATACATCGCTCATTGAATGCAAAACGGCCACATTCTCTCATCGTCACTTTTTACAGGAGAGCCAAAACAAAATTTAGAACATGATTTTTTGAAAAAGTTAATGTTTTTCTTTTTAAATATTATGATGTTAATACATCTTTGTTTTCGTAATTTTTTGCTCTATCTTTTAAAATAATGGCCTCTGTTATAGCTATCACCCAACTTGATAAAAACTACAAACTACAATATTGGAATGCAAAATGTACGTTTTCCAAAATATGGCCTTGTTGAATTCATAATTCTGAATGTTCATACCTACTAAAAATTGAATTCCAAAACGGCTGCATTCCAAAATGTGGCCCCTTTGCACAGAAAACTGAACTCGATGTAGGGTGATTTTCTGAATTGTGGCCGTTTTGTATGAAATAAAAGTTCATTTCTACTAAAATCAGGGTCGCAACCTAAAAAAATGGCAGTTTTGATCTGAAGTTGGCGCTTAAGTCAGTCCAATACAAAAAGGGCGGTTGATCAAAATTGCATCAAAATGAGCTAAAATGATGGGTGTCTTCAGCAAAATGTAAAAATATGTTGTTTAAGGTTCCAATTTTGCAATAAAACCATTTTCGAGTTTTTTTGAAATGTGGCCGTTTTGCATTCAATGAGCGACATGTCCGGCTCGAAAAATCATACAAAAAGTATCCCTAGCCCTTTGATTTTTTTTATGATAGTAGATTAGACAAAGATAATAGGGGAGGCCTTTTTTAGTTTTTTAATATTCTTATTTTTAATAAGTAAAAATAAATAAAATCCTTGGAAATTATGACTTCCGTGGTGCGTCCGGACCTCATGTTCCTGTGTTAATAAATTTATATATCATTTCCTAAAAACTCTGGTACTAATTTACATAGGTTCACAATAACCCAGATAGTTACTTGCTTATTTGACGCTATTACTACGCAAAACTAAGCTTTAGTTGATAAGTTACAACGAGATAACTTCGCGTCCGTCGTTTAGCTCTGATTTCCGTGGTGCGCACTAAATTATTCATAAATACTGTACTTTAATATCTGCGTAAATAGTTGTTAGATTGAGAGAAACTATCAGTCAGGCCCCATCAGTGGTGTGTACAATAAAGGTGTATGTCTCCACGTCACTCTGTTATTTCGGTACGTAATCACTTTCCGTGGCTTGGTATCTAGAAATTCTGATTACCATGTTGACTATAAATTTGTTCATACTAATCCTATTGTTATAATAATTGCAATAATTTATGCCTTTTGTGTTCCTAATTTCGACTAAATATTTCAATGTCAAATAAACCAGCAAATTAAGCAAATTTCTAGGATTTTGTAATTATTTTTGATTTCCGTGGTACTGATTTCCGTGGATTTTGCGGGTTGATTAACATCTCAATAATAATATTTTTATGTTTTCATAATGTTTTTTTGGATAAAAGCTTATAATCAATATAAAATGAATAATTATAATATTTTTAATACAAAGATAAACATTATTAGTGTGACTTTTGTTAAAAATTTACTTTAATCTCATTAAAAAAATAAAAAAACTTCTGCCAGGTTTACTCAATACTATACGCCTATTTCTCTAAGTAAAAGAAAAGAGTGGGATAGGATAAGCCTATTTTGATTAGTAGTTCATCTATAATTCCATCTTTAGAATAGAACCTAGCAACATGACTGATTATAAAATTGTGTGAACTCGATGTAGATGTAAACTTTTGCCTTAGTTCCATTTTCATTGATATTCTATAGAAAATAAACCTACGTCTTACAGGATATAAATAATATTTGAAAAACCTAGTACTTATATAATATAACCTATGTGATTTAATAAACTGAGTAAAAACTAAATGTTTACAGTAATGATTTAAAGGTGTTTGTGTAAAAACTGATTGAAACTACAAACATCAAATAATTGGTCCTTAGTTTTAAGAAGCTTAATAATCTAGTTACTACCGAAAACACATATTTTTATTGATAAACCAACCCATATTTGATTTTGGTGATATAAATTCTGATTTCCGTGGACACCATATTTTTAAAATTGAATAACTTCGTAACCATAAAGCCAATAAAGTTCCCTTCACTACCAAAAAATTCAAAATTAAATCTTCATTTAGAATATACCATCATTATGTGCAATTTCAACAAAAAAAATGTGCCACAGAAGTCAGACAAAAAACGAGTTTTCGTAGAATCACCCAAATACAATATTAAGGTTGTTCGATTCGTTCGATCGTTCATACGTTTGTATTTTCCCAAATATGAGCGATGTGGACATAATTTAACAAATAAATAACTGTTTTTGGCTTTGTTATTCGTCATTATTTGCGGCAAATTGTGTTTGATTCATGAAAACACTCGGTATAATTAGAAATAACGTGAAAATTTTAGGCCATTTCTATCAATGCGTGAGTGAACACGGATAGTGTCGTACGCCCGCTTACTTGAACATGTGAGTGCGATGGCGGCGACGGAATCGCCATCTGTGTGCTATCTAAAGAATCATCTAATAATACCATAGTCTACCGTTCTCAAAGGGTTTTTCCATCGTCCAAGTATTTATTCCTATCCTATCTATTTTTGCTGCATGTCAAATAAGATCTAGGAAGCCTACGTTCCGTTTCCATGACAACAATAAATGACACTATGTAAACAGATAAAATGTTTGCTTATAGATACCAGTTTAGAGAGTTTTACGCTGGGGCCACACTACCTTACCGTCTACCGGGCTGTTACCGCAATAATTATGACATTAAATTACCGTTTAAATTACTGCATGACCTGGTGTGGTTACACTAGAATTTACCTAGATATGTCAATAAATAAGGCGGTAAAAATATCACGTGCGTCGCCGGTGAGCTCATATTGCACACTGGACAAACGGTAGTGGCCACAAACGCATTAATTACTGCGGTAATCTTCTTTGATGTGCGAAAAAAGACCGCCGCCGGAGCTATTGTCTACCGCCATTTGCCATATTGATTGGCATTGTAAAATTATGGCCATAAATCGTGGTTACACCTAGGTGTTGTATAAGTTATAATTAAAATAATTATCGGCATATCACGGTAGTGTGGCCCCAGCATCAGACGTGTCAGATTGTATGCAAAGCATTTCGATCATTCATCAGCGACAACCGATGTGGCGCAGTGGGCGAAGGTCCGCCTGCGACCGGTTGTGGGTTCGATTCCCGTGTCGGAAAAAATTGTGTACGATCTACAGAAATTGAACATGAAATTGTTCCGTTGGTCTGGGTGTTTTCTATGTATTTATAAAAAAAATATCTATCTATGTAATGTATTGTATTAAGTTTATCAGTCAACTAGTACCCATAATACGAGCTTTGCTCACCTTGGGGCTAGATGATGCTGTGTGGACTGTCCGCAATTATTTATATATTTTTTTTATTGGACTAATCGTAACTTTTTACAGAGAGCCAAAACAAAATTTTGAACATGATTTTTTTGAAAAGTTAAAGTTTTTCTTTTTTAATATTAAAACATCATTGTTTTCGTAATTTTTTGCTCTATTTTTTAAAATAATGGTCGCTGTTATAGCTATCACCCAACTTGATAAAAACTACAAAAGCCCATTTTGCATTAAAATTTTGAAGCAAAGTTAAGATAATTATCCCAATAAAAAGAAATAAATATTTAAATTAAACTAGCTTTATGAAATGTTCTCAAAAGAAAAAATACTTTATCAGAAATAAAACCATTTTCTAAATTTTTTGAAATGTGGCCGTTTTGCATTCAATGAGCGATTTGTAAAAATGCCTGAACTTAGCTGGCGTAAGAGCTAAAATAAAATAAAAATCAGTTGGTGTTGATAGTACATAATTGTTTCTTTTTATTTTTGTCATACCGTTAGAAACGAGGTCAGGACCCTTTGTGGGATGTACCTACGCAGAACAGTCTACCAAAGTTTTATATAACAATCAAATAGACTTAGGAAGGCTTACAATAAGTAATTTATGACAAATATGAATTTGTTTGTACTAGGTCTATGACATTGTTCAAAATATAAAGAATAAAAATGATAAAAATCAAAAATTTTGGTAGTGTTGAAGGGATTCGAGCCCGTACTAACGGGATGTATCAAAATTTTGTGGATATTTTATTTTCAAAAAGCAAAAAGTAATTTAAATTTTCGGTGGTTTCGAACCCAGATACGACTATACATCGTCGCATCCACCCGACTGTTCAAACCGCTAGTCCAAAGTGAGTTATTGAAAAACCGTGAAAATTTGTATTACTTTTAATCTTTTATAAGTGGTCGTAAAATCGGAGCTAAAATACCTAAGTACACAAAGAACAGAGTCAAAAAAAGTGGAGACTTCCTTACGCTAATAATTTTAATGTAATTTTATTATAAAATTGGAACAACTTTCACAGTGAGTACATTTAAAATTAATGATTGTTATTGTGAACTTATTCAATTTATTTGTCAATTCCAATGATTTAACGAAATTAATAAATAGCATGAAAAGTATTTTTTTTTACCTATGATTTGTAAGATATTCTTTAGCTAATAAGCTAGTTTGTAAATAACATTACCCTCTGCGCCTTTTTACTTAAATTGTTCAAAACGATAAAAGAAAATTACCTCCAATTTTTTTTAAATGTAAATAGAGCCTGTTTTTATTCTTAAAAAAAACAAGAGTCGAAAATTAGTTCGTTAACTAGTGGTTTTATTGAATTAATTTTAGATGTAATTTAGTAATGTCCCGAAAACGGAAATATTGGTCCGAAAAATATTTAGTCCTAAGACGTCTCCAATTATCTCTGTTATTTTTCGAACAGTAGTTATTTTAGTTCCACTGAATTTATAGGGTTTGCCTGTGTGAGTGACTCGTAGCGGCCGATCACTCACACGGGCAAGATCTTTTTTGTGTGAGTGATTCGTAGCGGCCGATCACTCACACAGGCAAAATCTTTTTTGCTCTTCCCAAATACAAGCTCCATAGATGCTTTCAACACTTGAAAAATTGCTTGGTACATAAAAAACAACATCCCATTTGCGGCAAATATATTACAATTAAACAATTATGCACAATTTAATAAGAAAATAGTGAAAAACTTCAACATAGAAAATCAGCGCCATCTAATAGCGGAGCCATGCTTAGTCCTGGACCAGAAATCACCTTAAAAACAAAATATCACGATTTTTGTCAGCATACGTGGTGTGTGTCTTATGATTGAACTTACCGGTACTAATAACAACAGGGCGTTGTCAGCATACGCGGTGTTTGTCTTATAATTGAACTTACCGGTACTAATAACAACAGGCCGTTGTCAGCATACGTCCGTATCTGCATGGTGACGGAGAGCACGGCGGCACGCTTGGGCGTGCGTAACGTGGCGTGCGAGCCGCGCGCGTCGCCGAACTTCACCGCGCCCGCTTCGACCGTGTAGGAGGATGTCTGGGGACAAAGGTTTAACAATATTTCATCTTTGCGAGGTCTAAGTCTTCATTGTCGATGGAAACACCGATATCTCAGGAATCAAAATGCGCACCAGATGCTGCATTGCAATATCGAAAAATATTTATAGCGAAGTTCCTTTAAAACCACCACACACAGTAGCTTTGATCGGACTGGCTGGAAGCGTGCTGGTTGTATCCTTTTGGTAGGTACCGCAACGCCACCGCCTCCGGTGTATGTGTATGATTCAATAGGATACAACTACGCCTCCGCCCCGGCCACGGCTTCTATGTGTGACGGTTTTTAGGGGAACGTAGGAATATTTTATAGCTGGCAGGCAAATAATACTCTGGGTGAATTTAAGAAAACCCAGACAAAATTACTAACCCCCGAATACTCAAAAGTAAAACAGATTTCACCAAGTCTGTTTTTATTTGAGCTTGTTTTTATTTGAGAGACTTTTTAATACACCTAATTTAAGCACGTCTCAATGAGCTCCTTTTTTAACAATTTTAACAATGAAAATCTAACAAAAAAGTCATCTGAGACCTGCTAAAAGCGGTATTACACTACACGTTATTCAGGGCCCTAACTACCGGGCCCTGAAGATCTTCCGGGTCCGGATCCGTCCCTTAGGGACCCTAAATCTTATTACACCACTCTTAGTTAGGGTTAGGGTCCCTGAATACCGTGTAGTGTAATACCCCTTTAAGTCTGTGTTGCAGTACCATAGCAAGGGGAAGGGGTTACCTTAGTGCAAGGCGAGTTATCGTTCGGGGCGTGCAAGGCGCGCGGCTCGGTGCGAGGCGGCGCGCGCGGACTCTCCTCGCCCCGCCCTAGCTGTGCTTTACTCCATTTTATAGCCGTTTCCAGCCCTATTAGTCTGCAAATAGTGAACACAGATTTAAAATTATGGCCGTAAACTTTTGAAAAACGTAATCACGTTGTAGTTAGTTAAAATCAAAGAATATAAAAAACACACCTACATGTGAAGAAACAAGAATACAGTTGTTCTCCTTATGCGAGTATTGGCATTCCTCAGCAAACATACGTCGTGCTAGACGTGCCTCTCCTATCAAGGGGGACTTGTCATCATCACCGTGATTTGCAGGCGCGTTTGTGATCATAGTTGAAAGTTAAAAATAAAAAAATGCTAAAAGTCTGTGAACTAATTTTCCTGGTTTTTAATCCAAATTTGTTGCAATTTCCCCTACTCCTTAATAACCAAATTAGGTGTTGCAGTGGCAGTTTTAAACAATGTAGATTTGCGATTGCAAGAGATGATGATAGTCCTATTTAATTTATTCCACAAACATGTGATAAAAAGAGCCAGACTTAATAATCCAGTTTGCTCTGGCACATCGAATTACGTTCTTGATTCTTATGTTTCTTACTCTGAATCCACAATAAAGTCAGCTATAGTCCCCTTGAAGGCAGCATCCGGTATCCGTTTCTCCCTGGCCGCCATGCCCACTGCTCCTCCTAGGAACAGCCCTCCAGATCTCGCCGGGTAGGCGTTCCCGGGAAGAACGCCATTGGCTACCTCCTCGTCGTCCACCCATAACTCTATCTGAAACCATTGACGTACAGGTGTTTTGATTATAAGCTCTAGGAGTACCTTCTATGGTTCCTTTTCAGTTCTCCTGCAAGAAATAAATAGAGAGATAGATATCTTGTATTCAAAAACCATCTAAATCTGAAACAGTAGGTATGTGCATAAAAATGCTAAATCCCAAATATTCACACTGTGGAAGACTTGTTCCAGGATACCGCTAACGCAGTGCTGTTTTCTATCGCTAAGCACCATTGCCGTGTTCTGGTTTACCAGGAAATCCAGGAACATGACCATGCTTCTGAAATATCAGACTTTATGACTTTACCACCATCAGGTCTACCAGAAAATATTCCTCGTTATTAAGGACTAGCAGCGCCTCGCGGTTTCACCCGTTTCCGTGGGGATTCCGGGCTAAAATATAGCCTATATGTTATTCCACACTTTATTCTATCTCTGTGCCCAATTTCTTCCATATCCGTTCAGTAGTTATTGCGTGAAACAGTAACAAACATCCATCCATCCATACTTACAAACTTTCGCGTTTTTAATATGGGATAACTGTTGGAATAGGGATGTAGATACCTACCTGTTTATGAGCGCGCACTATCCGTATCGTGTGGAGTCTTTTGTCGTTGACTTTGGTCCCGTTGCTTCTCAGTCTGACCTCGGCTTTGCCAGCCGCTGCTATCACTTCCAGCTCACCTGTAAATAAGTAGAAGTGTTCTGATGTCAAGACCTCATTTGCATTGAACATAAGTTTTTAATTGGGTAATGATGCCGGATGCCATTTTATTTGCACTAACCGGACGTCTGTGACCTTTGTCTGTCCATAAAGCTTGGGATGCAAAGAAATAACATTCGTATGACTTATTGTCATCTATTCGTCTGACTGACGACGGTGCGATCGATGAGTTAGTTGGACACATACCTACGCCTCTGTCTTTCTACGATAAAATAGCTTTTTTTAAAGGGATCATTCATATTTACAACTTGAACTAGGTAAGTGGCCCAGAAATTCATTATTTTTTAGAAAGAAATCTGTTAAAACTCTTGAGAAAGCTCACCATTAACCATAAACAAAGCCAGATAATGCTTATCATCTCCATCGTCGTCGTCCACCTCGTTGTCGGTCAGGTTAGCCGGCGCCCGGAACAGCAGCAGCCCGTCCGGAGCCTCCGTGCGGAAGGACAGCCCCAGGGCTGCCTTGCGCCGGAACACGGGGGATGGGAGCTCGATGTAGCCTCCGCCTTCCAGGATCGCTGAACGGAACGTCTGGAAGTGGGACCAAATAGAGATAAATCAAATGTCATATTTCAGACATGGTAGGTTTAAACAGTCACACAACATAGTACAAGTTAAGATCTAAAAAGACATTTGCCCATTTGTTCCCTTTGGTTTAGGAAGAATAAATAAGTATGATGGTTTCGTAGTGAAATCTGTTGGGAGTATAGTTGGAAAGATCCTAAAAATATATATGTACAATCTACAGCGTGACGCGAGGCATACGTGAGGCTTAAATGTGACAGAGACAACAGATATCTAACTACATATATGGACCTATCTCACACACATGGATTAATTGAATCGATATCATCATTGCCAAGAATCCACCAGCCACAAGCAGTAGGGCATGAGCTCTCTAAAGTACGAAACACACAGAAGCCGGAGGCGGAGCGGAGGCGAAGGCGTGCGAGTTGTATTCAATGGAAACCTATGAAAGCCTACACACACACCGCAGGCGGTGGGAACGCGGTGCCATAGGAAAAAACCGCCACGCCTTCGCCTCCGCTCCGCCTCCGGCTTCTGTGTGTTTCGAACTTAAAAGGTGAAAGAAGATTAAGAGGTTTTAAAATTAAAATGCAGAGAAAATAAAATATGTATCCTTACTCTGCCACCACATCTGGGTTCAATCCCATGCCTGGTCAGAGTATCCAGCAGATCGTAAAAATAATTTAGATCGAAAATAATATAGGTATCCTTACTCTGCCACCGCATCTGGGTTCGATCCCATGCCTGGTCGGAGTATCCAGCAGATCGTACCCCTCCCGGTCCACCGTGAGCGCGCCGAGACATCCCAGCAGGGGGGGCGGCTGGGCGCTGCCCCCCGGGTAGGGGGCGCCGCCCACCCAGTAGGTGGCGTCCGCCAGGTCGGGGAGGGAGGCCGCGGACTGCACGGGGGGGGAGGGGGAGCCCAGCGTCTCCTGCCCGTTCACGCGCAGGCTGCCTGGGGGCAGGGCCGTGTTAGATGGCTACTGAACTAAAAGGGGTATTACACTACACGGTATTCAGGGACCCTAACCCTAATTAAGAGAAAGCTGCCTAATGGGCGCTCCACATTCACACGAGACGTTCACACGAGATTCTCCGGAGATTCTCAGCGAGAACTGTAGCGAGATCTTCTTTGGGTACACACTCTCACAAAGTTCTCAAATAGTTCTCACTACAGTTCTCGCGCTCGATGACGATGGACGCAGAAGTAACCGCTGCGACAAGTTTATTGTTACGCGGCTCGCGCGCTACTAAGAAACATGCGAGTGTGGAGTCAATACACGTTCTCGCCTGTTCTCACGTTCTCGCGCTCCTTTGTCTCGCGCCAAAAAACCGACAAAAAGTGGAGAAAAGCCCGAGAACAAGGCGAGAACGTGAGACGAATACGCGAATCGCTTCCACATTCACGTTTCTCGCCTGTTTCACGCGTTCTCGCGAAGTTCTCGTGTGAATGAGGAGCGCCTATAAAAGCTCCAAATGTAGACAGAAATGCCCACAACAAATATTTCGGTTCTCCCCTATCATCATTTACTTTTCATTCTTTCCCTTTCATCATATCAGACCATGTCACATGTTGTCATGGTCTGATATTTAAATCTACATAAGAAGCAGAAAGTTAGAGCATAATAACCGAATTAAAAAAATTGTGTTTGAAAGCCGAGTTTCCAGAATTAGGTATTTATTTTGGACTGAAAGCGTTCAATGCAGATAAACAGATAAACATTTTATTGGTAAATAACATTAACAGGTCATAAATTTGTAGATTTGAAACTCGTCACAATTCACTTATTCAAGAGCATCATACCAATTTTGATAATTTAATTAGATTAAATAAAATGATTAGATTCATATGAATTAGTTAACAATTTTATTATACGTCGCGTATGCGCTGAAGAATCTCAACTCCACAAGACTTGACCTTAGCAGTGTTACAGTACCTTTCTCCAGTTTGTTGGTCGCAAACACCCGTATGGCTTGCACGTGCTTGGGTCTATTGTCGCAGTGGGCGCCGCCGGCCGCGATCCGCAGGCTCGAGCCCGAGTACTGCACTATGAACTCTACGCGGCACGACCGAAGGATCACTGATACTGAGCGGTTCTGGAACAAAAGTGGTTCGTCATACTAAAAGTGTTCATGATTTGACAACCTAAAGCCAAAAGAATTCAGTCAATTACTGATTTGTGGAGTATGGAGTCATAAAACGAGCCTTTCTTGGCATGTGTCTTCAACGATATTCTTCTGGCAGAGTTGTTTGGTGAAGTCACAGAAGATGCATACCTATCACTGGCTTCATCAACAATGCGTTCCCATCTCAGGTCTGCAAAATAAAGGCGAGACTATCTGCAAAGAGCAGGCCCAAAACCATTTCCCCTTGAACCAAACCACTTTGTGTCCGTGATGGTAGCGTACCCATAATCGAATTCACGATTGTTGTTATGCCTAATAAATACTGTATAAACACTGCTTATTTAATGCAAAACTAGAATAAATAGTGCCTCTCTGGTTTCGAAAATAATGACCATTCTTAGTGGGTACGCTAGCATAACGATCAAGCTAGCGTACACATGACCGTACTCAAAAACGACTCATGTTACAGCAACAAAATTTACACAAATAATACGCTACAAATACTGCCACAGCTATGCAAAATTTCATAATGATCGCTTCTAAAGGAACGGAGATAATAAACAAGACTTTCAAAAACATTCCGAGCTAGCGTTATGGCAGCGTACACATTAAAAAACCTAATAGATCTTATTGAAAATGAACTTTACTGATTATAAATGATATATGTATAAATAGTGCGTGAAATACTCCCTCTGCCAGTAGTCATTCTTTATAAAAATTCTTAGTGAAACAACGTAAAAAGTCCATGTGAACTTCTAGGAACAAATGCATTGTGGTACAGTCGCACACACAACAAATAATTTAAAATGGAAATTATACACCGTACAATGTATATTACTAAATATAAGTAGTTTTGTTTCTTTCATGAGTAGGCATTGCTTCTGAATGATGCTACCTACGTGCTTGAAGGGTCCATCTTAGAGGTGCTGCAAGCTTGTCGTAGTAGGAACTATTTCTGTTAACTGAATGCACATGAATTCAATGAAAAGAAATACTTGATTTTCAATATCGTGCTAAAGTTTTGACAAATTATTTACCACTACAAATCAGTGCCTCTGGTGTCATTCGATCATTCACAATGATCGATATCAATCATGACCTAGTATGAAGATGATCCGGATCATAAGACCCGTTCATTTGAATGATTGATTTTGCAGGCGGCCTATCATCGCTTCACTTCGAGTTTTCGTTTAATTCGATCATGCATTTTGTGATTGACCGATTGAACGATTACTTACCGGTGCGAGATCTGTTCTTTGCGTCGCGTCGCGTCATTTCGTTACAGCCCGATTTGAATCTCGCAAAAACTTATTTGTAATTAATAATAATCATTTATCATATATCATACTCAATAATCATTTATTATAATCATTTATTTGACCTGAATTGAGATAGATATCTAACTACTATGAAAAAAAGATTCTAAAAAAAAAGATATCTATCTCAATTCAGGTCAAATAAATGATCATGAATTTAATAAGTTTTTGCGAGAATCAAATCAGGCAGTAACGAAATGACGCGACGCGACGCAAAGAACAGACAGATCTCGCACCGGTAAGTAATCGTTCAATCGGTCAATCACAAAATGCATGATCGAATTAGGGCGGAAACATATTTACGTGTCCTGGCGTGTCGCGATGCTTACTGTCGCGGCTGTGAGTGTGCACACTAACGTGTCGCGACACGAGGTGTTATGGCCCAGTGTTCCCATATATACAGATTTATCTGTACCTGTAGAGAATTTTGACCACAAATACAGATTACAGATTAAGCCAAATCCGTAAAACTTATATTCAGATTAATACAGATCACATAGTCTATGATGAAATAATTGAATACTTTAGTTTATTTTTGTTTTTGCGCTAAGATTTCTTGCCAACCTACTAATATTAATGTATTTCAGGAACCTGTTTGTGTTGTCAACGTCATGTGTTGTCATTTTGCTGCAAATAATACTAAATTAAAAAATGTTCGCGCCACGAGCCACGCGCCAGTATAGAAACACATTTGCCTGTTGTGTCGTGTCGCGACATAACCCCCACCACCGCTCTGGCGCAATCGGTGGCTAGCAGTCTGCGACACGATAGACCGTGTCGCGACACGACACGCCATACAAGTTTGTCCCTAACCATACTAGGACAGTAAGACGTCGGCTTGCTGAATCTAACTTAAAACCCCTTAGACCTGCAAACGGCCCTAAACTGGAGCGTGGCCATCGTATTTCAAGACTAAGATATGCCCAGAACCACGTAAATTAAAGTATTGAAGATTGGTCGAAAGTTATGTTCTCCGACGAATCAAAATTTATGCTCTACAAGCACGATGGAAGACACAGAGTGTATAGAAGACCAGGGGAAAAATTCAAGCAAGCATGCATCGAAGAAAAAGTAGCCTACGGTGGTGGGTCTGTACTTGTGTGGGCCGGAATTTCGTCTGAAAGTCGCACAGAGCTGGTGATAATAGAAAACGGCTCTGTGCGGCTATGTAACGGCTATGTGGAAGAAATCCTCAACGAACACGTTGGTCCATTTATGGTCAATTTGGGTGAGGATGCTATATTTATGCATGACAATGCCCGACCTCATACAGGTAGGATTGTGAATGACTACCTTCAAGAGATGAACATTACTTGTACGGAGTGGCCAGCGCGCAGCCCGGATATCAACCCGATCGAGCATGCTTGGGACGAGCTAGGGAGATGCGTAAAACAACGAAACCCTCCCCCAATCACGCTTCCTGAGCTCAAAATTGCTCTCACAGAGGAATGGGAGAATATTCCCCAAAATCGTATAAGGAACTTGGTGTACAGCATGCCAAACCACGTAAACGCAGTAATGGAAGCACGAGGAGGTAATACGAAGTATTGAAATTCAAGAAAATCGTCATAAAGTTCAAAAATTTCATGTTTCCTATTTTTGTTTTAAGGAGAGATCAGCAGTTTTTTTTTCTTTATGTAATTTTGTGTAAATAAAATGTATGGTGACTCATATTTTTTTAACTTTCATTTAAGGAGTATTAAATTGTCTATTAAATACAATTTATTGCATTAACCTAGCATTCTTACTTTCCGAGATTTTTTGGATTCTTTGAGTGACCCGGATTCATTGCTCTCGAGTGTAGTTATGGGCGTGTAAAATTTTCGTGTCCGTCAAGTTAGCAGCCACACCATGGAATTTAAAGATTATAAATATGCCAATTAACTGTGCCGTCAATGCTGTATCAGATGCCGCAAAGCATATAAATAGTGCTCCAGTACTTTAGGAGATATTGAGGGATTTCACTGTGGCTGCTATCTTGACGTCAAGCTGGCATCAAAGTCCTTCCATATTTCTTCATTTGTCCTAAAGTTTATCACCCTTATTATTCCGATTAAGCTAAAGTGGTGCACAAATTCATTTTAGTCACAATTCTCCGGCCCAGTAGGTACAACTGTTTAATTTTACAGACATTTAACGTCCACGTCGAGTTGTACAGAATTTAACGATTTGTTTATGTTAACGCATAATTTGCAGACTTTAACGGACTTTGAACTTGGCTTAAGTTTTGAAGCGTGAAATAAAACTTCATAAGACGTTTCAAGCAAGGAATCAATAAAAGAAGAAGCGTTCTTGATTTTAATTTAATAGACGTGACCCACCTCTTTGCGTTACGCTTCAATATTCCAATAAAAAAATAGCTATAATCCCTGATTTTGTCAGGACAATACATAAATATTGTATGTATATATATAAAGTGAAAACCTTTTGCAAAACACTTAGATTAAATGGTACTACCACCATACACCGAAGTATAGCTTTTTGGTTTAGACAAAACTTGGGAAAAGTAATAGAAACCTATACAAAACAAATGGAAATCAAAAACATTGACAAGAAACAGTCAGTTTTAAGATGACAAAATAGTCAATAGTCAAAGTGCTTTATTTCCTTATGACCTTACAGGACACTTGGGTATGTCATAAAATTCATGTTATAAATAATTAAAATTAGGTAATAAAGCGCTCACTTTCATTTTTGTTCACTTCACTTTTTAAAACTTGAAGTACAAACAAGAAACCTTTACCTAGTTAGGTTGTTAGTTTTCGAGTTGGAGCAAAACTCGTCCGAAGCTTTTTTATCATTTAAATTATTATAGCTAGTAGGTCTGTCTTTTTAATCTCAGGAGGTGTCTCAGGAGGTGTCTAGAGCATCCAGGAGGTGTCCAGAGGATGATGGAGAGCATCCAGGAGGTATCCAGAGGATGATGGAGAGCATCCAGGAGGTGTCCAGAGGATGATGGAGAGCATCCAGGAGGTGTCCAGAGGATGATGGAGAGCATCCAGGAGGTGTCCAGAGGATGATGGAGAGCATCCAGGAGGTGTCCAAAGGATGATGGAGAGCATCCAGGAGGTGTCCAGAGGATGATGGAGAGAATCCAGGAGGTGTCCAGAGGATGATGGAGAGCATCCAGGAGGTGTCCAGAGGATGATGGAGAGCATCCAGGAGGTGTCCAGAGGATGATGGAGAGCATCTAGAGGATGATGGAGAGCATCCAGAGGATGATGGAGAGCATCCAGAGGATGATGGAGAGCAACCAGAGGATGATGGAGAGCATCCAGGAGGTGTCCAGAAGATGATGGAGAGCATCCAGGAGGTGTCCAGAGGATGATGGAGAGCATCCAGGAGGTGTCCAGAGGATGATGGAGAGCATCCAGGAGGTGTCCAGAGGATGATGGAGAGCATCCAGAGGATGATGGAGAGCATCCAGAGGATGATGGAGAGCATCCAGAGGATGATGGAGAGCATCCAGAGGATGATGGAGAGCATCCAGAGGATGATGGAGAGCATCCAGAGGATGATGGAGGGCATCCAGGATGATGGAGAGCATCCAGGAGGTGTCCAGAGGATGATGGAGAGCATCCAGGAGGTGTCCAGAGGATGATGGAGAGCATCCAGGAGGTGTCCAGAGGATGATGGAGAGCATCCGGGAGGTGTCCAGAGGATGATGGAGAGCAACCACGAGGTGTCCAGAGAATGATGGAGAGCATCCAGGAGGTGTCCAGAGGATGATGGAGAGCATCCAGGAGGTGTCCAGAGGATGATGGAGAGCATCCAGGAGGTGTCCAGAGGATGATGGAGAGCATCCAGGAGGTGTCCAGAGGATGATGGAGAGCATCCAGGAGGTGTCCAGAGGATGATGGACAGCATCCAGAGGATGATGGAGAGCATCCAGAGGATGATGGAGAGCATCCAGAGGATGATGGAGAGCATCCAGGAGGTGTCCAGAGGGTGATGGAGAGCATCCAGAGGATGATGGAGAGCATCCAGAGGATGATGGAGAGCATCCAGAGGATGATGGAGAGCATCCAGAGGATGATGGAGAGCATCCAGAGGATGATGGAGAGCATCCAGAGGATGATGGAGAGCATCCAGAGGATGATGGAGGGCATCCAGGATGATGGAGAGCATCCAGGAGGTGTCCAGGATGATGGAGAGCATCCAGGAGGTGTCCAGAGGATGATGGAGAGCATCCAGGAGGTGTCCAGAGGATGATGGAGAGCATCCAGGAGGTGTCCAGAGGATGATGGAGAGCATCCAGAGGATGATGGAGAGCATCCAGAGGATGATGGAGAGCATCCAGAGGATGATGGAGAGCATCCAGAGGATGATGGAGAGCATCCAGAGGATGATGGAGAGCATCCAGAGGATGATGGAGAGCATCCAGAGGATGATGGAGAGCATCCAGAGGATGATGGAGAGCATCCAGGATGATGGAGAGCATCCAGGAGGTGTCCAGGATGATGGAGAGCATCCAGGAGATGTCCAGGATGATGGAGAGCATCCAGGAGATGTCCAGGATGATGGAGAGCATCCAGGAGGTGTCCAGGATGATGGAGAGCATCCAGGAGGTGTCCAGAGGATGATGGAGAGCATCCAGAGGATGATGGAGAGCATCCAGAGGATGATGGAGAGCATCCAGAGGATGATGGAGAGCATCCAGGAGTAGTCCAGAGGATGATGGAGAGCATCCAGGAGGTGTCCAGAGGATGATGGAGAGCATCCAGGAGGTGTCCAGAGGATGATGGAGAGCATCCAGGAGGTGTCCAGAGGATGATGGAGAGCATCCAGAGGATGATGGAGAGCATCCAGGAGGTGTCCAGAGGATGATGGAGAGCATCCAGGAGGTGTCCAGAGGATGATGGAGAGCATCCAGAGGATGATGGAGAGCATCCAGGAGGTGTCCAGAGGATGATGGAGAGCATCCAGAGGATGATGGAGAGCATCCAGAGGATGATGGAGAGCATCCAGAGGATGATGGAGAGCATCCAGAGGATGATGGAGAGCATCCAGAGGATAATGGAGAGCATCCAGGATGATGGAGAGCATCCAGGAGGTGTCCAGGATGATGGAGAGCATCCAGGAGGTGTCCAGGATGATGGAGAGCATCCAGGAGGTGTCCAGGATGATGGAGAGCATCCAGGAGGTGTCCAGGATGATGGAGAGTATCCAGGAGGTGTCCAGGATGATGGAGAGCATCCAGGAGGTGTCCAGAGGATGATAGAGAGCATCCAGAGGATGATGGAGAGCATCCAGAGGATGATGGAGAGCATCCAGAGGATGATGGAGAGCATCCAGGAGTAGTCCAGAGGATGATGGAGAGCATCCAGGAGGTGTCCAGAGGATGATGGAGAGCATCCAGGAGGTGTCCAGAGGATGATGGAGAGCATCCAGGAGGTGTCCAGAGGATGATGGAGAGCATCCAGGAGGTGTCCAGAGGATGATGGAGAGCATCCAAGAGGTGTCCAGAGGATGATGGAGAGCATCCAGAGGATGATGGAGAGCATCCAGAGGATGATGTA